>WOXC01008092.1:0-421240 GCA_011680675.1 Gymnobelideus leadbeateri
TATAACTTTCATTTTCCATTGTTAAAGAGAGTCACTGATGTCCCTATCTACCTAGTTGTAATAACTTGGAAGTGTTGGCAGTGTTAAAGATAAATTAATTTACTTTTGCAGACCTAGTCTTACCTGGTTTCCCTGTTTTAATGATAGAAACATCATACTGTTACTTACAAGAACATTTTACTGGAATGGAGAAAGAGAGAAACTCACAGCAATAAAAATATGAGGTCGTTATTTTAGACACTTGGGGAGAGTAATATTTCTGGCCAGCAGCTTTGCAGAAAACCCCTAAAATCATACTATATCTAATCTCAGCTGACTCTTAAAGTCAGGTCTGCACCTTTTTTACTGGGCCATGGGTTACAACTGGACAAACTATCTGGAAGGCAATTTAAAGTTTTTCCTCAAGGTATTATCATGTGTTCTTGATATATTTTGTTGTTGTTCAGTCATTTCAATTGTGTCTGACTTCATGACCCAATTAGAGGTTTTTCTTTAAAAGATAATGGAGTGGTTAGCCATTTCCTTCTCCAGCTCATTTTACAAATGAGGAAACTGAGGTAAAAAGGGTTAAGTGACTTGTCCAGGGTCACATAACTACCAACTGTCTATGTCTAGATTTGAAAATAAGCACTGGCACTCTACCCACTACACCACCTATCTGTCTTGTTCTTGATGTACACAAATGCTATATAGGAATTCTGGACTAATTTGCAGATGTCCCTACCACATAACAACTTTTCCTCTCATAGTTTTGATATATTGCCACCTGGCATAAGAAATTAAATGGAATTTTTGAGAAGTTCTGTAGAAGCAGCAGATAACAGGTGGCCAGCACATATTAGAGATAAAATTTAGAAATTAATAAACTATATGTATACTATTATATAGTAAAAAGATATTTCATCTTTTAATTCCACAAGTATACACAATTTTTTCTTCTCTCATACAAATGGAGAATAAAAAAATTTTACTTGGATTTTCCAGATTGTGGGGATGCCATGCCCCTAAGTATCAAAGTCATTAATTTTATTTTAGGTTAGAGAATATTTTCTATACAGTTACACGGCAATGCGTGTGGGGATAAGAAGACATGAAACAGTTCGTACCCTCAAAGAGCTTATGTATTTTTGAAGATAATAATAATAACATTTATACAGATATGTAAATACCAGGAGATTTTAGGAGGAAACATTGAGAATTTGAAGGATCAGTGAAGAAGAAGTACCTGATCTACTTCTTGAGGAATCATAGGATATTTTAGAGACAGATTAAAAAAAAATATCGCAGGCATCAGTGTGCTGCAAATATTTAACTGACTAACTTGAAACATATATGAATGACATATTTTAAAGTTTAATCTGCATTATTATAATTTTCTCCATCATTTGCTTTTTAATAGTATTTTATTTTTTCCAATTACATATAAAGACAATTTTATTATTTTTACATTGATTTCCAAATTGTCTTATTCCTTCTCTCATCATCCTCTCCCTAAAATGGTAATTTGATATAGGTTATGCATATGTAATCATGTAAAGCATATTTCTCTATTACTCATGTTTTAAAAGAAGAAATAGGCCAAAAGAAAAGAACCATGAAAGAAATAAAGTGGAAATAGTATGCTTTGATCTACATTCATACTTCATCAGTTCTTTCTCTGGATGTGGATAATATTTTCAATCATGAGTCCTCTGAAATTGTCTTGGATCATTGTATTGCTGAGAAGAATTAAGTCATTCACAGAAGTTGTTGATACTGTGTACAATGTTCTCCTGGTTCTATTCACTTCACTTTGCATCATTTCTCCATCACTTTCTTAAGTCTTAAGTATTCTTAAGCTGAATATTTAAAAAAATTATAAATTAAACCCAGAATTATAACATTTCCTGATCTGCAAGGTGTAAATGCTCATAATGAAAACTTAACATTTAGCTCTGAGTTCTCTCTAGTATGCCTCTCATTCTAAGTATGGGCAAGGGCGATGGGGGAGGGGGTGGTAATAATAACCCATTCCTGATGAGATTAGGGCTTCAGAACTACCAGCCCTCCTCTCTCATCTAATCTGTGTTAGTTCTTCCTTTCACACATGATTTATAGAAGAAAATTACTCTTTTTACCTTTTCCTAAATGATTTTACTTTTTCAGAATCACGTCATACTCAGGTCTCACTCAAGCTTTTCTTCAAACTACCCAGTATAACTATCTTAGACAGGCATTTTACATTTCCTCACATAAAAAGGTAACAATCTGCTCTGAGTTCCTTTTAATTAGTTTTTGATGTGTGTCATATTTCTTTTGGACCTTGTATGTAAAATTTTCTATTAAGTTCAGTCTTTCTCTTCCTCTCCTTCCTTCCTTCCTTCCTTCCTTCCTTCCTTCCTTCCTTCCTTCCTTTCAACAAAAACTGAATATCCTTTTTTTTCTGTTCCATTCAGAATTATGCTTAACTTTGCTGGGTATGACATTTTCAGTCACAACCCTGGTTCTTTTGATCTTTGATATGTAGTATGATTCTAATTGTGGCTCAACCATATTTGATTTTTGTTGTTGTTGTTGTTTTCATAATCATTTCTCCTCAAGCTGCAGGTTTCAGAGTTTTACTATGATATTCCTGTAGGTTTAAGTCATAGGATTGCTTTTAGGTGGTAAAAACTGTATTTTTTCTATTCCTACTTTGCCCTATTGTTCTAATGCTTCAGGTCAATTTTGTTTAATTATTTCTTTTATTATTGCATAAAGATTCATTTTTTGTTTGTTTGTTTTATTGTAGCCTTCAGATTATCTGTGACCTTCAACATTTCATATATACATATATGTATGTATGTATAAGTATATATTAGAATGATGTGCACCATGCTGTATGTGTTTCAATCTGATTATTCTTATATTTTCTCTTCTTGATCTGTCCTTCATATCAATTGTTTTCTTTTGAGATGTTTCACATTATCTTCTATTTTTTTTCATTTTGTTTTATCATTTCTTGATCTCTTACAACTTCACTGGCTTCCCCTTGCCCAATTCTAATTTTCAAGGAGTTGTTTTCTTCCTTTTCTAGCTATGTAACTTTCTTTTGATAATCCTCTTGTTTTTCTTGGATTGGTCTTATTTTTTAAAAACTTTTTCATCAGTCTCATTTTTTTTTTTGTTTTTTAGAGGGCAATTGGGGTTAAGTAACTTGCCCAAGGTCACACAGCTAGGTTTTTTTGTTTGTTTGTTTGTTTGTTTGCGCATGTGTTAAGTGTCTGAGGCCAGATCCGAACTCAGTTCCTTATGACTCCAGGGCCGGCGCTCTACTCACTGCGCTACCTAGCCGCCCCAAAATATTCTTTTGATGACTTTTTTTTTTTTGCTTTTCATTTGATTTTTAACATCTTTTTATATGTGTTGGGATTTGAACTCAGACCCTTTCACTACTAATGCATCACTATTTCTGCTGTATCATTTTATTCCTCATTTTATTGACCCTGTATGTATTTCCTTAGAACTGTGCCCTGGATGTAGAGGGTATTTAATAAATATTTTTTGAATGTGTGGAAGACACAATGGCCTAAATCATTAGCAGCTAAAACAAAATGATTCTCTAATTTAAGAACTAAGAATATAGTTTCTTGATAGAGGTGGCATGATAGAAAGTCATATTTGGAGTCAAGTTTGAATGTGTTCCTAACTTAGATATACACTGGCTTTTTATTTTAGTATAAACTCAAAGACTATCATTTTCAAAGCAGCTATCAACTTGTAATGTTTATCTGGAGTTTTCTCATTTGGAGTTTCTAGACCAATGAAATCATAGGTTTAGTCCCTCTTTTTTCCATTGAAAAAGCTTTAATATACATGTACAAAGCAATTTCATATATTATATATTGTCATAGATGTCTATGTATTCTCTCAGCTTATATCTATATCTTTATTATATATCTAAGTAAAACTGATCTACAGTAAATATAGATATTATGTTGTTTTTATTGCTCAAGTTGTCTCAGTCATGTCTGATTATTTATGAACCCATTTAGAGATTTTGGCATTTCACTGATGAAGAAACTGAGGAGAACAGGGTTAAGAACTTTTTCCAAGGTTTCACAATTACTAAGTCTCAGATTCCTGATTTGAACTCACTAAGATGGGTGTTCCTGACTCCAGGTCCATCACTCTATCCACTGTGTAACTACGCTGTCCAAAAAGATTTTGGGTAACCTGACTATATGTCTACTATATTATTAACCCCCATTTATAGGTGTGGCAACTAAAACTCAAAAGTATATCCAAAGTCCTAATAATCACTCAAATAACATTAATCAATAACCTACTAAGTGCTGTGTATACAAAAAATAAAAATTAAACACTTTCTCTTCTCAAGGAGTTTATTTAAAATAGGAAGGGAAAACATGAATATATAAGCATATACAGAATGCAAAATGCAAATGATTATTTTGAGAGAAAGTGTGTTAGGAAACAGGAAAAGAAGAAAGACTTCCTGTAGAAAATAGAGCTTGAGCACTCAGAGTCTTCAAGGAAGTAACAGACTCTATGAGGAATAGAGGAGGATGGAATGCATTACAGGTATAGAGGATAGCCAATAGAAAGGCAGAGAGAGAGGACATGTGTCATGTATGAAGACACAAGAAAGCTAGTTTGGTTGGACCATAAAGTATGATACGCTGGATAATGTATAATTAGAATGTAAAGACAAGTTGTAAAGACAGTTTCTGAGACTTTAATAGCCAAAAGCAGGAGTTTATATTTTATTCCAGAAATAAATGATGACTGCAGCTTGAGTAAGTTAGTAACATGTTCAGATTGGTACTCTAGGGAAACCACTTTATGATTATGTGGAAGAAGGATTGAGTTATAACCTCTCTTCTGAACACCACTTCTTCCCCAACTATACAAGATGACTACTCTTAGTGGGTCACATTATTTTTTTAAACTATTTTCCAATGTTGAAACCGAAGGAAAAAAAAACCTTCTTTGTTGTTCAGAGCCATAGCTCATAAATTTATTCAACACATTTAGTTCACATTAAATTTAGCTTTAATCTTCAATACTACTAGGAAAAAGTCTTTAAAAAATATAGTCCTCAAAGACTCAACTTAATAATTATATCCAATGAGTAAATTATAATAATAATAACTCCTTGGAATTTATATTTAACCTTGAGAATATTTCTATTATCCATATTCACATGAGTATTTTTTTTAATTTCGAAAATTTGGCAGATATTCCAGCATAGAATTAATGAGTACCTGATTCATAAAGACTTGTTTTGATCCTCAATATAGACGACCTTTATATTAGATGTTAAGAATAAAAAGAAACCAGCAAAAATATTCAAGTATGTAATAAGATACACTTTTCAATTTAAGAATAATTATTGTAGAAAATATTATGTTAATTGAAAATTTGCCAAACTCAATAGGTGCTACCTGGTAGTAAGTTTAGAATCCTGGGAAGAAAACTTGAAGAATGGTCCCAGATAAACATTCAAATCCTAGTCAATGCAGAGTTAATTAGACTTTTCTGCACTGCCCAGAGAGAATAAGAATACCTACTTGACTTAAAGGGAACAGCTACCCAATACTTTTGTAATGCTTGCTCAAGACCATTTTAAGAGTGATTCTGAGTTAAAAGAATTTGTCACTGAATTATCATTTTTGAGAATAGAAAAGAAGAAATTCTGCCCAGCAGGGGAGCAGAAGGGACCAGGAGAATAAATAGAAAAGTGGCTTTCTGAGGTCAATCTTCTTCTGACCGCACCAATAACATCAAGTCCCACATCACAACACATCAGTCTTCCTCAATACAAAGATTTATTTGTTTCACATATCTCTCTGTCAGGTTACTTTGTGTGCCTTCTTTCCCTCAGAGACAGGTTCTTCCCTCTTTCCCTGAGAGACTGGATCTGGTTTCTTTGTAGATGGAATGCTGTGCTTACTCCTGCAATTTTTATATGCAGTACCTATAATTATTGTTATTGATTTTGCCTTATTATTAAGTCAATAACCAAATTTCAAATCTAATTGTATTATTATTAGGAATGGCTGACTTTTCATATATCAGTATAATTTCTATACATACTATGTATTCGTATGCAGGAGCAGGAGAGTGATAGTAGTTAGTAGAGGGAGTCTATATCCCATATTAGGGACCATCTATGGTATCCCAGAACTACATATGTGAAGGAAGTTTAGGGTGAGAATCAGAGCAGCAAGAGAGTTACTGGTCCACATTCTGCGCAGGTGTAAAAAGTTACACATCACTTTAATAAAAATGCCACTTATCAAGTAGCCTCTTTGGAGGCTTTGGGGACAGATATCAGTGTTTGCTTTTGAACTCTATACCTCTATTTTAAAAAATCCTCCAGCCTTAACTCATTCTAGGTATCATGAATCTGCTTTCTTAACCATATCCATAAATATATGAAATATGAATATGGATATGAAACACAAACAGATTTTCTGTTCCAGTAAAGGTTAGTAAATTTGTAGATAGAATGGACTTTAAGAATCACTAATTCTAACCACTTAATTTCAAACTTAAGGAAACTGAATATAGAGAGGTTGTTACTTTCCCATATTCTAACAGCTAGTCATTTTCTGATGTGAGATTTAAACCTATGTTGTAAAGTTCAAGATCAGTAACCATCCACTGTCCCACTTAGATGCCGGTTTTCGTATTCTACTAAGTAATATATGTGGGTCCATGAATATGTATGTATGTGTATAAATACATATATGCATGTGTGCATGTATGTATATTATATGTGTGTGTATGTGTATGTATGTATGTGTATTACCCTCTAAGGCTTTGTAGTTGGTATGGAGCTATTTTATTTTTTTGGGTGTCTCTTGAGTATCTCTGAATCCACAAGATTTTTTTCAGTATCTTATGTTTTCTTTTGTTAAATCTTATCAATTCCCTTTGTATCAGTCAGGCTCACACAGCCCATATAGTCAGAGAGCTGCCATTTTTCTGCTACTGTATTTTTCCATATTCAGTTACAACCTTGTTTCAGGGACTCAGTACCTCTCATTTATCCTCTTTACATAATTTCCTATTTGGTTTCTTATCCTCAAGGCTATCAGCACTTTATTCATTCCTCAACACAACTACCACAATGACTTAAGTCCAGAATGTCATGTCATGCCTCTACTCAATAAATTCCAGTGGCTCCCTACTGCCATTAGGATCAAATACAAACTCTTTAATGAACATTTAAAGGTTTTCTTAATGCTGGTTTTATGTTACTTTTCAAGCCTTCCTGTACATCACTCACTTCCAAATGCTCTATAAAGTCAAACTGGCCTCCTCGCTGTTCCTCACATCATCTCTTATCTTCCTGTCTTTACTCTGGCTGACTGCCATGCCAAAAATGCCTTCCCTTCTCAACTCCATCACTTAGAATCTTAGGTTTTCTTATGTGCCTGTTCCCTTAAGACTGTGGTCAAGCAAAATTTTCTTCATGAGGCATTTTCTATTTCAGTTAGCAGCTGGCCCTGCTTTATAAATATCTGTAAAAGTGCCTATGTCTCTTGTTAGCATGCCAGTTGCTTGATGGGACTTTAGTCTTTGTTACCCAAACTCCTCCCATAATGCTTAAAGCATAGTATGTACTTAATAAATGAGTTCTGTGTTTGTATGCTTCTCAATGATTAGGTTTCAGGGAAGATTTATGAATCTCTCTTAGGACTCTTAATAGTAAAAGTTAAGCCATGTGAGAATGTTGACCTGAAATATGATTTAATAATAAAGAGATTTTGGAGATAGAGCTAAAGGTATAAAATACACTAATATTTTTAATGTTTGATTTCTTTAAAGGTAAATATTTGTTAATGGAGTATATATGGTGTAAAATTGATAAATGGCATTGTCAAAAAACATTTCCTATATAAGGTTATATACATGATTCCAAACATTTGTATAAAAGCTTTAAAGGAGGGCTGTCAGGAGGGCAAAGAGTCTGGAATATATTCATTATGCTATCCGAAAAAGGGTTAAAGAGTGAGCCTAAGGAAAAAAAAAATCAGTGCGTATGATTGATATATTACTATTATTTGAGATGTATTCAAAGGGAAGATTATTCTTAGCATATGGAGTATCAGATGGTTGAACTGGATGTTACTTATAAGACCCTGGATTTTGGCCCAATATACAAGAGATTACTAACAATCAACATTTGTACAAAACAAAAGAAAATTGCTTTTTTTTAACGTTTGATTTTAAAACTTTGAATTCCAGAATCTTCCCCTTCTTCCTTCATCACCCACCCTTACTAGGAAGAAAAGCAATTCAATATAAGTTGTACATGTGTAGTTAAGCAAAACATTTACATAGTGGATATATTGCAAAAGGATGACTATATTTCTCTCCATCCTATCCCACCCCCACTTGTTCTAATTTCTACTCTGACCCTATCCCTTTTCAAAAGTCTGTGCTTCTAACTATGCTCCCTACCCATTTGCCCTCCCTTCTATCATCCTCCCTCTTATCCTCCTCCCCTCTATTTTCCTGTAGGGTAAGATACCCAACTTACTGTGTATGATATTCCCTCCTTAAGCCAAGCTCAAAGAGAGTATTCTTGACCCATTCACTTTTGCCTTCCTGTTCTTCCCCTCCATTGTAACAGTTTTCCCTTGCCTCTTTTATATGAGATAATTTACCCTATTCTATATCTCCCTATCTCCCCTCATTATATTCCTCTCACCTCTTATTTTTTTTAGATATCATCCCTTCCTATTCACCTGATCCTGTGCCCTTTGTCCATATATACATGTACACATATATACAAACACTCACATATATATTCATATCCACATATATACTCCTATATAGACATATATGTGTATGTATACATAGATAGATAGACAGACAGACAGATAGATAGATAGATAGATAGATAGATAGATAGATAGATAGAAGCATTTATATTTCCTTCAATTATCTTCATACTGAGAAAAGTTTCATGAGTTACAATTACCATTTTCCCCTATAGGAATGTAAATAGTTCAACTTTGATAAGTTCCTTATGATTTCTTTTCCCTATTTACCTTCTCATGCATCCCTTGCCTCTTGTATTTGAATGTAATATTTTCCATTCAACTATGTCTTTTTTTTCATTGAGAATGCTTGAAAGTCCTTTATTTCATTGAATGACCATATTTTCCCCTGAAACATTATACTCATTTTTGCTGGGGAGGGGATTCTTGGCTTTAATCCTAGATCCTTTGACCTCCAGGATATCATATTCCAAGCCCTTCGATACCTCAGTACAGAAGCTGCTAGGTCTTGTGTTCTCCTGATTGCATTTCTACAATATTCAAATTGTTTCTTCTTGGCTGCTTGCAATATTTTTTCCTTGATCTGGGAACCCCAGAACCTGGTTATAATATTCCTAGGAATTTTCTTTTTGGGGTCTTTTTCAAGGGGTGATCACTGAATTCTTAAAACTTCTATTTTGCCCTCTGGTTCTAAAATGTCAGGGCAATTTTCCTTGAGAATTTCTTGAAGGATGATTTCTAGGTTCTTTTTTGATCATGGCTTTCAGGTAGTCCAATAATTTCTATAGTATCTCTCCTGGATCTATTTTGGAGGTCAGTGGTTTTTCCAGTGAGATATTTCACATTGCTTTCTATTTTTTTTTCATTTCTTTGGATCTGTTTAATAATATCTTGATTTCTCATAGAGTCATTAGCTCACATTTGCTCCAATCTAATTATGAAGGAATTATTCTCTTCAGTGAGCTCTTGAAATTCTTTTTCCATCTGGCATAATTGGCTTTTTAAGGCATTCTTCTCCTCATTGTTTTCTTTTTTGGGCTTCTTTTGCCATTTGAGTCAGTCTGTTTTTTAAGGTGTTATTTTCTTTAGTCAGGTTGTTTACTTGCTTTTCATGATTTTCTCGCATCATTCTCATTTCTCGTCCCAATTTTTCCTCCACTTCTCTTACTCGGTTTTCAAAATCTTTCTTAAGTTCTTCCATGGCATATAACCAGTTCATAGTTTTCTTGACACTTTTGATGCAGGAGTTCTGACATCATTGTCTTCCTCCTGTCCATTCTTTGATCCTTTTTGTCCCCAAAAATGGTGTCTAAGGTTTGACTGTTGTGCTTGCTTTGATTCCTTTGCCTGCTCATGTTGCCACTCAGTTACTTGACTTTTGAGCTTTTTGCCACAGTAGAACTCTGCTTCTAGAGAGGAGAGCTTTGTCCCAAATTGCTGGGGTTTTCACAACTGCCAGAACTATTAGTTGGGTGGCCTTTCTGAAGCCTCCACAGGCTCTGGCACCTTGTCACACACACCAGGACCTCCAGCCAAGACAGCAATCCAGATCCAAGCAGCTTAAAGCAAGGGTGATTAACCTCTGAATGGTGACTTGGTCCCCCTAAGATCTGCAGGCCAGAAGGGAGTGGTGGTGGCAGCAACTGCACAGTCACAGAACCTCTGCTGCTTCTTGCCATCTCACTGTGGAAGCAATGCCTGGACCACACCCTTGGTCTCCCTGAAACCACAAAGTCCACGCTGACATTTTACTTTGCCTTTGGCATCTATGGGTTTATAATTCTGGAAATCATCACAGCTGCTGGTGATTCACTCTCCTGAAGTCCTGCTCCAGCCTCTCCTTGTAGGGTCTGCCCTGAGTCTAAAATCACAGCCTCACACATGGCTGGCTGTGGCTCCCAGTATGCTGCAATGGACCATGCCTGACGGCCTGGTGGGTTGCCTTCTGTGGGAGATTTGTTTCTCTCTGTCATTTTTGGGGTTATGTAGCTCTAAAGTTTGTTTATAGTCATATTTTATAGGTATTTGAGGTGGTTATGGGGGGAACTCACTGAGTTTTCCTATTTTTACGCTGCCATCTTGGCTCTGCCTCCCAGTTATCATTTTTAAGGAAGTATTATCATCTGTGCAGTTTTATACATCATTTTCCACTTTGCTAATTTTGTTTTTAATGTGCTATTTTCTTCAGCATTTTTATGCCTCTTTTATGAAGTCATTAATTTTCTTCTCATAATATGCTTCCTTTATTTGTATTTTAAACTATTTTTCTCATACTATTCTTATTGGATTTTGGATACTTTTTTTTATCTCTTCCAAGAATTCCTGTTGGGTATATGTCCAAGGTATTTTTTTTTCTTTCATGCTTTGGTTGTAACTATTTTGACTTCATTGTTTTCTGCTGAGTTTTTGTTTTGATCTTCCCTGTCACCATAGCAGAATTTTATCATCAGGTTCATCTTTTTGGTTTGATCATTTTTCCAGCTTCATTTTTTGCTTTGACCTTTATTGAAAAGTTGGACTCTATTCCTGCAGCTGTCCAAGTGTTCATGTTTTTCATACTTCTGTTTTCAGATATGGTTCTGAGTATTTAGAAGTTTCTATTATTTTTATGGTATGATTCAGTAAGATGTGTGGCCATTTCTCCCTTGCAAATACAAGCAACACTTCACCTCAGGTCCCCTGTTACCTTGTGAACAAAAGTGATAGTTCTCTTTAAAGCACCTGATCTTTTATAACTGGAAGCATAACTAGACCTAAAGGCTTCTCTTACTGTAGGAGAATAAACCCTCCTTATTCCTCTGAAATTGTGATGCAAAAGTCACTATAGGTCAGGGTGGGGAACCTGTGACCTTGAGGCCACATGTGACCTTGTAGGTCCTTAGGTTTGGCCTTTTGACTGTGTCCAAGTTTTACAGAACGAATCCTTTTATTAAGGGAATATGTTCTGTTAAGTTTAGATTCAGTCAAAGGGCCACAATTGTGGACCTAGAAGGTGGCCTCAAAGGCACAGGTTCCTCACCCTTGCTAGAGGTAATTGAGTTGCCAATTTCTGATCAGTTACCAAGTCCCCTTAGCATCTTTGGCTTGAGAGTTTGCAAAACTGCTACTGCTGCTTTTGCCACCCTAATGAGTTGGTTCTGCCACTCCAGGATTTGATTTCAGTTGTTATTTCAAAGTTCCTTGGAGGAGAATGTCAGGAAATTTCAGATGCTTCCTCTATACTGCTATCTTAGCTGTTCCCCCGGAAATCCTCTACATATAAAATTCTTTGATTTAAATGGAATATCTTACCTAAAACTCTAGTTTTTAATAAGGATAAAATAAATTTAAGTTTACTTTTACATATTTCATCAAAACGTAATTTGCCCAACATGTCTTAAAATCATGTATTTGGATTCTAAACCTTACTAGATTTCAAGCTCTACATAATATTGCATTTAATTTCTTATGAAAGACTGAACATATGCTGAAGATATTCTGTTTCACTTTTGTCTTTGTATATCAAATGCCAAGTAAAGTTCCTTCTGCATAATGATCATTTAGTAAATATTTATTATATGAATTAGGTAAATACATGTTACTTAATCTTCAAATTTTCCTCAAAGTTAAAAATACTGCTCTGTACATAGTAGGTCCTTAAATGGTTGAGTGTAATAAAGTTGCTTAGGCCTCATATCAGTATAAATTTTATGTAATATGTGGACTGTTGGTTCTCTAAAATGGGGAGACATGCCAATTTCACTATATTGCATAGGGAAAGCTTTGAAAAAGGAAGACTGGGGCTGTCATCATTTCATCAATGTCATCATTTCAATAAAAGGAGAAAACCATATTGAAATCTAGTATCTCGATACTAACTTTACATGAGGAAATATAAATGACATCAAAGGATGAAGACTAGAAATTCAGTGGGAGTAAATAATGACAGAATTCATAGTAAATGAGTTTGCCATGAATGGCATGATGCTGCCATACTGAAAGCATTATGGGATCAATTTCTAAGAAATCGGACAACTGTCCTAAATGATTTTTAAAAATTGTGGATGGCATTCTGAATATAAAAAAGTAATCAAAAGGCTGTTGAAAACTGCTAACCACAATGTCTATTTCTTCAGCTCTTTAAATTCCTTTAAAGAATGATCTAGTTATATATATATATATATATATATATATATATATATATATGTATATATATATATTATATATATATATTTTATCTAAAGCAATTGGGGTTAAGTAACTTGCTCAAGGTTACACGGCTAGTCATTATTTATGCATGGGTGCTCATTTTCTGAGGCCAGATCTGATCTCGGGTCATCCCAACTGCGAGGCCGGCGCTCTTACTCACTGCGCCACCTAGCCACCCCTTTAGGGCAATTGGGGTTAAGTAACTTGCCCAAGGTTACACGGCTAGGTTTTTGTTTGTATGGATTAAGTGTCAGAGGCCGGCTCCGAACTCAGGTCCTTCTGACTCCAGGGCTGGCGCTCTATTCACTGCACCACCTAGCCGCCCCTCTAGTTATATTTTAAAGATATCCTTGGATGAATACATGTAAAGGAAATAAATAGGCCTTCCATATAATTCTGTACAATACAAACCCTCTTTATAAATATGTCATTGATTGGAAGGAGGTAAAGAAAAAAAAAAGATCCAACTGTGCTTACTCTTATAATGGAATGTAAAAATTGGTCCTATTAAAGAAATATGTAAACTCTCATGGGTTTCATTATATCTTAAACTGATATCAGATCCCATAATAATTATGACACAGTAAAACTGTTCATATTATCCACATCAAATGAAAAATAATGCAGGGAGATATATTCTTGTCAAAAATTGTTTGCTGCTTCCGTGGAGGTTGTTTAGCACAAAGTCCACATCTTGAGTCTCTGGATGCTCCTTTTTATGGATACAATTATGCCAATCTCATTAAACCCAGAGACTCTACAGAAACTTGATAATAAGATGCACAGTCACTTAAAAAGAGAAAATTGAGAAAGGAAAAAAAGAAACACTAGGTAAATGAAGATTTATTGTCTAGACTATGATGGGGAGTTGAATGAACAGATTATTTAGTTAATTTATGAAAAAGACATTGTGAATGGACAATGAGTTAGGTCAAGAATTTAATAGGAGAGCAAGCTGAATTGCATTTGGGAGATTATGCATTGATCAAAAATTATCCCAAATATCTTTGTTAAAAGTCTGTAATATCTATATTTATTTAGGACAGTGGTAATGATGATCCATAATTGGATGGTGTGTCTATGTAAAAATGATCACTTCTTCAAATAACATAGTATGCTATGTATTTAAAATGAAGGGACAATATGTTCATCGGATAGTAATATATTTTTAGGGACAGAGCAATAAAGCAAAATAAACTTTACAAGAATTACCATCGTCTACCCAAACAGCAAAATACAAAAGAAGGGAAAGATGTACTCCACAAATATTGCTTTATTGGGATATGTTTTGTCCCAAAAGCAAAGAACTGGAGAGTTCAGACAGACATGGTATTATCAACAATTATCTTTGAAGTCAGTATTATATACCATTAAAAAAAAAGTTAAGTGACTTACACTGTATTCAGATTGCCTTGCCATTCAAAACTATGAGTTAGTTGTGATGATATGTTTTTCAAATGAAAACTACTCTTTGAAGGAGCAAATCTATTTTCAAATTTTCACTGGCTGACAGTTGTAATGGAAAAGCAAATTTAAAGATCTTCCCTGCCCCTAGCTTAAGTGCACCTGGAGCCTGTGGTGGGAGGCTTGTTTTTCAGGAAAGCCCACACCTTTTATGATTGGGCAGTGGGTCAAGACGGTTGTTACATTCTCTGAGCCAGGAGAAGGCTATATAAACTCTTTTGTGAGGCTTTGCTTTGGGGCTCACTTTGAGAAGTGTTGTGTGACTTGACCAGATGAGACTCTGGGCAGCCATTGAGAGCCCCCTGGCTTTGAAAACCCAGATGTTGATGCTTCCCTCTCTGGTAATTGTGATTTTGGTATTGATAATGGTTGGACAGTTTGGAAGCCTCTCTGTTTCATCTGTCTGTATACTCTGAAGTTCGGGGTGCTGACCTTTTCCCCCTGAACTAGGTAATATATGTTTGTTTGATTAAAGTAAGCTTGTTAACTGATTTTGAGTTGCTTTGCTTTTGAAAAGCAGATCTAAGAACCTGTGTTAGCATCCACCCTGGGGATGTTGGGGTGCTTGCTGCTACAACAGTGAAATTTGCAAATAATGCCCAGATCACCAAAATATCTCGGGACTCCTCTGGGTGATGCAGTGCCTAACCAAGTCAGGTTCTCCTTCATTTTACTTTGTACCTTTATATGAAGTAGTCATAAGAAGTAAATTGCAGTTATAACTTTAATTAAAGATTCTCTGATGGAATGGTCAACTTTAAAAACTCTTATCAGCTAAGACTTTTTCATTGTTTTCCTTATTAAACCCAATGAATATATAAATATTATGATATTAAGCACAACTTGAAATGAGATTAGTACTTTTTATTGAGCAAATTTTGTTGATTTCTTTTATATGCCTATAATTCTCCCTATGTTTCTTTCCCTTAACTCCAAAGAAAGCCAAATCTTTTAACAAAGAATCTACAGAGAAAGAAAAAGAAAAGTGAAGAAAAACAGCAAAACCAATAACTATATTTAAAATATTTGACATATGCTATGATCCACAATTCTCTAACTGCACCTCTGTAAAAGCTGCAAATATTTTCTCAAATCATTTCTACATGACAAAGCCTGAAAATTTTACCTCCACAATATTGTACATTTTCATTGTTTTAGTCATTATGTATATTGGTTTTCTTCCTCTGCCTACTTCATATTACTTTAGTTCACTATAAACTTTTCCATGCTTCACTGTATTCATCATGTTCATTGTTTATTAAATCAAAATGATAATCCATTAAATTTGCATACCATAGTTTTTTTCAATCATTCACTAATTGATAAGCATAATTTTGTTTCCAGGTCCTTTAGCCACAAATATTGCTGCTATACCGTTTTAGTATATATGGAGGCTTTTTTTTGGCAGTAATCTTTTTAAGCAGATATTCCTAGAAGTAGAATATTTGAATGAAAATATATGAGCATTTTAAACTTGTATTTTGCCTAATGTCATATCCCTATTTAGAGAGACTTTACCAGTGACTCATTAGTGTGTGCCTGACTTCACACAAACATCTGATATTCACCGTTCTCATATTCTGTCATCTTCTAAAATCTATTGAGTGTGGCATGGAACCTCAGGATTGTTTTGATTCACACACACACACACACACACACACACACACACACACACACACATATATATATACATATATATAAATATATATGTATATATATATAATTTTACTTATTTGTAACATTATTTCATATTGTATGTAGTTTGAATTATTCTTTTTAGAACCACTTGTTCTTATACTTTCATTACTTATATGACTTTAAATATTTCTAATTATTTCTTCTTTCAGTTCCATTGATATACTTTTCTATTAACCTGTGCTAAAAAATCTTAAGGATTACTACTTGAAAATATTTTTTTAATTCCTACAAGAGGTATTTGTCCTTCATCCATTCATTTTTTAATTATTCCCTTTGATATCTGAGCATTTTTGTTCCTACAGATGACTTTTTAAAAATTATTTTGTGTACCCCTGGAAGGTATCCAGTTTTTTGATTGGCATTTTGGTAGTTTCTATTTTAATATAATTAGGACCCAGATTTAAAAACTAAATATATACAGGTGATTTTAATTCTTTATTTATAAATTAGTACTTTGCAACTTTATTTTAATTACTATTAAGTGTGCTTTAATAGAGTGATTCATAATTATTATACTTATTTTGGGTCATTTTGAATGGAATTTCACTTTTTACAATTGCCTATTTAATTTTGGCATTATTATATAGAAATGCTCTTGATTTATATAACTTTATTTTGTAGCCAGTTACTTTGCCAAAACATTTGTCTTAATTAGATTTTTTTTGCCAATTCCTTCAGGGTTATTTTTTTAAAGTAAATAATCATGCTATTAAGGGAAAAAAATACTGCTTTTATCTCCTATTGCCCTATTTTCCTTACTTCATTTTCTTTCTCTTGTATTGTTATTTATAACATATCTAGAACTATCTAAGATAATAACAGAAAAAAAAAAGTGTTCTTCCCTTGCTCCTCTATGTTCTGGCAAATCTTCTAGTGTTTCTCAATTGTTTAAGATACTTGCTTTTGATTTCAGATTAATCTTTTCATTATTGTAAAGAACTTTCTTTAGAGTTTTACACAAACTAATTTTACATAAATGTACCATGTTAAACCCTTTTTTCTTCTGCATGTCGAAATAATCATGTTGTTTTATATGGTTTTTTCCTTAAGTATAATTATGTTAATTGTCTTTCTGATATTAAGAATTATTAAATTCCATATATATCCAACTTGAACATAACCTAAAATTTATTTTGATAAATTGCTCCAAGTTTGCGGGCAAGAATCTCTTTTAACATTTTTAGCATTAGGATGATAAAAGTATTATGGTTTAAAAATACTTGTGTAGAATGATTTATTTTTTTTAATTTAATTTGTGTCACATATGTGTTAATTATTTTTAAGTTTAATTTAGGGGCAGCTAGGTGGCACAGTGAATAGTGTCCCAATCCTGGAATCAGGAGGACCTGCGTTCAAATCCGACCTCAGACACTTAACACTTACTAGCAGTATAACCTTGGTTAATTCTCTTAACCCCAATTGCCCTGCCCTCCCACCTCCAAAAAAAAAGTTTGATTTAATTCTCTTCTCCATCTGTCTAGACCAAGAGTCTTTGTCTTCTGTACCTACTGTCTATGCTTTTAATTAAATTTTATTATTTAAGATCTGTATATGGTGCTCTTTCGTGAATTGGGACACATTGTCATTTATGTTACTGATTATATGCAAGATACCTACAAATAGCTTTTCTATTAATTGTTGATTATTTGAATGATGACAATTGGATTTATTTGAAAGAATTCTTTTTTTTTTTTTTTTAAGCAATTGGGGTTAAGTAACTTGCTCAAGGTTACACGGCTAGTCATGATTTATGTGTGGGTGCTCATTTTCTGAGGCCGGATTTGATCTCGGGTCATCCCAACTCCGAGGCCGGCGCTCTTACTCACTGTGCCGCCTAGCCGCCCCTTTTAGGGCAATTGGGGTTAAGTAACTTGCCCAAGATCACACAGCTAGGTTTTTGTTTCTGTGGGTTAAGTGTCTGAGGCCAGATCTGAACTCAGGTCCTTCTGACTCCAGGGCCGGCGCTCTACTCAGTGCGCCACCTAGCCGCCCTGAAAGAATTATTTTAGACATTATGAGGCCAATTTAATTTAATTATCAGACTTTACAAAAAAAATATTAACATAGTACAGCATGAATATATATACACAAACAATTGGGGATAAGAAAACTTCCAAAGCAAGAGTAAGTAAAAAAGCAAATTATTAATATTAATATGGAATTTGTTCATTTTTCTTATGGTTATCTGAATGCAAGGCAAGATTGTCAAATAATGCATAAAACACCAATTCTCTGTAGTCAGTAGTGCACATGATATCCTCATTTTACAGATTAGGAAACTCAGACTCAGAAATTAAATTACTTGCTCCTTGTTATACAGCTAATTGGTCACACATAGCTAGTTATGATTTAAAATCATGGCTCTGGACTCCAAGTCTTGTAGACACCTCACCATATTTTGCTGCCTCTTTGATAACAAGATGCCTCATTTATTTTTTAAAGTGCTTTGAAACTGTGATATTAATAAAATTTTAGGAACCCAGAGTTGGAGACTTTCTTAGATATCGTGCTATCCTGACATCACAGATTTTGAGGCATATGGAAACATGAAATCATAGAGTCCAACTCTTTCATTTTATAGATAAGAAAACAGACATAAATAGACTGAGTGACTTACCAAAGGACAACTAAGCATTAAGTGTTAGCACTGAGATTTAAATTCAGGTTCTAGGAATTCAAGTTCATCTAGCAGAAGAAGAACATTCCAAACAAGTGGCCATGAAACCAATGCTTAAAAACATTATTAATAGGGAAGAATGTGCTCCCTTAAGAAGAAATTATCAGGGGCTTAGCCAAGATGGTGGGGTAGAAACAGGAAAACTCCATGAGATCCCCCCACAACCACCTCAAATACCTACAAAATATGAATATAAACAAACTTTAGAGCTAAAGAACGCACAAAGTGACAGAGAGAACCAAATCTCCCACTGAAGGAAGTCTGAAAGGTAGACAGGAAGGGTCCATCGCAGCATGCTTGGAGCCAAGCCCAGCCTCAGGTGAGCCTGTTGTTTTAGCCCCAGGGTGGCCCCTACCAGCAGCAGCTGGAGCAGACATGGGAGAGTGGATCACCAGCAGCCAGTGGTGGTTTCCATAATTATCAACCCATAAATGTCAAAGACAAAGGAAAAGATCATGGTAGAAATGGGTTGGAACTGGAGCTGGGGTTGGAGGAGCATGGTCTGGCCCCTGCCCCCTGGGGGGATAAGTGACAGAGGCATGGCAGCACTACTGCCACTACCATATGGCTGCTTCAGAGTTTGTGGCCTACAGATCTTAGGGGAACCAAGTGAACATTCAGAGTGTAATCAACCTTGCTTTAACCTGCTTGAATCTGGATTGCTGTCTTGGGTGGAGGTCCTGGTGTGTGACGAGGTGCTAGAGCTTGTGGGAGCAGCAGAGAGGGCACCCAACTAATAGCTCCAGCAGCTGCAAAAACACCAGAAATTTTGGACAAAGCTGTCTCCTCTGGAAGCAGAGTTCTACTATGGCAAAAAGCTCAAAAGTCAAGTAACTGAGTCGCAACATGAGCAAGCAAAGGAAGCAAAGCAAGCACAGCAATCAAACCTTAGATTACTTTTTTGGGGGACAAAAGGATCAAAGAATGGAATGGGTGGAAGACAACAAAGTAAGAACTCTTGTACCAAAAGCTTCCAAGAAAAATATGAACTGGTTACAGGCCACGGAGGAACTAAAGAAGAAGGATTTTGAAAACCAAGTAAGAGAAGTGGAGGAAAAATTGGGACAAGAAGTAAGAATGATGCAAGAAAACCATGAAAAGCAAGTAAACAACCTGACTAAAGAAAATAACACCTTAAAAAACAGAATAACTCAAATGGCAAAAGAGACCCAAAAAACTAGTGAGGAGAAGAATGCCTTAAAAAGCCAAATTTACCAGATGGAAAAAGAATTTCAAAGGCTCAATGAAAAACTTAATTACTTCAGAATTAGTTTGGAGCAAATGGAAGCTAATGAAACTCTGAGAAATCAAGATACTATTGTAGCAGGAAATACCTCAGCATCCCCAGAATGGCTGCCAACACAGGTTCTTAGATCTGCTTTTCTAAAGGAAAGCAACTCAAAATCAGTTAACAAGCTCACTTTAATCAATTAAACATATATTACCTAGTTCAGGAGGAAAAGGTCAGCACCCCGAACTTCAGAGTATACAAACAGATCAAACAGACAGGCTTCTAAACTGTCCAAGCATTATATCAATACCAAATCACAGTTACCAGAGAGGGAAGCATCAACATCTGGGTTTTCAAAGCCAGGGGGCTCTCAATGGCTGCCCAGAGTCTCATCTGGTCAAATCACACAACACTTCTCAAAGTGAGCCCCAAAGCAAAGCATCTCATCAGGGTTTATATAGCTTTCTCCTGGCTCAGAGGATATAACAACCTTCTTGACCCACTGCCCAATCACAAAGTATCAAGGTGTGAGCTTTCCTGAAAAAAACAAGCCTCCCACCACAGGCTCCAGGTGCACTTAAGCTAAGGGCAGGGAAGATGTGTAAATTTGCATTTCCATTACAACTATTAAACACATCCAAAGAAATGAAAAAATAGAAGGCAATGTGAAATATCTCACTGGAAAAAAACCACTGACCTCCAAAATAGATCCAGGAGAGATAATTTAAAAATTATTGGACTACCTGAAAGCCATGATCAAAAAAGAACCTAGAAATCATCCTTCAAGAAATTCTCAAGGAAAATTGCCCTGATATTTTAGAACCAGAGGGCAAAATAGAAATTTTAAGAATTCAATGATCACCCCTTGAAAAAGACCCCAAAAAGAAAATTCCTAGGAATATTATAGCCAGGTTCCAGGATTGCCAGATCAAGGAAAAATATTGCAAGCAGCCAAGAAGAAACAATTTGAATATTGTGGAAATATAATTAGGAGAAAACAAGACCCAGCAGCTTCTACACTGAGGGATCTAAGGGCTTGGATTATGATATCCTGGAGGTCAAAGGAGCTAGAATTAAAACCAAGAATCACCTCCCCAGCAAAAATGAGTACAATGTTTCAGGGGAAAATATGGTCATTCAATGAAATAGAGGATATTCAAGCATTCTCAAAAAAAAAGAGAGAATTGAATACAAAATATTACATTCAAATACAAGAGGCAAAGGAACCATAAGAAGGTAAACAGGGAAAAGAAATCATAAGGAACTTATCAAAGTTGAACTATTTACATTCCTACAGGGAAAAATGATAATTGTGACTTATGAAACTTTTCTCAGTATGAAGATAGTTGAAGGGAATATGAGTTTGTGTGTATTTATATATACACACATACATATAAGTCTATTTAGGAGGGCATATGTACATATGAATACATATATGTGTGTATATATGTGTACAGTTATACATAGAGGGCACAGCATCAATTGCATATGAAGGGATGATATTTAAAAAAACTGAGAGGTGAGAGAGGAATATAATAAGAGAAGATAGGGAGAGATAGAATAGGGTAAATTATCTCATATAGAAGAGGCAAGGGAAAACTGCTACAATGGAAGGGAAGAACAGGAAGGCAAAAGGGAATGAGTCAAACTTACTCTCGTTGAATTTTGCTTAAGGAGGGAATACCATACACACTAAATTGGGTATCTTATCCTACAGGAAAGTAGGGGGGAAGGGGATAAGAGGGAGGATGATAGAAGGGAAGGCAGATATGGGGGAAGGGTAGTTAGAAGCACAGACTTTTGAAAAGGGACAGGGACAAAGTTGAAAATAGAACAAACGGGGAGGGATAGGATGGAGGGAGTCATTCTTTTACAATATATCCATTATTCAAGTGTTTTGAGTAGCTACGTAAGTATAACCTATATTGAATTCCTTATCGTCCCAGTAAGGATGGGTAATGGGGGAAGAAGGGAAAGTATCTGCAGTTCAATGTTTTAAAATCAAATGTTTAAAAATATTATTATTGTAGTTGTTGCTGTTGTTGTTGTTGCTGCTGCTATTATTGTTATTATCATTTTACATGCTCTGGGAAATAAAATATAAAGGCATTGGGGCATGGAGATCCATCTTGCCCTACTATAAACTTGGATGGGTAATGGGGGGGGGATATAGGAGAGTGTAGATTAGGGGAGGGTTATTCAGTGGGATTTCTGTTCTGGTGTGGTGGGTAGGGGAAACATGGGGAGAAAATTTGTAACTCAAAATCTTGTGGAAATTAATGTTGTAAACAAAAAGTAAATATAAAATTATTTTTACAAAACAGAAAAAAATGAGTACTGTGTATGTGGAAATTAATGACTCTAAGATATCAAGAAACAATGAAACAAATTCAAAAGAATGGAAAAATAGGAAAAAATCTAAATTATCTCATCAAAAAATAACTGACTTGGAAAACAGAATGGGGAAAGATAATTTTAAAATTATTGTGCTGTCCATAATAAGAGAATAAACCTAGATATAATATATTGAGAAATTATAAAGGAATGTTGCCTCAATAACTTAAATCCAGAGAGTAAAATAAAAATGTAAAGAGTTTACCAATGAGAAAGATATCCTAAAATAAAAACTTACAGGAATATTAAAGTCAAATTGGAGCTCACCAGAAGAAAATATTACAAATAGTTGTAAAGAAAGTATTCACATACTATAGCTCCACCGTCAGAAGAACACAAGGTTTAACAGCTACCTTGTTAAAATAGCAGAAAGTTTGAAATATAATTTTCCAGAAAGCAGAGAAGTTAGGATTATAAATAAACTACCCAGGAAAACTGAGCATAATCTTTAAGGGGAAATGTAAATTTACTGAAAAAGAGTATTTTTAAGCATTACTGATGAAAAGACAAGATATAAATAGAAAATCTGTCTTTCAAATACAAGACTCGAGGAGGGGAAAACAATTAAACATGAAAGAGAAATCCTATTGGAATCTATAAAGTTTAGCTTTTTACCTTTCTATTTGGGAAGATGAATCACATAACTACTACAAACTTTATCATTTTTAGGTCAATTAGAGTCTTCGTAGATAGATACCATGATTGTGAGTTAAATATGTTGGGATGATCTAAAAACAGTAGATGTGAGAAAGAAAAATGTTCTGAGCATAAGGGGAAGGGGGGTAAAATGATGGTATGACTTTGATGTCAAAAGTGGTAAAATGCATGGTGAGTAGAGTGCTGGCTCTGGAGTCAGAAGGACCTGAGTTCGGATCTGGCCTCAGACAGTTAACACACACAAAGAAAAACCTAGCCGTGTGACCTTGGACAAGTTACTTAACCCCAATTGCCCTCCAAAAAACAAAAAAAAAAAAAAAAAAAGTGGTAAAATGATTACATCAATAAAGGAAAGACAGCAGAATAATGAATTTGACATACAACTAAAAAAACAACCAAAAAAAAAAAAACACAAAGCAAACTCTCAAAGTAAAATCCTGAAAATCAAAGGATAATTAATAAAATTGAAAATCAAAAGATCTAAAGATGGAAGAGGAAAGGCACAAAGTTGAATAAGCTCCTCTCATTGTCACCCCCAAAACAATTTTAAATAATTCCAAAAAAGAAATTCTGGAGTAGTAGAAAGCACAAAATGATGAGGTGAGACAGTTTGTCCAGGCCAAAAAATTTGGTAAGGTTAGCGGGAAAGTTCTGTTACATCAGGGTGAAAAATAGAGCATAGTCCAGTGCAGGCCAAGCCCCAACAAAACAGCTGTGGGACTTGGGGGCAACTGAAGCAGTGGTAGTAGTAGCCATTTCTAGACCTCCAGCTCACAGATGGTCAGAGTTTCAGACAACTGGTCAGGAGGTCATTACATTGGTCCCTTTGTGGGTACAGGGTAAGGATTCTATTGTATTTCCCATACTTACATCACAGTCCTGGATCTCAGAGGCTGTACTCACAGAAGAACCTGGATCCTGGTCATAGTTCCAGGGCAAAAAAGAATGCCTGGAGTCTCACACTGACCAGAGCACAGCCCAGGATAGTAGTAAAAACAGATCAATCTAGATCATACAAACCTGGAAAAATGAAAACTTAGAGGTCCCCAGTATTATCTCTGAAAACAGCTGCAAACAAACAAACAAAAAAGAATGAAAGCTTGGGACAATGCCCCCTCCACTCCATAAAGAGAGCCTCACTTAACCAAGATAAAAGACAAGAATTAGGTTAGAAAAAGAGTAGACAATAGAAAAATGATCCTGACTATAGAAAGTTACTATGCTGACAGGAAGATCAAAGCACAAACTCAGAAGAAGACAAAAAATCAAAACTGTTATATCCAAAGGTTCAAAGAAAAATATGAAATGGTTTCAGGTCAAGGAAAAAATCAAAAAGAAGTTCAAAATTCAAGTAAGAGAGGAACAATTGAGAAAGGAAATGAGTGATTTAAGAAACTGTGAAAGAAAAAGAGTCAACATCTTGTTAAAGCAGGTGCTCACACACACACACACACACACACACACACACTCGAACACACACACCTGAAGAAAACAACATCTTAAAAAATAGAACAAACCAAATGGTAAAAGATGCAAAAAAATAAGAAAATAAAAAATTCCAATGAAGAAAAGAATGCCCTGAAAAGCAGAATTGTACAATTGGGGGGAAAAAGATATACAAAAACTCACTGAAGAGAAGTTTTTAAAAAGAAGAATCAGCCAAGTAGAAAAAGAGTTACGAAATCTCAGTGAAGAAAATAATTCCTTAAAAATTAGAATTGGCCCAGTGGAAGGTAATGATTTTATGAGAAATCAAGAAACAACAACAAAAACAACAACAAACAAACAAAATTAAAAGAATGAAAACACAGAAGAGCATCAAAAAAGCAACTGACCTGGAAAATAGACCCAGGAGTGATATTTTTAAAATTACTGGACTACTTGAAAGCCACAATTAAAAAAAATAAAGATCTAGACATCATCTTTCAAGAATTTATCAAATAAAACTATCCTGATATTCTAGGGTGTAATCAGAAGCAAAATAGTTTTGAGGAGGGCCAGTACAAGTGGAGAGAGAAAATAAAATAAATTGGAGTACAGGGAACAGGATGGAGGGGATTACAGTTAGCAATAACTGAAAAAAAAATTGAAGCAAGTTTCTCTAATAAAAGATTCATTTCTCAAGCATATAGAGAAATGAGTCAAGTTTATAAAAATCAGAGCCATTCCAAAATTGACAAATGATCAAAAGATATGAACAGTTTTCAGATGAAGTAATCAAACTATTTGTAGTCTTATAAAAATACTCACACTATTGATTAGAAAAATGCAAATTTAAAAAAATTTGAGGTACTATCGCATCCCTATTAAATTGACTAATAGGACAGAAAAGTAAAATGACAAATGTTGGAGGGGATGTGTGAGAAATGAGACTTTAATGCATTGTTGGTGGAGTTGTGAAATGATTCAACCATTCTCTAGAGCAATTTTTTCACTATGCCCAAAAAGCTATAAAGCCATGCATACACTTTGACCTATCAATACTATTACTAGGTTTGTAATCCCAAAAGAGATTTAAAAAAGGAAAAGGACTTACAAAACTATCTAGAGCAGTTCTTTTCTGATAGCAAAAAAAATGGAAATTAAGGGGCTGCCCATCAATTGGCAAATATCTGAACAAATTGTGGTATGTGATTATGGTAGAATACTATTGTGCTAAAAAACATGATGAATAGGATACTCACAGAAAAACCCAGAAAGATGTTCATGAGCAAAGTCAAGTGTACTGTATACAATGTAACAGCAATATTATAAGATGACAAGCTATGACTGACTTCGCTATTTTCAGCAATGTGTTGATCTAAGATAACTCTCAAGGACTTATGATGAAAAATGCTATCCATACCCAGAATAAGAACTGATAGTCTTTGAATACAGATTGAAGTCTATTTTTTACCTTATTTTTCTTGAGTTTTTTTCCTGGTCTAAGTTTTTCTCATAACATAACTATTACGGAAATATTTTGCATGACTACACATAAATACCCTATATCAAATTGCCTACCAGATTCTCAATGAGGGAGTGTGGGAAGGGAGGAAGGGTGCAAATTTGGAACACAAAGTTTTAAAAACAAATGTGAAAAGTTGTTTTTACACATAACTGGGGAAAAATAAAATACTAAATAAATGAAAAATGAATTGAAAAGAGACCATCTTTCCAATGACACTCTCTAAAAGCCAGTGGTGAAGGTTTCTCATCATTATGGATGACACTTAATGAACACTTTCTGTTCCTTTTATTGATTGAGCCTTACAATACCTTTTGAAAGAAGCTGGGCCTTGAAGGAAATCAGTCAATCAACAGGCATCATTTAAGCACCTACTATTTGTCAGATACAATGCTAAGAGTACCTGCATGATACTATACAACTACTATGTTCCAGGCACTAGAGTAAATGGTACAAAGGATAAAAGAATCCCTACTTACAAAAAAGTTCATGTTCAGTTCAACTTCCCTGGTCCTCTGTTTCCTCATCTTTAAAAATCTTACTTCATCTCTAGATCTTTAAGTACCCACACTTCTTGCTAAAGTGCTGTGACTACTGAGAATCTATCTTAGCTCAAAAGCTAATTATCTTGTTCTCACTCCCAGGGCTGAGCATACTGCCTTGATTATGGAAGATGCTTAACTGGATTGTTGGGTTTGTTTGCTAGGTTGAAGTTCTAAAGATGAGGAACTGCATGAACTGCTACATAGCAAAGTAAGCCGAGCAAAGGAAACAATATATATGGTGAATATAATAATTTAAACAGAAAGAATAACCACAAAATAAAAATGAAAAATGAATACAACAAAATTAAAAGCATAAGCATAGCTTTAAAAAAGATATAGTAGAAGACACCCTCCCTCCTCACTGTTGCTTAAGTGGAAGGACCACCCCCTTTTTATCTTTAGCACATAGCACAAAGATGGTCATATAGAATAATACTAATAAATTCTAACAAATAAATATTAATTGACTGATTGTGAGGAGGCACTACAAAATGACCACATTCAAAACATTTTTGTAACAAATGACAAGCAAAAAGTTGAAGTAGGCAAAGGTCATCTTTGATTCCTTCTACTTATAGTGAAAGTGTGTATTTGTCACCTTCTTGTGTACCTATTTCTACCTCAGACATCTGACTACACAGTGCCCATTCCCTAGGCCATTGCCCCAAGTAGCCTACCAATAAAACTTAGATGTTAGCGTGAATTAATAATGTTTAATCTGTTAGGGTATTTCCATTTTAATAATGCACTCTTAAAACTTAAAATCCTAATAAGTTCACAAAAAATAAATTATTAACAGTGGGTTTTCATGCGCCATAACAAGTGACTGGAAGAGGAGATAGTATCTAGATCAAAGGACCCAAATTGTCACCACTCAAATCATAGCCCACAGCACTGTGCCTGATTTTATATTTAGTTCTATTTATCTGCTGGTAGGGCCAAAGACCACTGACAAAAAGGGGAAACAGCATATTCCAGGATTATTTTTGTCAAACCTGTCAAAGCACAGTCAATCAAAACAGTCCAAATGCTTTTTATTTTATGATCAGAATCAAATTATCTTTGGAGAGGCAAACTAAGACATCAACATAGTGGAAACAGCACATATATAACTCTTGGTGTGCATATTACAGATCTTGGAAAGATCACAAGGCTGGTCTCAACTGATCTTTGCCATTTTGAGCTGATGGACAACTGAGAGTTCAGGAGTTTAGAGAAAAAAATAAGTGTAAAAGGTTGAATAGCTCTAAATGAATTCAACAGTGCCAAAAGTTGCCAGTTGGAATATGTTCCCTTTGTAGAATTGTTGTTTGGGCCCTGGGTGCTCATATGTGCATCTGGGATCTCCTTTCGTGCTGGTGCAAAGCCTCTCTTTGGGTGCTGGATTACTCTGAAGGCATGCTCCTATCTCAACTTTGTCCCTAAATATCAGAAGACCTTTCTGTCAGTCTCTGTATGCTGATCTAGGCTGAACAAAGGACTCATTGTGACTTTTTTGGGGATTTCCCCATAAGAATTTAATTTAGTGAATTTGCTAAACATGTTCAGAGGAATATTGTGGATAGGAATGTCTTGCTTCTTGACATAGGATCTCAATGTACTAGTTAATTATACCCTTACAGATTAGACATAGCTATATTTTTAAAAGTCATACCAGAATTAAATGTGGGTAGAATTAAATGTGGAATATAACTGGATAAAACAATATCAAATACATATGAAAATAACCTTTCAACAAACATAAATGCCCATTTCATTCCAGACTAGGGAAACAAAAATAAAGTATTCATACTTAAAAGGAACTTGTATTTCACTAGACAAGTACATTAAAAAGACATACAGCCTAAGTAGGTTATTATAGAATTGTGAAATGTAAATTAATTTGTAAATAGAGGGTCCTAGGAGGCACTGAATGGAGAAATCAAGAAATCCTTTAATTAATTTATAATTATTTATTTATTGAGGATTTACTATTTTCCAATTATTATTCTGAGTGCTGCGGACACAAAAGAGGTAAAAACAGTGTCTGATCTTAAGGAGCTTACAATCTAATGGGGGAGACAACATATGAACACATATAAATAAAACATATTCTATACAGAATAAATATGAGATAATTAACAAAAAGAAGGCACTAAAACTAAGAGAGGTTGGGGAAGGCTTCCAGTAAATGATAGGGTTTCGGTTAGGATTTAAAGGAAATTAGCAAGGGCAACAGAGTAGAGGAAGGAAAGCACTCCAGTCATGGAATATAGTCAATGAAAATTCAAGGGGAAAGAAAGATGGAATGTTTTGTTCCCACAACAGCCAGGAGGCAGTGTAACTGGATAGAAGAATTTTGTTAAAGAGTAAGCACTGGGAATATATCAAGAGACTAGTTTTTCAAAGACTTTGAATGAAAAAAAAATTTGTATTTGATCCTGTGATAAGAAACAACTGGATCTAAACAATTGGAGAAATATAAATTGCTAATGTGTAGGACAAATTAATATTATAAAAATAGCAATTCTACCTAAATTAATTTACTTATTCAATGTCATACCAATCAAGCCACTAAAATATTTTGTACAACTAGGAAAAAATAAAAACAAATTCAACTGTAAGAAAAAGTCAGGAATATCAAGGGAATTAATGGAAAAAATAAAGATCAAGGTAACCTATCCCTACCAGATTTAAACTATACAAAGTGGTTTAAACTATATTTATTTAAATATATATTATAAATATTATAAATATATTTTATAAATGTAAATAATATAATATAAATAAACTATATTTATTTAAATATATAAAACTATATTTATTTAAACTATATGAAGTGGTTATTATCAAAGCTATTTGGAATTAATTAAGAAAGTGGTGGGACAGTAGAACATGCTAGGTACAGAAGACACTGTAGTCAATGACTATAATAATCTGTTGTTTGGCAAACCCAAAGACTCCAGCTTCTGGGATAAGAACTCACTATTTGACAAAACCTGCCGGGAAAACTGGAAAACAGTATGGCAGAAAATAGGCTATAGGCACAGACCTACATCCTACCATATACCAAGTTGAGGTAGAAATGGGTACATGATTTAGATATAAGGGATGACATCATAAAGAAATTAAAAGTTCTTTGGAGAAGGGAATAATTTAGCAATACAATTATCTAAGACAATTCCAAATGATCAGTGATGGAAAATGCTAATAACATCCAGAGAAAGACCTATGGCGTCAGAATGAAGTTTGAAGCACACTTGTTTTTTCTCATACTTTCCCCCTTTTGTTCTGATTCTTCTTTCACAACATGATTAATGTTAAAACATGTTGAACAGAATTGTACACATACAACACATATCAGATTGGTTGCTGTCTTCAGGAGGTAGGAAGAAAGGGAGAGAGAGTGGGAGAAAAATATGGTACTGAAAATTTTACAAAAATAAATGTTGAGAGCTGTTTGGCTTCGAGTGCAGGCTGTGGGCACCTGGACAGGAGCCGCCCGTCGGTCTCCCCTAGTCCGGCAGATGAGAGGAGGCAGCCGGGTACATGGGAGGGGGGGGGAGGCCGGGGCGTGTAACCTGTACGTCTATGCTGAGGGGCCGCAGGGCTGGAGCGGAGCAACGCCGTGGGGGCTGAGCCTCGCGGGGCCTGGGAGGCTGCCGTCACGGCCCGGGCCTCAACATGCCCAGCGTGAATCTGACCACCCAGGCCTACTGCAAGATGGTGCTGCACGGGGCCAACTATCCCCACTGCACGGTCAACGGGCTCCTGGTGGCCGAGAAGCAGAAGCCCCGCAAGGAGCGGCCAGCGCACGGAGGCTCCAACACGCACCAGATCCTCTGTGTGGACTGCATCCCGCTCTTCCACGGCACCCTGGCGCTGGCCCCCATGCTGGAGGTGGCCCTCACCTTGATTGATTCATGGTGCAAAGATAATAGCTATGTGATTGCTGGTTATCAAGCTAATGAATGTGTAAAAGATGCCAGTCCAAACCAGGTTGCTCAGAATGTAGCTTCCAGAATTGCTGAGGGCTTCAATGACACCGCACTCATCATGGTAGACAACACAAAGTTTACAATGGAGTGCATAGAACCCACAATTCATGTGAATGAGCATCATGAAAACAAATGGCGGTACAGAGATCCACACTATGATTATTGTGACGACTGGCCGGAAGCCCAGAGGATCTCAACATCATCTGCTGGTCCTACGAGGCCCTTGTGGACTTTTACAACCACCTGGACGACATCTGAAATGACTGGACAAACCCAGAGATCCAATAAAGCTGTTCTACACCTATGTTAGGGAAGGCTTCCACTGACTGATTTATGGGCATTTCCACTACACTGAAGAGGAAGAAAGAAATATTTTTAAATGTAAATAGAATAATATCCCATACCTTGTGTGGAAAGGCAAAAGTTTTAAGAAGTGTGTCTAACTAGCTGTCTTTTTAAAGCAAAGATCTCTAGAGGAGATACAGGCTGTTGAGTCTAGCTGTCCCTGTGGATTTTTTCCCAGTTGTACATTGCTCTAACGTTCAAAATCAAAGCTATTTATGCTTGTCCAAGATTGTTCCTATTAAACCATTTTAACTAAAAATAAATAAATGTTGAAAACTATCTTTACAGGTAATTGTAAAAAATAAATACTATTAAGGAGAAAAAGTGCTATAAACACACACATTCATATACATACATATCTATACATACATGTATATATGTGTATATGAATGTGTTTGTGCTTTATGTACCAGTAAAATTTTAACAATGGCAACTAAAAAAGTGAAAATTATGGCAGAATGCACTAAAAATTGGACAGATTTAGAAATGGTTGAAGTCCAATTGCATTTTGCCCTCATCAATATAATTATTGACATGGTCAAGAAAATATTGAGTAGTATAATTTTTCTTGGTACCTTATTGAGGAAGACCATTGATAAGATATTGATAATCCAAAGCAAAGTGACCAGGATAGTGATAGGACTCAAGGACCATGTCAAATTAGGAGTGGTTTAAGGAATTAGGAAAGTTTAACCTGGCAAAAGGAAGACTTGGAGCACATGATAGCTATTTTCATGTATTTAAAGAAATATAATGAAAAATGGAAAAGTCATATTACAATTAGTAATAAATATCAGTAGAAGGACCAATGTGTGGAAATAAGAGAGATCTAGATTTAGGCTTCATGCAATTGGCTTCATGCAATAGGCTTTTTACAATTCAAAACACCCAGAAATTAAAAAGGATTTATTAGCATGCTTTTGGGTTACTCTACACTACTGAATTTAAAGCAGACTCAGGATGGTCATTTTTTTTTTGTACAGATGGTTTTTAGTCAATATTTTCATTGTATCAAATGGTCCTTAGGGTCCCTTCCAAGTTTGAAATTTTATGGTTCTATCAGTTGAGTTTATCATATTTGTAACTAACAATCAATTAAATATATGATTTCATTAATTTAGGAATTCTCTTCAGTGACACAGATTGTAATACTTAATATCTGTTATCTTGGTTATTACTTTTCATGTTCTCCCAGATGTATGCCACATGGGTTCTAATCAACATTTTAGAACACTCTGGATGTCCACTTATCATCTCTTCTTCTTGTGACAAGAGTATCACAGATTTTGCTTCTATGGAACAATTCCTTGATGATGTCCTTTGCTAATTTTCTTCTTTGAAGTCCATTATTCTTCAATGATTATATGTTGTAGTCTGCTCGTGTATCTTTTGATTTCCTTATGTGTAATTTATTTTTAATTCTTTAGAGGAAGAAATATTCAAAGTTTCATTGCCATAGAGTAACATCAGTAAAAATGTTAGCATTGAAAAGATGGGTCTTTGTTTTTTGTTTTGTTTTCCTAAGAAGCTAGGATTTTCACTAGAAGAGCTTTGCCATTTCCTGAAAGTAATTCAGTCTACTCTGCTCCTACTCCCATTTATCTCCTGGTCTAGTTAATGGTCTAATTGCACTTTTTACCCCAGATAAACATACTGCTATACATGTTCTACAGGGAGTTCATTCAAATGAACTGACATCCTTCATTGCCTTGTTCTTTCCTATGTAGATGGACAGGATTTATTCCTTTGAATGATAAAAATGTCTTCTATGAGGACCTACAGTGCTCTGGGCTTAATTCATAGAGTACAACACTTTTCTCAAATATAAACAGCTTTAAGGACTCATTTTTCTACAGAAAATCCCTCTTCAACCTGGACTCTGCTTGATTTGATTTATTATGATATTAAATACCTTTGAGGAACATATATCTGGTTTATGCCTTACTTGGTATTTATTTATTTACTTATTTAGCCTTTCTTGGAGGGCAATTGGGGTTAAGTGACTTGCCCAAGATCACACAGCTATTTTTTGTGTTAAGTGTCTGAGGCCAGATCTGAACCCAGGTCCTCCTGACACCAGGGCCCACCCTACTCACTGTGCCACCTAGCTGCCCCCTTACTTGGTATTTATTATAAGAGGGTCACTTAACAGGTGTAAATCCACTACTGATAACACAAATAACTGGTAAATGAGCAGAATAAGGGGAAAGAAGATGATTTTAGTTTTTGGTATGTCTCTCGAGATAATATTTTCATATTCAAGTAAATGCCCTGAAGGCAGGCACATTTTGTAAAGTATTTAGGAGAGAGGTATGGGATTAGAGATTTAGGAATCATAGGAACACAAACTTCTAAAATCAAATGTAAACAGGGCAATCTTGTCCAAGACGTGCCTGTGAAAGGAATCCTCATTATTAGGAAAATGAAAATTGATCATACAGTCTATGACACCACCAATGAAGGAAAATCCATGACCTCCAGATATAACCTTTCATACGTTGGAGGAACTCAAACTGTTTGGTCTCTTTTCCTGAACTTATACTTAAATTCAGTTCTTAATAGAATGGGTGGAAAAAAGAGAAGTTTTATGACAAGTTTTGTGGGAAGCTGTGAAGGGAGCTAAAGAGAGATTAACAAATATATATTATGCTAGTCATAAACAGTTTAAAATATCATTAAATTCTTTGCTAGGATGCCTAAAGTAGTCTTTGTTCCTGATCATATCACTAACATATGTAATATTATATAAATCACTTAGCTTCTTAGGTCAATGAGGATAATGAGAGGGTTGAATTAGATTATCTGGAAATTTATGTCACTGGAAGATTCCTTTTTCAAATTCCTTTTCCTGTAGGCCTGCTGGGCTGTCTTCATCTTTTTTTTTTTAACATTTTTATTGAGTTTTCAGGGCAATGAATTTTATTTTATTTCATTTATTTATTTATTTATTTTGCTTTTTGGAGGGCAATTGGGGTTAAATAACTTGCCCAAGGTCACACGGCTAGGTTTTTGTTTGTGTGTGTTAAGTGTCTGAGGCTAGATCTGAACTCAGGTCCTTCTGCCTTCAGGGCCTGTGCTCTACTCACTGCGATACCTAGCCGCCCCTGTCTTCAGCAGGAGGTTTGTTTCTCTCTGTCAATTTGTGGGTTCTATAGCCCTAAAGTTTATTTAGAGTCATTTTTATAGGTATTTCTGGTTGTTATGGAGAGGGCATATAGAGTTTTCCTGCTTCTACGCCACCATCTTGGATCCACCCCCCAAAAAATATATTTTTTTAAAGCAAAAAAGTAAATAAAAGAAAAAAAGGTTCTAGAGAAGCAAATGGAAAAACACTCCACTATTTTAATGGTAATGGTAATTTGAACATCTTCCCTGCCCTTTAATAAACTTAAGGGAATTTAAATACCTTCCTTGTTTTTAAAATATACTCTGCCTCCTAATAGGCTGAATATAGTCACATGGAGCCTATGGTGGGAGGAGTTTGCTGATGGGTAGGACAGAGCCCACAGGAAGCTGGGAATTAGAGCCTGCCAGATGGTTGGGAGGAGAGTTTGTTTTGGAGGAAGACAGATATAGTTGTGAGTAAATATTGGTCAAATATTGGTTTGTGGGAAGGCTAGAGGGAAGGTAAATTAGTACAAGTCGAGTTGGATTTTGCATTAGTGGGAATGACACTGACCATTCAAGTAAGTAAATCATGAATGTGCATAAAATGAAAGGAAGAAATGAAAGATTTAATTATGTGCTATCACATAATAGTACTACATGCTAAGACAATTGATAACATCTTATCAATTATGGTCAAAGAACTCATATATATATATATATATATATATATATGTGTGTGTGTGTGTGTGTGTGTGTATATATATATATATGTATATATATATATATATACATATATATATATCCTTAACTCTAAATTACACACAAAGTTACAGATTAATGCAAAAGTCATTAAAATTAAACCCTTCAGCATAAACCCTGACTACATGAAAGAAGAGAAGAAATATGGAAGTTATTTTAATGTGAAGAGTGGAAACCTAAAGAACATGAAGGAACTGAAAATATAAATAGTACATGTACTCCATAAATACAAATTTATAACACAAATACTATCAATCATCAAGGAAGTAACAAACTTTAAAAACAAAATTAGAAAAAATCATTTTTGACTTTGGTAACATAAAACCAAGAAAGAAACCAATTAAACCAAAACCCAATAAATCAAAAAAAAAATTGATATCTGGTAAAGCCATCATGAAAAAATGAATTCTGTATCATATTTGAGAGGGAATGTGAAAATACTATAGTCCTGGACATATCAGTGCATCTTGTAGTCACTGCCACAAAAGAAGGCCAGAGGAGAAAGAATAGAACTAATCTAGCAATACTCCTAAGGACATATGTCAAATATCCAAGAAGAAGTGACTTATGAATCCTGTCAAAGAACAGCACAGAAACCTTTGGGCTAAAACTAAACATCACACCATCCTAAAAAAAGCAGTGAAAAAGAAAAATGCAGAACAGGATACAGAAAAGAGGTATTTTTGATATCCTTAATCAACAACTTGAAGCAAAGGACATGTCAAGACAAGAAGAGGAGTCAAATGAACCAAAGGTACAAAATAAGTGATTCAGTACCAATAAAACTATAATTTAGAGGCACTAAAAAAGTAAACAAGAGAGAGAAACCTAAATGAATAAGAATATGGAAAACTTTTGGTATCTATATTGTCAATAAAATATAGTACAATAAAACTGTTAACTGAGTCAGTCAGTGAATAAACATATAGTAAATGCCTACCATATGCCAACACTGCACTAAGCATTGGGTTGAGTCAAATGTAAAACTGAAAGCATGGCTACAGTAAATATAATGGAAAAAATAGAAGGGTTTATCAAAGGAGGTGACTACAATTTTTGATATGCACAAAACTGAAAAATGATAGAACTGACACAATAATGATTGGCTCAAATGTTTCATAATGTTACATGAATGAGCTTAAAAGCATTTTAATAGCTTCTTCTCTGATTAAAGACTGATTGATTTTTTTTTGTTTTGGTTTTAGGGGTTTTTTTTTTTTGCTTTTGGGGGAGAAAAAGGGAGGGCAACTGGGGTTGACTTGCCCAAAGTCACACATCTAGTTTTGTGTTAAGTATCAGAGGCCAGATTTGAACTCAAATTTATAAAGTATAAGAAAAACAGTGACTTCCATATGTAGGCCCATTAGGTGTTCATATATATTTTAGACAAAGCATGCACAATTTATATTACTAGAAACTAAAATAAAATAAACCCCCGAAACACTTAAAACAACAATAACTGAGAAGCAACAAAGGTATGAAAGTCTGAATGAATGAGCAACTCATTACAGATTCTAAATTTATTAGATAAGACACCTGAGAGCCCCATAACATTCATGCTGTCTTTACTGATTATTGCAAAGCCTCAGGTCCATAAACATGTCTTAGTCATATACTACAAGTCTACAAAATAGATACAATCATAATAAGCACACTAGAGTATTTAATGTCCATGTGTTCTCTATTCCACCTATCATCAACTTCACTGTAATAGAAAGTACAATTTTATAGAAAATGTGGTATATTTGAAGGAAACAGTCTGAACTCATATGCTTCTGCCTAGCCTTAAATCCACTATCATCATTTGTTAAATCTATTATTATCAATAGTGCTGTGTAAGGCTTTCAAGGCAATGAAGGATCTTAGCAAAAATCAACACTTACTGGATGACATCAAAATATAGAGACAGCAGAAGAAATCAAAATCATGAGGAATAGGAAAACGTACCCATCGTTTTCATCATCTTATCTTCTACTATACTTGTCCCAAAGATGATTTCACTGAATCCCCCGAAGATGAGCTTTAACTCCACTAACATGAAAATCCTAAAGGGGGAAAAAGTTATATTATCCGTCTGTGCAATAATTTGCTGACTACCAAGAATAAAAATATATTAGTAACATAGTAATTTGTCTCTGGACTATTCTTATCTGAACTCTATCCAGTGGATAAGAATATCAATAGTATTAATACAGCAACAATTAGAACTACTCCTACTCCTAGTCCTCTTCCTACTACCACCACCACCACTATTGCTACTACATATTTATATGGTGCTTACAAAGCATTTTACATGCATGAACTTACTTTACCAGTCCGTCACGCCCCTCATCCGGGTCCTTCTCTAGCTGGAGCCGTGTTGCTCTCGCGAGAGCTCTTCACCTTCCTAGGCTGGCACCTGCGGAGTCTGCGCTGTGTTCATCTTCAGCTTCAGGATCGTGAAGCGCAATGTACGAATCCAGGCACGTTTGAGTCTGGATTTTACAGGCTTTGTTGAAGTTGGAGATGAAGTCTGACTTTAGAGAGCTAAATATCACAGTAGCTTAGGGAAATTGAATTTGGTGGTGGCAGAAAACCTAGCATCACTTTTGTTCCAGTTCCTCAGCTAAGATCTTTTCAGAATGTCCGAGTATGTCTATTTCATGAATTGGAGAAACAATTTCTGTGGCAAACATGTGGTCTTTATTGTTCAGGGGAGCATTCTTCCTAAGACAACAAGAAAAAGCACCCTAGGGGCTTTACTCAGACTGCTGTGTGTGATGCAATCCTTGAAGACCTTTTCTTTCCAAGTGAAATTGTTGGCAAGGGGATCCATGTGAAACTAGATGGCAGCAGACTCATAAAGGTCCATTTGGATAAATAGCATATCAGAACAAGTTGGAGCACAAGGTAGAAATATTTTCTGGCATTTATAGGAAGCTGACAGGCAAAAATGTTAATTTTGAATTACCAGAGTTCCAGCTATAAATACAGAAATGAATAAAGTCCATTGTTCATTAAAAAAATAATAATAAATTTTAAAAACAATGATGCTGGTAAAAGAAGGCTATTATCTAAATTTTACAGGCAGTTTTGGCTCTGTAAGGTTGTAATTTGTCCAGGGTCACATAACCAGTATGTTTCAGAAACAAGATTTGGGATAACTGATGTGTCAAACTGATTAGTTGAAAAATTAAGTATGTATTTTGAAGAAAAGATGCAGAAATTTGAGTAAAATTGTAGTTTAGATAAGAAGACTATTAAAGATTGATCAGAACTGGTTTAATGGTTAGACACAAAGAGTAAGCATTAATGAGTGGTTAGACATCAACTTGTAAGAAGATCTCCAGTGGAGTGCCTCAGTTATCTGACCTTGCTTGTAAAAGTACAATTTCTTTCAATAAGCTAGATTAAAGCATTGATGCATGTTTATAAAATTTAGAACTGACAACAAGCTAGGTGAGGTAAGTAAGTGTTACAAAAGAAAAAAAAATTAGGATTTGAAAGATATCTTGAAAGTTAATTTGATGGAATCAATTAAGAAGAAAATTAATAGGGATGAATATAAAATCCTACATTTGGGTTCAAATAAATTAGGGACCTGAGTCTAGAAAACAGTTAAGGAGGTTTAAAATAATATCTCTGGATTTTATTAGATTGAATGAGTAGTGGGTTAATGGAATAGATTGGCTGCATGAAATTCAGCAATCAATTAGTATAGTAATCTATTGTTTGATAAACCCAAAGACCCCAATTTTTAGGATAAGAATACACTATTTGAGAAAAACTGCTGGAAAAAATGGAATATGGTATGGCAGAAACTGGGAATAGACCATTATTTAACACCGTATACCAAAGTCAAGTCTAAATGGGTGCATGATCTAAGCATAAAAGATGATACTGTAAGCAAACTTGGAAAGCAAGGAATAGTTTACCTCTCAGATTTGTGGAGAGGGAAAGACTTTATGACCAAACAAGAATTAGAGAACAGTATAAAATGCAAAATGGATAATTTGGTTTACATTAATTTGAAAAGTTTCTGTACAAACAAAGCCAATGTAACCAAGATTTAGAGGGAGTTGGGGAGCTGGGAAAGAAATTTTCCAACCTATGTCTCTGATAAAGGACTCATTTCTAAAATATACAGAGAATTGAGTCAAATAAGAATAGAAGTCATTCCCCAATTGATAAATGGTCAAAGTATATGAACAGGCAGTTTTCAGAGAGAAATTAAAGATATCTATAAGCATATGAAGAAATGCTCTAAATCACTATTGATTAGAGAAATGCAAATCAAAACAACTCTGAGGTACCACATCTCTCCAGTCAGATTGGCTAACATGACAAGACAGAAAAATGACAAATGCTGGAGAGGATGTGGACAAATTGGAACACTAATGCATTGCTGGTGGAGTTGTGAACTGATCCAACCATTCTGGAGCACAATCTGGAATTATGCCCAAAGGGCTGTAAATAATTTCATACTCTTTGATCCAGCAATACCACTTCTAGGGTTGTATCCCAAAGAGATCATAGAAGTGTGAGGACAACCCATATGTACAAAAATATTTATAGTAGCTCTTTTTGTGGTGGCAAAGAATTGGAAATTAAGGTGGTGCCCATCAATTGGGGAATGGCTGAACAAGTTGTGGTATATGCATATAATGGAATACTATTGTACTATAAGAAATGAGGAGCAGATGGACTTCATATTTACCTGGAGAGGCTTATACAAACTGATGCTGAGTGAGAAGAGTAGAACCAGGAGGACTTTATACACAATCACAGACATAACATATGTGTGATGACCAACTATGATAGACTGGACTCTTCTCAGCAATGCAGTGATATAAGTCAATTCCAAAAGACTCATGATGAAGAGAGATATCTACATCCAGAGGAAAAAACTAGAAAGAACATAGTTTGAATCCTGATTGAAGCAAACTACTTGATATTTTTCTTTTTATTATTTGGTTTTATTTCCTCTTTACCATTTTTCATTCCATCTGGTACAATCCACCTTTGTAATCTGACTAATGTCTAATGGGAAAGTATTTGCAGATCCCTACTGGATTGTATGCTGTCATGGGGTGGGAGGGGAGGTAGGGAAAGAAAATTTGAAACTCAAGGAATTATGGAATTGAATCTTGTAAACTAAAAGTAAACAAACAAATTAATAAAGACAAAAAAATAAAAATAAAATACATAACACAAAATACATCAGATTGATTACAAAGGAAGTCAGTTATATTGAAAGGGTTATTAAATATATATATATATATATTTACATACATACATACATATATATGTATATATATAACAATTTCACAGACTCCAGGTTTAAGAACCCCTGTTCTAATTTATTATCTGACTGACACCTTTCTATCTTTTGAAATATTTCATGGCTTTTCTCTCCACGTACTTTTTCAAGCTATCCAATAAACATGACTTTCTCTCTTTAAAAAAATAATTTCAAATGAGCCATTAATTTTATTTAACTTCTGGGAAATCTATTGAAATCTTGGACTGCATTAAAAGATGGATATTATCCAGGACTAGGTAGAGGGTAGGAAAGAACCAATATCCTGCTCTATCCTTCTAGTTCCTCAGTTCATATCTGAAAGATTGTATTCAATTCCCAGAAAAACAATTTCAGCAAAACAATGATTATTAATAGGATATCTGTTGGAAGCCAACCGTGTTAATGTACGTTCTCACGATTATTCCATATGATAATCTATTGATACAACTGGTAATAGTGAGTCGAAAATAAAATATCAGGAGGCATGTCATAGTCATCCTAAAGTATTTGAAGAGGAGTAATGGAGAAAACTGATTAGACTTTCGTATTATTAGAAGATAGAACTAAGAATATTGGGTAGAAACTGCAGAGAGAGAAATTTTGACTTAATATAAGGAAAACCTCCCTAATAATTAGAGTAATTCTAAAGAGTAGTAGAGTGCCTCTGGAAGTAGTAGTTTGAAAGGATGAATTACCTCTTAAAGAGTATGTTATATATATGTTATTTCTATTCAGGTAAAAGTTTGACTAAACGTCCTCTAAAGTGTTATCTAGCCTTGAGGTTCTCTATATCTCATTTTACAGTTAATGGATTTGAAAGATTGACAACTAAGCCAATTCAAAATAATATGAAATATGAGCTATTATGTTATATAGCACTATATATTTTCTTCTCAAAAGCTGCAGATCTTTTAAAGTTTTCATAGTATAGTATATGGATTTATAGTACATGTTGTAAATTAAATATGATCAAACTCCCAAAAAAGTAATGTATGGATAAATCAATCCTTTCTCGCCCTCCATTTCCTCATCTGCAAAGGAGATATGGTGAGAATGACTTCAGGTGTTCCTTTTATTGATTCTTGAGAATCAATAAAACAGGCAGTTTTACAATAAAGAAATCATACAATTTGCTCTAAAAAAATGCTCTAAATCACTATTAATTAGAGAAATGCAAATTAAAGCAACATTGAGATGTCATTTTACATCGGATTGGCTAACATGATTGAAGAGGAAAGTCACAAATGTTGGAGGCTATGTAGAAAATCAGGACACTAATTCACCTTTGGTGGAATTGGAAATGATCTAATGATTTTGGAGGGCAATCTGGAATTATGGCCAAAGACTTATTAAATTGCCTATACCTTTTGACCCAGGAATAACACTACCTGATCTATTTCCAAAGATGGTTAGAAAAGAAAAAAAAAGGAAAATAACCTATAAGTTCTAAAATATTTATAGCATTTCTTGTTGTGGTTGCAAAGAACTTGAAATAGTGGGGGGTGCCTTAGAATTGGGGAATGGCTGAACAATCTGTGGTATAAATGATTGTGATGGAATACTTCTGTGCTATAAGAAATGATAAGCTCTTTGATTTTAGAAAAAAAATGAATAGAGATACAAAATAATGAAGAATGAAATGAGCACAAGCAAGAGAACATTGTATATGGTAAGAGCTAATAACCTTTTAGTGACTAAGTCATTTTGACTACAATAAACACTCAAATGAACTACAAAGCACACATAAAGGGAGGCACTACCAGCATCAAAAAAAGAACTGATAAATAAAAGTATATGTGAAATAATCATATATATGTACACGTGTGTGTATGCACATACTTGTGTCTAATGGTAGCCATTTCTAGGGTGGGGGTATGGGGAGAGTAGAAAAAAGGGGGAAAAGAAATGTACATGATAACTTTATTATATACATATATGTGTTTGTATATATACATATATATACATATATACATATAACATAGCAAGTTGTACATAATAGATTTTTGGTTTGATGTGCAATCATTTTTTTGGTTATTGTTGTTTAATTATCCCACATTATGGAAATGCTTGTTTTATTTCATAAGTTAAAAATAAAATATATGAGATTTAAAAAACAACAAAATAGAGACACAATAATTACCTTCTTTATTTTGTTTTTGAAGGGGGCAATAGCAGATGGAATAGGATGGGGGAAGTTCACATGTAGGAAGTGAAAAAAGAATACATTTTAGGTAAGGGGAACAATATATTCAGAGGCATGGGGGATGAAAAATGGAATGCTATGAATACAAAAGAGTAAGTAGGTCAGTTTGTCTGGAAGGCAGAATGTGTGAAGGGGGATAATGTGTAATAATCCTAGAAAGGTAAGCCAGAACAAGACTGTGAAAGCTTTTAAGTGCTGAAGAAAAGAATTCTTATTTTATCCTAGAAGCAATAGGGAGCCCACTGGAGCTCACTGAGTATAACAGATATATTGTCAGAGCTAGGTTTTAATATCATTCTGGCAGTTTGATTGGAGATGGATTACAGTGGGGAGTATTTGAGCAGAGAAACCAATTAGGAAGATATGACAATAATATAGGTAAAAGTTGATGAGGGACTGAACTAATACTTAACCCTCAGAGTGCCATGAATGGGGTGGACTTTATAGTTAGTAACAGAAAATATACCCCTGAATGGGAGTACCTTTAGGGCCAAGGGTTTCCCCATGAAAGAGCATTCTCCAGTGTTTGGTTGTTTTATAAATTATAACTGTGTATGAATTGCTTTTGAAAATCCTTGAAAACCCATAGTATTGTTTGTATTTCTTTTCTGCAAAATATATCTTCTAGTATAATCAGGAATGTTCACAATTTAAAATTAAAATCATCTTCATCAAGAAATGGTCTACTGTGGCTTTGGTCACCATACATGATGTATCTCTCACAATGGTGGTGCAACATTGTGTTCCCCTCATCTACTTAAGTCTTGTTCAACATGTGTTTTTTTTATTTAAGAATTTAATCTGGGATAAGGGCTGATTGACAGTCTGGCAATTGCCTATCATATTCATGTTTTGTTGTTGTTATTAAAGCCTGAAATTTTGATACTATTTACCCAGTTTCTGGACATATTACTTACTTCTTAAGCTATGTCATATATCATTAGTGTTTCAGGTAAAATTCCTGTATTTCAGCATCTAGTTCCTTTGGATCCCCTGGGGTACACCCCATCTGGCCTTCCAGATTCTCTCACTTAAACTAATCAGTCTCCTTTAGCTTTTCCTTCCTAAGGTTTATACCTACACTTTTATTATGCTTCTGTTGTGATTCCCTATATTTTCACACAGAATCTGAAAGAGATTGTTTGAGAATATCCTTATTTTTTTGGTTGACTATTTATTGGAAACATGATCATTATAGCTTACCACTTTTCTCTTGCTTTGTATTCTATAACATTTTATATTTATATGAACAGAAGTAATAATTCATAAATGCTAAATAATCACATTAGTTTATTAAGCAATATAGCAGTCTTAGAGGTCAGGTTTAAGTTTACCTTCAGATCATTTTCTGATTTCTTCCAGTGCTCACACCATAACATTTTCTTTATATATATATACATAAATACATATATATATATATATATATATATATATATATGTATATGTATTTGCCTATGTATTAGGAAAGCATTTTTCTATTATTTTTCAAGATTTTTGCATTTATTATAAAATAACATGAGATTGAAATAAAGGAAAGGGCTACCTTTCTCACTATGTACTTAGAAGACAATGAGATAAATATGAGCAATGCCAAAAGAAAATAGTGTGTAAAGATGAAGGACTACAGATATTAAAAAAAAAAACAAAAGAATCCTAGGAACTCAGTATCTGTTATTATCAGTAGGGAGGAGGAAGGAGATAGGGTGTTTTAGTAAAAAGCAAAACAAAATAAAAAATCTTAACTAAAAGACTGGAAAACTAACTTCTATTATAATTCTTATTAGATCAGAGGCCTCAGACCTGGAATGCATAGCTCACTTGCAGCTGTTACACCACTTATGTGATCTGAATCTGCCTGAAATGTAATTGGGAATTTTTTAAAATAAATAAAAACAAAGATAACATTATATTTCAAAACTAAGTCAATATATGACCAGAAGAGATTTTAATATTTAGATTAGTGACCCCTGTTTCTATTTGAGTTTGAACCAAATGAATTAGATGAATTCAGACAAGCCGCAGTACCTTGCTGGGCTTTTCATATTTAAAATTAGATATTATATTAGATGATCTCTAAAATAACTTTTAGCCTTAAAATCCCAAGGTTCTATAATTTAACCTGGAGAGCATGTCTGAGTAGGTTACAAAAAATGTATCTAAAAAAGATAATAAAATTTAAAACTACACAGCAACCAGTCATTTCTTCATTTCCCTTGGTGCAAAAACAAGTTAAAATAGCTGCAGTTTAATCTCTGTTAGATAAAACACAGTGATTTCAAGAGTAATTGAAGGAGATTTTACTTCCTGGGAATATTTAGGCCTAAAGTAGTCAGCTTAGAACCAGAATTAAGGTTTATTAAATTATCTTTATTCTAGGACTACTTAATGATCAAAGGTCAGACAGCTTTTTGGACTTAGCCATTTTATATTTTTGTAAGTCCAGGAGTAAAGACAGGGAGTGATTAATGTGGTTCAAAGAAGGCTTAAAGTAGCCAAGATGGTTATGGTAGTCTAATGACAAACATGCTTTGTTTGAATAATATCTGTCTGCCTTGAATTTATACAAGCTATTCTCTGGGCCTACAATACACTATCTCTTTGTCTTCATCTCTCAGAATCTTACTTCCTTCAAGGATCAACTCAGATGCCATCTTCTATATCAATCCTTCCCTGATTACTGCTGTTTTTAATGTTTTGTCCCTTCTGAGTTTTCCTTTTATTATTATGCTTATTTATTTTTGGGTATTGTAGACATCTTAGAAAATGAACTCCTTGAGCTCAGAAATTTTTTTACCTTTTGTCATTTAATACTAGGTGTCTAAACAAAGTGCTTTGCACAAAATAATCTTGACAGAATTAATTCCAACCTTCAGAAAGTTCACTGCTATTCTTTTATATTTCTGATCTCATTTTCCTTTCTTGAGTCAAGCCTTCTGACCACAGTTATTTCCCAAGGTCTTGTCCTGGGCCCTCTTAAATTCTTTCTCCAAGGTATCAAATTCTAAATTTCTAAAGAGCTCTCTAGAAAGAAGGTTGTAAGAGATTACATTCAATTTGATGAATTAAATAGGGTTTATGAGTGAAGGCTAGATCTAGCATGGCTGAGCCTGCAGTGGCCTTTGAAGAGGGAGATATTAAAGTAGATATAGATGTATAATTCAGAGGGCCAATTATATGACATATTAGAATTGAGTATCACAGGTAGGTGGTAGGGACTTTAGCAGTCATGGAGTATAACACCTTTTTAAAGGCATGGCAGACTTATAGAGGTTAAGGGACTTGCCTGATATCATGAAATCATTAAAATCAGAGGTGCAGGATTAAACTCTAAAACATAGACTATCCAAACTGAAAAAGTACACATAAAGGGAATCCTTCAATATCTTGGGTTTTTAGAAGATGATACAAAAGGCAAGAAAAGTGACTTGTCTAAGGTTCTTCTCCAAAGGTGTTTTTTAAAGAATCTAATAGCTCTTCCCCCCTTTTTCCTGTCCTATTTAGTGAGTTATCAGTTACCTTTTCTTATCCTTTGTTCTTTGTTGCTGAGGAAGACTCATGCAAATAGTTTGTGCCCCCTGATTCCCAGCCAATGGAATAAGGGAAGGGGGTTACGTAAGTATAGCAGCAAGCACCCCAGCATCCCCAGAGTGACTGCCAATACAGGTCCTTAGATCTGCTTTTCTAAAGGAAAGCAACTCAAAATGGGTTAACAAGCTTATTTTAATCAATCAAACATATATTGTTTACCTAGTTCAGGGGAAAAAAGTCATCATGCCAAACTTCAGAGTATACAGACAGAAGTTACAAGACAGAGAAACAGATCAAGCAGACAGGCTTCCAAACTCTCCAACCATTACATCAATACCAAATCACAGTTACCAGAGAGGGAAGCATCAACTTCTGGGTTTTCAAAGCCAGGGGGCTCTCAACAGCTGCCCAGAATCTCATCTGGTCAAATCACACAACACTTCTCAAAGTGAGCCCCAAAGCAAAGCCTTACATCAGGGATTATATAGCTTTCTCCTGGATCAGAGAATGTAACCACCCTCTTGACCCACTGCCCAATCACACAGCATCTAGGTGTGGGCATTCCTGAAAATCAAGCCTCTTGCCATAGGCTCCATGTGACCACATTCAGCCTATTAGGGGATAGAGAATATTTTCAAATCAAGGAAGGTTCTCATAGTCTCTTAAGTCTATCAAAGGGCCTAGGGGGGCAGGGAAGATCTTTAAATTTCCATTTCCATTAAAGGAGAGGCGGTACAAAAGGACCTTGATTTATGGAATCAATTTTTACTTCCCTGGCCAGCACCATTAGAGGGACCAGGGGCAGTACCATTTATCATGAGAATGCAATAAACTCATTTCTGTTTTCAGGTATCTAAGTCTTGTATTGATTTTTTTGGTAGTGTTCTCTTTCCCACACAGTTTTAGGGATTTGTCCTGGATCTCCCTTTTTTGGGGAAGGGTCTCCCAGTCAATCCTAGGATAGGTACCTGCCAGCCATTTGCCATCAGTCTGGGAAATGTTCTGGAAGTTTCCTTTCACTTTTAAGGAACAGACCTGAAGAAGGACAGCTACCTGAAAGCAGAAATTTTTGAAAATTTTTGAAATTTTGAAAGAAATTTTTGAAATTTTAAATTTAAATCACATCAACCACCACCCACTGAAGAATTTGAGTCAGTCACATAAGTGCTATGTGCACAGACCCAGGTAAGACAAGATCATTGAGCCCCTATGACAGGGATAAGAACTAGTGAGTCTCAGAGTGACCAGGAAGGGGAAACAAGGCTGAGCTTAATGAGGTGAGAAGGCAAGATCAGTAAACTTTATCCAGAAATCAAGAACTAGTAAGCACATGACAAGATCTAGCCAGCCTCTCCTCCTATAAGGGGGCAAGATCCATGACTACTGAAAAGAGAACAAGAACTAGTGAGCCTCCACCCCTTGGCAATATATAGTGAGCCTTAATGGGCAATAACTGGTGATTCTTGGGGAAGTCTATGGGGAAGTCCCAGTCAAAAGTGGGTGATCAGCCACATAGCCCCTTTCCAGATGTTCTGGAAGATAGCCCATTAGGGGCTAAGCTTGCTAATTGGACATTACCAGACTATAAAGAGAAAGGCACCTAGGGAGCAGGACTTGTTTTGTGTTTGGGTCTCTTCTGTTAAGGCTCAGTGTGTTTAACAGTGTAAAAAGAAAAAAACAATCTTTTTTCTCTCTTTACAATCTAAAGTCTGGATAGGTTTAGAGTCTGAAGGGAAAGAAAGATAAGAAAAGGGAGGAGGAATTTTTTTCCCCTCAGGTCAAAGTAAGGCAGGCTGAACCATTTCCTGCTGCAACCAAAGTGGAAAGATTTTGGGTATTGGAATGTAAGAAGTGAGAAAGACATTGGATAAATTGTTATGAAGGCTAATTTAAACCTGGGAACTTTGATTCATATTCTGGAAGTTTTGAGATTGATCATTTAGGAGTTTTTCCCTGCCCCCTTAGTGAAGAGGGTGCCACAGCACTGAATGGACCTGAAGTTTTTCCACTGATAAGGAGAGGTAAGGGGAAAATCTTTAATTAAATTATTTAGGGCACTTTGAGTAGAACTTGTAAGCCTCTTAGAAAAGGAGGGGCAGAGGGAAGGAAGAAAAGTGATTGTCTTCATATATCAATGGTTAGGCAGTTAACTCCCTTTAGTTTTTAAGGTGCAGGAAAGCAGCAGGAAATTGGGGGATGATTATTTGAAATGTAGAGGAGGATGTAGGTGATCTAAGTGAGCAATCCATGTGCCCTCAGACCCATGTTCTCTTTGGCTATTTCCTCCCCCTCCTATGGAGACAATTGATTATTATGCCCCCAAGGTTTTTGCTTGGCTAAGGACTTAGCCACACCTTGTTAGGTCTTTTTGGTCTAGGCAAAACACTTTAGCTAAGGAGTCTGGAGTTAATGCCTAGGACTGTTTTGTTTGGGGGTCTTTAAGAGGAGACAGGATTTGGGCTTTTTAAAGAGGTTATTAAAGTAATTTTCAGATTGAATTTTGTTGTGTATGAATTGGCTTTTAAAGAATAATAAATATGTGAAACTATTGTATTTGGGTATGAATGTAATCAGATTCTATTATGAAAATGTATACAATGTTTTTTTAAGAAGCTGTTAAGTAACCAAAAGTTCTTATGAACTCTGCATAAAAGTTGTTGTGTTGCTATGTTGCTAGATTCTTATTTCACAGATGAGAATCCTGGGGAAAAGATGAGTGTTGTGATTTTTCAAGTCTGTTTCATCTAAGGACTTTGATTTGTGATTATTACTAGAACCAAAAGAAGCAGTTAGTATATTGACCCAGCATATTTTAAACTAACTTGATTATAACAGGTGATTTCAAACTGCTTGTAAACTTCCCCAGGAAAATGTGAATGGGGAACTGAAATATTAAGAAAATATATAAGTTTGTGGATAATATTTTCTTTTAGAGGGCCAAGGGTATTAGAACTTAGAAATGTATATGATCAAAAAGGTGCATATTGATATTTGGCATTAAGAGACTGATTTGCTGTATGGCCTCAAGAAAGTTTTATTTACCTTAGCTGACCATTAATGGCTGGTGGTAGAATCCATATCCCACGGATTTTGTGAGAATACAGAAAAATAATGAATGGAGCATTCTGACCATGTGTTACAATATTATGAAGTATTGTGATTTAAGAAATCATAAGCTTCAAAGTTTGTCTTTGTTTAAAAGGAAGTTTCAGTTAAAATTGTTTTCCTAAAAGAAAATTGGTAATTATACTGAATAAGATAAATTTATGACCCAGGTTGGAGGAAATAATGAATTTTAAAATTCTGGGGATAAGGAGGCCAGTAGGGCTGGAGAATTAAAATTGAGAGAGGAATCTCTATTGGTACTCATCCCCTCCCTTCATTTGAGTTTGACTCTCCCTGTTCCTGACTGGCGAGGAGGAGGAGCAGCAACAGCCATTAGATTGAGGTGCTGAAAAAGACCCTCAGGGAATGTGGCTTTTACCTGTGAGGTAGAAGTGTGTGAGGTACTGAGTATGATATAGGTTTTACAATACCTACACCAGGGCAGCCATTGGGATGTCCAAAAAGTGTGTGATGCAGTCTTGACCCAGTATGTATATCCTAGAACATACACATTGACACCTCAAATCATCCATGGCTGCATTGTGTGTTGAAGGACAAAGAGATACAGCCAACACCAGTGGTAGGGTGGCCTTTGGCTATCAGGCCCTTTCAAAGTAGACAGGTGAACTTCACTGAGGTGCCCCCAGTAGGATGACAGATACCTGTTGGTCATTGTGGATCACCTCACATCATGGGTGAAAGCCTTCCCTTTTGCACAGGCTCCTGTTTCTATGGTTACTAGAACCTTGTTGGAACAAATAATCCTTAGCTATGGTCTGGTGGAGCTTATAGACTCGGATCAATGGACCCATTTCATAGATCCCCTGGCACTCTCCTTCTTCTGGAAAGATAGAAAATAAAGACAACTAATGCTCCTTAGGATCAGGCAAAAGCTCCAGAGGGATTTTGGCTTATCCTCTAATGATTTTATTTACCTCTCCTCACTTGCCCTGAAAGAACACCTCCCCTAGGGTTTCCAGTTCATAGGTTCCAGCCTCCTGACTGGATGTTGATCTGAACCTGGAAGGAGGAAGAGCTGACTCCCACCTGAGAAGGTCTGTGAACAAGATCCTTCTCACTGCTGACACTGAACCAAAGAAAGAGGTTGGACTCATCACACCTGAGTGACAGGACTGGTGCCAGCCCCGACCCAGTGGTCTGTGGTATCATTAGATCCTGGAACTTTAAAACTGACTTTGAAAAAAGGGATCAACCCATTCATGACTGAGAAAACTATTATCAATTTTTTCCTCTGGTTCCTAGGCCTCAGTTTTGGGATTAGCATGTTGTCCTCCCCTTAATTGAGATAATCATATCTTTTAGTGGAATTATCCTACTCCCAGTGTGTCTTCCCAGTATAATGCAACTGATCCAAGACTTCTTGCCCTGTTTGGTGAAGATAGAAGGGAAAGGACATATTAAATTGATGTTTCTGAAAAGTCAGGGTTGGGTGCCAGTCCAAGACCACCCTGATGGGGATTCTCAAGAAGAATTAGTGGAAGAGGTCTGTCCACAGTGTTGTGAGAAGTCTTCAAGTTGGAAGAAATAAGAAGAAGGGACTATGAAGGATAATTTCTCAAAAGTGAAGCCTCCTCAAAGGGTTAACAGTTTTTGTATTATTGAAAGATAATTTCCTGCCTTTTCTTGTCCTTTGTTCTTTACTGCTGCGGAAGACTCATGAAAATAGATTGTGTCCCCTGAAGCCCAGTCAATGGGATAAGGGGAAGGGAGTTGAGGGAGGGTGGAGACTCATATTAGAGTATAAAAGGTCCTTGCTTTCCAGAATCAATTTATACTTCCCTGGCCAGCACCATTAGAGAAACCAGTGGTAGTACCCTTTCTCATGAGAAAGCAATAAACTCATTTCTGTTTTCAGGTATCCAAGTCTTTGTATTGATTTTTTTTTGGTAGTGTTCTTTGTCCCACACATTATGAACAAATACCAATTTTCAAAATCCTCTGACTTTTAAAATCATTTACAATTTGACCCTTTCCTACCTTTTCATTCTTTCCCCCCACATTTTACTATGTGTATTCTACTATCCAATGACACTGGCCAAAGATAATGACACTTGTGGTATTCAGGTTCAGTCAAGAAATATTTGTTAAACTTGTATTGTGTGCCAGGTACGCTGCTAAGTGCTTTAAAAATGTGTTGTATTTTTTTCCCCTATACCCTATACAACATTGAGTATTCAGTTTTGTTTTTTTGTTTGTTTGTTTTTGTTTTTGTTTTTTTTTGTTCCTTCTTTCTCCCAGCTTTGCTGATGTTGTGGTTTCTCACTTGGGACAGTCTATTCATTCTGTGCCTTTAACTGATTTTCCCTAGAGTGAAATGTTTTCCTTCCTCATCATCTACTAGCTTCCCTTCCTGGTGAAACTTCCAGATTCAGCACAAATATTCTCATTTTCAGTTCTTCAGTAGACTTTTCCCAACAATTACCCCTGTCTTCCACTCGATATGTTTTGATAATGTTTCCATCTGTATATCTCTTGTATGCCTATGTTTGTTTGCTTCCCCATAAAATATTTGAGCTTCTGGATGGCAGGTCCAATATATATGCCTTTCTTTATATCACTGAACTTAGCACAGTGACTGGCACACAATAAAATTTTAATAAGTGTTTTTTTTTTTAATTGTATCTAAATTCAACCTTCAGAAGTAAAACTAGATGTTTGCTAATTATCTAGGAAATCAGTTCCTTAGCAAGGGCCTGAAGTCTGCTATTATGACTGCAGTGTCATACATGAAAGGTATTTATTAAAGGTTTTTGTATTAACAGTGGCTGGGGTGCTAGTAATAATCAAAATTTGGTCTGAATTAAACTATGTGTGTGAATAAATCCCATTTTTCACCTTGAACATATGAGTTTCAAATCAATGTAGTTAGGAAAGAAACATGCCAGATAGGACTTTATGTCCTAAAAAAACCTATTTAATGCTTTTGAATTTATCTTACTTTTAGCTTGCTAGTTGATAACAAAAACACAAAATAGAGGACAGGGCTCATCAAACTTAATAAACTTTTAAATATTGAGTGGAAGAGGCAGTGTAAGTTTTAAAAATATAATATACCAAATAATTAGAAGGATTAACTATTTGATATTCACTAATGCAATATGTGTGTATATATGTATATAAATATATGTTGCCTTTTGTTTTTTACGTTAAATTCATTTTCAAATGTTGCATACTGAAATGGACACTCGGACAGAATCAACAGGCCAAGACCATCAGTAATCAAATTCAGGAAGCGTTTATTAGCTGGCCAGTGGCAGTCCTAGGGATAGAGTCCCAGGAGCTGCCCTGAACCCCAGTAGACACACAGTTTAAATAGTCAAAGACCACCATCGTATCAGGAGTAACAATAATGGGGCAGACTGGTCAGGCAGATATCATTCAAGTGCAGGATGTGGGCTGGGGCAGGCTGTTCATGACTGATCAAGCCAAGGGGAGGATTCTTGAGTTCCAGGAATTCAGGGTACAAAGATGGGCCCCTCGTAAGGGGTGAAATGTCAAGGCTTACTACTTCAGTCAGGCAAGATATCATGCGGGTGCTGGGGGCACACTGGGTTCCAGGAATTCAGGATACAAAGATGGGCCCCTCGTAAGCCAGTGAAATGTCAAGGCTTACTACTTCAATACCTTTATCTATTCACTGAGACTCTCTGTATATAACAATAATTAAAAACAAACCAAAAAATAATAAACAAAATCCAGTGAATATAGTTACTGTATCTGATATCTTAGGCAATATTAAATATCTTTAGTGCCCAGTGTTTTCAATAAAAGATGTGCAGATTATTTATTCTTCTTAAGTTTTAAGGTTACTCATCATAAAATTACAAAGTATCTAGTTTCATATTGTTTTTCTTTCTGTTTTCATTTTTGTCATCTAATATTCTGACTTTATAATTCCTTTACTCTGCATCAATTCACAAACATATTTTATATTCTTCAGACTTTTAAGTGTTTTTTAAATTATTTTTTGTCTTCATTGATTTTTGTTTACTTTTAGTTTATAAGATTCAGTTGCACAATGCCTTAAGTTTTAAATTTTCTTTCCCTTCCTCTTTCCCCTCCCCACCCATGACAGCATACAATCAAGTATAGGATCTGCAAATACTTCCACATTAGAAATTAGTCAGGTTATAAAGAAGTATTGTAATGGATGGAATGAACAATGGGAAAGAGGAAACAAAACCAAGCAAGATAAAGAAAGACAACAGGTAATTTGCTTCAATGTGCATTCAAACTATGTTCTTTCTACTTCTTTCTCTGAATGTAGTCATCTCTCTCCATCATGAGCCTTTTGGAGTTGTCTTATAACACTGGATTGCTGAGAACAGCCCAGTCTTATCAAAGTTGTTCATCACATAAATGCTTTTTCCATAATTGTGTAAAGATTTCTCGTGGTTCTGCTCTTCTCACTCAGCATCAGTCAGTATAAGACTCCCCATGTAAATATGAAGTCCATCTACTCCTCATTTCTTATAGCACAATAGTATTCCATTACATTCATATACCACAACTTGTTTAGCCATTATGGGCATTCCCTTAATTTCCAATTCTTTGCCACCACAGAAAGAGCTACTATAAATATTTTTGTACATATGGGTCTTCCTCCCACTTCTATCATCTCTTTGGGATACAACACTAGAAGTGGTATTGCTGTGTCTAAGGGTATGAAATTTTTTATAGCCCTTTGGGCATAGTTCCAGATTGCTCTCTAGAATGGCTGAACCAGTTCACAATTCCACCAACAATGCATGAGTGTTCCATTTTTTCCACATCCCTTCCAGCATGTCGTTTTCCTGTTTTGTCATTTTATGCAATCTGACCAGTGAGATGTGGTACCTCAGAGTTGTTTTGATTTGCATTTCTCTAACCAATAGTGAGTTAGAGCATTTGTTCATATGCTTGTAGCTATCTTTAATTTTGTCCTCTGAAAACTACCTGTTCATTTCTTTTGACCATATATCAATTGACTTGTATTCTTATATATTTGATAAAATTCTCTATGTATTTTTAAAATGAGCCCTTGATCAGAGACATTGTTTGTAAAAATTCTTTCCCAGGGGCGGGTAGGTGGCACAGTGAATAGAGCGCCAGCCCTGGAGTCAGAAGGGAGCTGGCCTCTGACACTTAATCCACACAAACAAAAACCTAGCCTTGTAACCTTGGGCAAGTTACTTAACCCCAATTGCCCTAAAGGGGCGGCTAGGTGGCGCAGTGAGTAAGAGCGCCGGCCTCGGAGTTGGGATGACCCGAGATCAGATCCGGCCTCAGAAAATGAGCACCCACGCATAAATAATGACTAGCCGTGTAACCTTGAGCAAGTTACTTAACCCCAATTGCTTTTAAAAAAAAATTCTTTCCCAATTTTCCACTTCCCTCCTAATCTTGGTTACATTGGCTTTGTTTGTACAGAAGCTTTTCGATTTTAATGTAATCAAAATTATCCATTTTGCATCTTTTAATACTCTCTATTTCTTGTTTGATCATAAAGTCTTCCCCTCTCCATAAATCTGACAGGTAAACTATTCCTTGCTTTCTCATATTGCTTATAGTAGCAGTCTTTATGCATAGATCATGCACCCATTTAGACTTGATTTTGGTATATGGTGTTAGATAATGGTCTATGCCCAGTTTTTGCCATACTATATACCAGTTTTCCCAGAAGTTTTTGTCAAATAGTGATTTCTTATCCCAAAAACTGGGGTCTTTGGGTTTATCAAATAGTAGATAATTATAGACACTAATTGCTGAATATCATGTACCCACTCTAGTCTAATGATCCACTACTCTATTCATCAGCCAGTATCAAGTAGTTTTGATGACTGCTATTTTATAGTACAGATTAAAATCTGATATGGCTAGCCCACATTCTCTAGCATTTTTTTTTCATTAATTACCTTGATATTCTGGACCTTTTGTTCTTCCAAATTAATTGTTACTAATTTTTTAAGCTCCATAAAGTAATCTTTTGGTAGATTGGTTGGTATGGCACTAAATATGTAATTTAACTTAAGTAAAATTGTCAATTTCATTATATTAGCTCTAACCAGCCACCTGCAATTATTTTTTTTCCCAGTTAGTTAGATCTGACTTTAATTGTGTGAGAAGTGTTTTGTAGTTGTGATCATATAGGTCCTGGGTTCGTTTTGGCAGATAGATTCCCAAATATTTTATAGTGTCTACAGTAACTTTAAATGGAATGTCTCTTTCTACCTCTTGCTGTTGGATTTCGTTAGAAATATGTAGGAATGCCAAGGATTTATCTTGGTTCATCTTATATCCTGCAACTTTGTCAAATTTATTTATTGTCTCAAGTAGTTTTTTACTTGATTCTCCAGAATTCTCTAAGTATATCATTATATTACCAGCAAAGAGTGATAGCTTAGTCTCTTCTTTGCTGAAGTTGATTCCTTCAATTCCTTTTTCTTCTCTAGTTACTACTGCTAATATCTGTAGTACCAAATTGTATAAGAGGGGTGATAGTGGATACCCTTGTTTCACCCCTGATCTTTTTGGAAATGCTTCTAGCTTATCCATTACATATATTTTCTGATGGCTTTAAATATATGCTACCTATTATTTTAAGGAAGACTCCATTTATCCCTGTGTTTTCTAGTGTTTTTTTTTAATAGGAATGGATGTTGTATTTTGTCAAAAGCCTTTTCTGCATCTATTGAGATAATCATGTGGTTTCTGCTAGTTTTATTGTTGATATGACCAATTATACTCATTGTTTTCCTAATATTAAACCATCCTTGCATTCCTGGAATAAATCCTACCTGATCAAAGTGTATTATTCTTGTGATAAGTTGCTATAGTCTTTTTGCTAATATTTTATTTAAAATTCTTGAATCTATATTCATGAGGGAAATAGGTCTATAATTTTCTTTCTCTGTTTTATCTCTTCCTACTTTAGGTATCAATGGTATATTTTGGTCATAAAAAGAATTTAGTAAGACTCCTTCACTAATTTTCCCAAATAGTTTGTAGAATATTGGAATCAATTGTTCCTTAAAAGTTTGATAGAATTTGCTAGTAAATCCATCTGGCCCTGTAGATTTTTTCCTAGTGAGTTCTCTGATGCCTTGTTTGATTTCTTTTCCTGAGATGTGGTTATTTAAGTAATTTACTTCCTCTTCAGTTAATCTGGGCAATTTATATTTTTGTAAATATTCATCCATTCCACTAAGATTGCCAAAGTTATATGCATACAATTTGGCAAAATAATTCCTAATTATTGTTTTAATTTTCTCTTCATTGGAGGTAGATTCACGCTTTTCATTTTTGATATTCATAATTTGGTTTTATTCTTCCTTTTTTTTTCCTATTGACTAAGGGTCTATCAGTTTTATTGTATTTTTCATAAAACCACCTCTTAGTTTTATTATTTCAATAGTTTACTTAATTTCAATTTTATTAATCTCTCCTTTTCATTATTTCTAACTTAGTACTTAATTGGAAATTTTCAATTTTTTCTTTTTGTAGCTTTTTCACTTGCATGTCCAATTCATTGACCTCCATTTTCTCTAATTTATTCATGTATGCACTCAGGGATATAAAACTACCCCTAAGGAATGCATTTGTTGCATCCTACAAGTTTTGGTATGTTGTCTCATTATTGTCATTCTCTTGAATGAAATTACTGATTGTTTCTATAATTTCTTGTTTGACCCACTCATTCTTTATGATTAAATTATTTAGTTTCCAATTAGTTTTTAGTCTATCCTTCCATGGCCCTTTATTGCATATGATTTTTATTGCATCATGATCTGAGGATGATGCATTTAATAGTTATTCCTTTTTCCACCGAATTGTGAGGTTTTTTATACCCTAGTACATGGTCAATTTTTGGGTATGTGCCAAGTATTGCTGAGAAAAAGGTATATTCCTTTTTATCCCCATTCAGTTTTCTCTAGAGATCTCTCATATCTAACTTCTTTAAAATTCTATTCACCTCATTAACTTCTTTCTTGTTTATTTTGAGGTTAGATTTTCAAGTTCAGAGAGGGGGAGATTGATGTCCCCCACTAGTATAGTTTTCCTATTTATTTCTTCCTCTAATTCTCTTAACTTCTCCTCTAGAAATTTGTATGTTATACCACTTGGTGCATATATGTAAAGTAATGCTATTTCTTCATTCTCGATAGTGCCTTTTAGCATGATATAGTTTCCTTTCTTATCTCTTTTGATTAAATCTATTTTTGCTTTTACTTTATCTGAGATAAGGATTGCTACCCCTGCTTTTTTTACTTTGCCTGAAGCATAATATAATCTACTCCAGCCTTTTACCTTTACCCTATGTGTATCCCCTTGATTCAAATGTGTTTCTTATTGACAACATATTATAGCATTATGATTTTTAATTCATTCTGCTATCCACCTCCATTTTATAGTAGAGCTCACTCCATTCACATTCACAGTTATGATTACTCTCTGTGTCTTTCCCTTCGTCCAATTCCCTCCTCTGTTTATGCTTTTGTTTCTTCCTACTCCCTTCCCCTCCTTTAAGAGTTTTCCTTTTGAACACTGCCTCCCTATGTATTCCCTCCTTGTGGCCTCCCTCTTTACCTATCCTTTCCCCTTACTACATTTTCCCTCCCTTCTAACTAATACCCCTTATCGTTCCCCCCTTAAACCTCCTATTGCCTATAGGGCACAATGGATTTTTATACTTATCAGAGTATGTTGTTCCCTCTTTGACCCCCAACCTATGAGATAAATTTCATACAGTGCTCCTCTCCCTCCCTCCTTTCCCTCTATTATAATGAGTTTTTGTGCTTTTAATGTTACAATCTTAAATTTAACTGATTATTTTGAATCCTCTTTGAACCAGAACCAATGAGAATAAAATTCATATGATGTTCATCTCCCTCCCTCCTTCCCCTCTATTATAGTATGCTTTATGTCTCTTCCTGTGGCATAATGTATCTTTTTCTGCTTCATCCCTTGTTTTTCTCCCACTACAGTCCCTTTGAATCCCTTAATAAGGATTTTTTTTCTTTTATCATCATATTAGTTCCTTTATACTCACCCCCACTGTCTATGTATATCCCTTTTAAAGATCATTATAATCATATAAATTTCAGTATTGACAGGTATCAGCTTCTCATATAGGGCTGTAAACAGTTTGCTCTTATTGAATCCCAAGTTATGTGCATGTGTGCATAAGCATGTGTGAGTAAGCATGTGTGTATGTGTGTGTATGTGAGTGTGAGTTTTCCTTGTTTATCTTTTTATGTCTTTCTTGAGTCTTGTAATTGGAGATAAGATTTTCCATTGAATCCTGTCTTTTTCATCAGCAAAGTCTGGAAGTGCCTTATTTCATTAAATGACCATCTCCTTGTTTGAAAGATTATGTTCAGTTTTGCCAGTAGTTGATCCTTGGTTGCAGTCCTAGCTCTTTTGTCTTATGAAATATCAAACTCTAGTCCATCTGATCTTTTAATGTAAAAGCTGCTAGGTCCTGTCTAATCCTGACTGTAGTTCCATAATATTTGAATAGTTTCTTTTTGGTTGCTTTTAGTCTTTTCTCCTTGACCTTGTAATTCTTGAATTTGGCTACTATATTTCTTTTTTTTGTTTGTTTGTTTCTTTTTTTGTTTTTTAAGCAATTGGGGTTAAGTAACTTGCTCAAGGTTACATGGCTAGTCATTATTTATGTGTGGGTGCTCATTTTCTGAGGCCGGATTTGATCTTGGGTCATCCCAACTCTGAGGCCGGCGCTCTTACTCACTGCACCACCTAGCTGCCCCTTTTAGGGCAACTGGGGTTAAGTAACTTGCCCAAGGTCACACAGCTAGGTTTTTGTTTTGTGTGGGTTAAGTGTCTGAGGCCGGATCCGAACTCAGGTCCTTCTGACTCCAGGGCCGGCGCTCTACTCACTGCGCCACCTAGCCGCCCCATGGCTACTATATTTCTTGGAATTTTTCAATTTGGGATCTCTTTCAGGAGCAGTCCAGTGAATTTTCGATAACTATTTTACCCTCTGATTCTAGGACTTCAGGACAGTTTTCTTTGACAGTTTCTTGGAGGATGCTGTCCTGGCTGTTTTTTTTCATCATGGCTTTCTGGTAGACCAATTCTTAGGTTATCCTTCCTGGATCTGTTCTCCAGGTCAGTTGTTTTTCTGGTGAGATATTTTACACTTTCTTCTAATTTTTCAATCTTCATGTTTTGCTTGACTGACTCTTGATGTGTCGTTGAGTCCTTAGCTTCAATTTGACTGATTCTAATTTTTAGTGAATGATTTCCCTCGGGTAGTTTTTGAAGCTCCTTTTTAGGGAAGTATTTTCTCCAGTTAGATTTTGAACCTCCTGTCTCAGTTCACAAAATTTTATTTTTAACCATTTGCTTTCTTCAGTGAGATTTTTTTTTTCCAATGTGGCCACTGTAGATTTATATTTATCTTCTACCTCTCTATTTTGGCTTTTAAAATATTTCTTGAGCTCCTCCAAGAATGCTTTTTGGTGTTGAGACCAGTTCACATTTCCTTCTTGTTCTCAGGTATGGATACAGAGTCCATACTGTCTCCTGAAAGTGATTCTTCTCATTCACAATAAAAGGATTCAATTGTCTTTTGTCTTGCCTTTGCAATTTGCTTTCAACCCATTGTAATTGCCTATTTCCTGAGCTTTAAAGTGTACTTCTATTTGTGGGGTACAGAGGGCTCTCACCCAAGCTTCTCTGGCTGGGAGCTAGGGCCCTGGTTGTTCACTTTGTGTGCTATAGCCTCCGGGTGTCTAGGCTGAGGCCAAGGCCAAGACTCTTAGTGTATGCCCTGAGTTACCCTGAGGCTCACAGAGTAATCTGTGGGGGAGGGGTGATCTGGCAGCTTCAGATTTCCACCTCTATATCCCTGGGCTACCCCTCAGGAAGGCTCAGCTGCTGGAAGGCAGCAGAGCTGGTCTCCATAGATTCCCCTGGTGGTGCTAACACCCACCTGTACTTGTGTTGTTAGTGCTTGCTGGCTCCACCATCCCAGACTTTTGTATCTCCTGCTGGGGTGGGGCTTGTTGGGACCTCTCCCACCCTTCACTTCAGACTCCTTACTGCCTCAGTTGCACTGTTTCTCAGTGACTCCTAAGCCTGAGGCTACTTCCACTATTTCAGGATTTTACTCTGGGTGGGACATTTATCTCTGGATTTTCTGGGTCAGGAAGGGCGAAGCTAGGGTTTACTTTGCCATCTTTGCTTCTGCAAATACAGGTAGATGATTTTTAAGATCCCAGACTGTGGGCTGATAGCCCTAGGAGAAGCTGCTGTCCCTGCTGTGGGCCCTGTGCTTTCTCTTACCCAGCTCCAACTGGGTAAGATCCTCCTGTCCTGTGGTGAGAGTGCTGCAAATCTCCCCGGGGGTGGGTGAGTCTGCTTGCTGGTGCTCCTTCTCACTCCACTGTAGTCTGCACTCTAGTCCATACTGGTATAGCTGTGCTCCCTCTGCCCACACCTACATGGGCACTTTCTTGAGCTGCATTCTGCCAAGCTCTGTCTCCCAATGAAATCTGTCATTCTAAAATCCTTTCAGATTCACTTTTTAAAGTTTAGTGACAGGATTCATGGAGGAGCTTAGAAAAGTTACTGCTTCCTTTCTGCCATCTTGGCTCTACCAGATTTGTAATTTTTTATGGCAAAATAATATTCCACTTTCATTTTTTTCTTTTCTAGAAATGAAGGTTCTCTTATAAATGTTTAGTATATATAGAAAGTTCCTCATTGTTTTTTGTTTTGTTTTATTTTAACATTAAGCACATTTGCTCAACAGTGGGATCTCTGACTCAAGTGGTAAAGACATTTTAGATGACTTTCCAGCACTATTGAATCATATCACAGGCATGAAAAATGTTCAGTTATTTTTTTTCCTATAGCCCAATCAACATTGACTATTTTTTCTCTTTTTTTGTTCATTTTTACTGAATTTGTTATGTTGGGTGCAGTCTCAGTAATGGATTTTGATTTTCTTATTATTAATGATTTGGAGCAATCTTTAATTTATGTTTTTCCAAATGCATTTTTTTCTCCTTTGGAGTACTCTTTGACAACTTATCCTCAGAGAACAGCTCTTAGTTTTTATATTTCTGTGAATTCCCTTTATATCTTAGATATAATACCTTTTTCAGAAATGTGATGAGTTTTTCCTATATGTAATTTTTTTCCTCTTACTAGCTGAATGGGTTTCGTCCTTATGAAAGATTTTATATGCCATCCATGGAAAACTTATCTATTTTCTTTGTGACTGTCTATAAGTCTTGTTTGTACAATAATTCTTCCCTAGGTATGAATGTTAAAGTTTGCCCCACCTATTTTACCCAATTCTTCTTCTTTACTTTTGTAATGTGACCTATTTTCAATTATTTATTCCTCTTTTGCCCTTTTCTAAATAAAAATACTGATACAGATTTCCTTTAAAAATGATTAGTTATGTTAATTATTTTCCTTACGTTGATTTCTTCTTTCAATCCAGTTTTAATTACAAATTGAGTAGCTTATTTTTGTGTGCATGTATGTTTATGCATACACAGATATGGATATGTGTAGGTATACATATATGTATGTATATATACATATATACACTCCTCACATTTATAAATAGACACACATACATATATGTATGCACATATGCATCCCCATATGTGTGCATATGGAAAATGTATATACACATAAATGCACCTATATATATATACCTGTTTCTATACACATGTTGTACATGTACACACATTTACATATATAAATGTATATCAGTATGTGTTTATGTGTGCATATAAATAGTTGTTTTGCTAGTACCTTAAAAATATTTCTAACAATATTCATTAGTTTTACTCATCTATAGTTTACTTTCTCTGTTTTATTTTCCTAGCTCTTAAGGTGATAGACTATGAGGCAAAGGGATTTGTAGGGTAATTTAACTATTGAGATCAATTAAGTAGTATCTGTATCGAGTACTTTCTATATATTTGATATAATCCACTTGTACATTTGTCTGGTTTAGGTAAAATCTGTATTTAATTTTTGTGGTGTTTCATGGTAGATCCTCAAAAAGGGTCTTTATTATGGTAGAATTTGTACTGTAAATAGAACTACTGAGTGGGAGCACAGTACTTTTGTTGTCCAATACTATTTCATAAGCTTTTAATATTTATACTATTTTTTCTTATACTGCAGATCAATAAAAGATTTTCAGATATTGTAGGTATATAGCATATTTTCTTTCTATCTTTCTTCTTTTTTTTTCTAATTTGGAGTGGTATGTAGAAATTGACTACTCTGTTTCTTACTCTTTACCATTTCCTTTTCAAATTTTAACTTCATTTTCTTTGATTCAAAATAAAATTTTAATATCTTTAATTTTTAGGAATATAGAACCAGATCTGTGAGAAATTTTAAGAGTCCACTTCCATCAAACCAATGTCACACAGGTACCAAATATTAGAGATGGAATTAGAATTCAGTTCCTCTAACTCAAATCGATGCTCTTTCTACTGTGCCATACTGATGGTAAGAGATTATTACCACCACCACCACCCATAAAGTGTTAAAATCATGATCTGAATATTAATAGTCTTGTGCTGTACTAAATAAAGTAGTTTGGTGCTATTAAATGACTCATTGGAATGACTACTTGTGTCCCAAATGAGAATATCCTGTCTCCAACCTAAATCATTTAAAATTAAAGCTCTTATTCTATGACAGGGAGTTAAAGCTAATCTGTTTTTGAAACAGTCACTCTAGCTTGAGAAGAGTATATTTTTCATAGCATTATAATTTAACCTTAACCCCATGAAATAAGTCATACTTATAGTCACTTATAACTTTATTGACCCTTGAGCAGGTTTTTTAAACTCTCCCTCTTATCAGAAACACATAAATTAAAGAGATAAATTAATATTAATTAGATAGAAGTAATAGGTACTGGGGTTAATAGTATTTGACTATTCAATAAAAGGCAGTATTAGGGTAGATATGTTATAATAAATTAATAAATTAACAGTTTATGTTTGTCACACATATTGATCAACTGAGATAATTCCTCTTAAAGCTTCAAATGACATAGAAACTTAACAAGTCTTTGTTCATTTCCCCTTCTCCCTCACAGAATTTGTCCTCCCTTTCTTATAAAGGTCTTATTGGATACCACAGTACAAAAAAAGAGGAAAGGGTGTGTTTAGAGGATACCTTAATACTTTCAAGTATCTTTTAATTAATGTAGTACTAACCTATTCACTAAAATGAATTAAAGTTAAACAAAACAAAAAATATCCTTAATATTAATATAATTTTTCTCTCTTTAAACAGTAAGAGACTATGTAGTTCATTTAGCATAAATGATAGTTTCACAACAAACCGACAAATTTGGAATTGATTAATATGAATCAGTTGTTAGTAAGCAAGTCCTCTTTTATGAATCACAACTACTCCTAGATTTATTGCTGTTGCAACTATATACTACAGATTAAATTGCCTCTTTTCTCCAGTCTCTGAGGAATAGGTAGGACCACCATCATTTAATTTAGTAAGACTATTTACCCTGAAATTGCTTCTGTTGGTTGTTTTTAACAGAATATTGGAGGGAAAGGACATTTTTTTTACCTAAATCAGCCAATATGCTTCATTCATTTATAAGTTGTCATCAGTATAACCGAGTCTTACCAAATAATGGAGAGCAGAAGCAATAGATACTGGGGCTAATAGTATTTGACTATTTGATGAAAGGCAGTATTAGGGTAGATATTCTCTAAGACATTAGCTGCATTGGTTAGTCCTGTGCCATTCCCTATGACCTACATTACAAGCCCAATTCTGAGAAGAGCTGGTATCACTTTCCTTAAAGAAGCAGCTGTGTTTAATTTCAACTTCCCTGTACTTTATTTAGTTACTCCTCTATGCTTTCCTCCATTCTGTAACTAGAAAAATAAGCTTTCCTCATTCAAAAAATGTATATGAGAGTTGTTGAAAAAGTATGTTAGAAACTAACAATTCAATTCAGCCAAATATTTTGATGATGGTTCAGGATTTGATTAGACATGTCTTACAATATTATGGAATGAATTAGCTGTAATTGTTTGTAACTTAATGTGCCCTTAGTTAAAAATAGCTGCACTAAGAGGCACATGGTCCCCAGATGGAGTTTATGTGAAGATTTGATTTTTAAAGAGAAAAGCAGTTTCTGCTGCAGAAATCACCCCCTGCTTGTTGAAGTTCATGAAGAGAATGTTTTGAGTCAAAACCTATAAAGAGGGGGGTGTGTAAAGTTACAGGAAGGAACTCTAGTGATCCTTCATTCACAAAGCAAACCTTTCATTTTATTGGATAGGCGTTGGAGCACAGATCCTAAGCTACAATGAATGTTTGTATCTTTTAGGAGATTGCGTTGAAAACAAAACAAAAAGAAAACATACCTTGCTTTTTAAATGATTCCATTATTTATTGATGATTCAGTTTCTTAAAAGCATCTTGTAGATTTGACATACAAAAACCAATATAAATATAAGGTACATCACAAAGACTGATTATAAAGGATCTGTAAGGATAGACTGCTTACTTTTTATATATGTAAAATATCAAATTTATGTCTAAGATTCTTATTGATAATTGGGTAGCTCATAAGAAAGATTGGGGGAAACCTGGGCATGATATGAATTTAAAAAGTAAAACCATTTAGGAACAGTTAAAAAGAGTAATTATTTTATACAAATGAGGTGCAAGAGAAAGAATTGATCTGTATAGGAATTAGATAGGGGAGGAGGGCTGGTAGTTCTGGTAACCTGTTTTCATCGGGAATGGGTGTAAGAGGGAATAATATTTTAAAAAGTATATAAGTTTTCTACAGAATAAATAAAATGGTAGAGGCATAGGGAAGGGGGAGAGGACAAGGGAAGGATCTTTAGAGGGGAAGGTGAGAGAATAGGTAAAGAGGGATATAGAGAGTTGTTCAGATTAATGGGAATAGGAAGATAGGGGAGGGATCCTTAGAGGCAGGTAGGGAAGTCATAGGAGGGCAAGGTAGTGAGTAAATAAAGTAGAGTATGCAGGAGGGATAGAAAACGAGATATGCACATACATAAAAACAAAGATCAGAAGTAGGATAGTTTTGGGAATGTACATGTTAATATATGCATGTCTATGTATATGTACATATCTGTAACTATGTAGAAACATATCCAAACTTTATTGTAGCCTTCTCGGATGGGGGTGTGTTTAGGGGAGGAACAAAAAAAAAAGAAACAAAAAAAAGCACAGCAGAAAACAAAAGAAAACTCACAAGGAAGCAAAGATGGTCAATTCTCAACACAATGAGGATTATTTATCATATAGGCTTTCTTGAAATGGAAATTTATTGTTACATATTTTGAATCCTCTGTTTATGTTATGCTGTACACATGACATGCTTTTTATTTCTTTCTAACTTGTATTTATTCCAATATTTAAGTTTATGATAAAAAAGCATCTTGTGAACTTGCATTTTTGAATTACAGATGAGGAAGCATCAGTCAAACAAAAAACAAATATTTGTTCAGTAACTCTAATTTCTAGCCATTGAAAATAAAAACAAAAAAGTGAAACAGATTTTATGTTCTGATAGATTATATCATAAGGAGGGATATGCATAGTATACTGAAAGAATACAAGGAAACTTTAAGAGGAAAGACACTAGCATTGCATTACCTATTGGATCCTGATATAAAAGTTTTCTTCTGCTTAATCTCAATAGCTAGCCTGAATCCCCACATGGGATGATAGAACCTTAGAATTGGAAGAGAAATTAGGATCTTTTTTAATATGAGTTATAATATCTGCAACATAGTCCTTGATAAATATTTGATGATTTAATTATTTTTTGTCTCAGTCCAAACATTACCTGATATATGAAGCCCTATCTAAGAGTCCCGAAAAAGAATAAGCCAACATCTACCTAAAGATCTTCATTTATAAGAAATTTATTGCTTCAAAGATATAGCCTATTTTAATTTTAAACAGTTTTTTTGTGTTTGGAAGTTCATCATTATATTGAGCCAAATTTGGCCTCCCTATACCTTTAACCCCAGTCCTTATCTTTTAGACGAAAATTAGTTTTCTGGAGCAAAACTGAGCAAACTTTATATCTCTTCCACATAAATACTTTCAGCTAATTGAGAACAATAACTATCCCTTTGTTTCCATTCAAAGCCTTCAGGACAATTTTTCAAGGCAAAAGCTGGTGTACTAGTAGGTGAAATGAAAATGAAAGGGCATTCTTGACAGACCTCAATAATTTAGAATGGTTAGTATATGGTGGCTGATCATAAAGGAGTTGGTGTAGCTTAATATGCTTGTAAGATTTCAATCAAGACTGACTAGGAGAAATGTAATACTTTTCAAAAAAAAAGAAAGTGAAAAACAAACAAAAATAGGTTGAGGTCAAATGATGAGTTTGTCTTTGAAATTCTTTTTAAATTAAAACAACATTGGAGATGTCTATTAGGTATTTAAGACTATGAGTTTATACTGTAGAGATAGCATGGGGTTTTTGGAATAATTTATAGAAAGTTTGTGTGGGCCTAAAAGCTATATAATTTTCATCTGAAAGAAAAAAAAAGGTTGCTTATTCTGGAAACAAACTGTCAGTATCCAAATCTCATATTCATGACTGCTGTTGCCATGTGTGTTACTAACCTTGCATTAAATGTTATTGTTAACCTTTTGTTCTCTAAAGCAAGTATGTTCTGCTTTCTAGACTCCAAGGACTTGTTTCTTAAGTGAACTACTGCCTTTGACCTCAGATTGGTTCATTGGTTACTCACTTGGCTCTCCATTTATGTTGTATCTGCTTTCCCTGGCTTCTTTATTCCCCTGGGTCTGTGAGTCACCAAATAATTCAAGATTTATCTCAAAGACCACCAGCACAAGAGGATGAGACAAGACAGAAAATGATAATTTAAATTTCAGAATTATGTGATAACAGAAAGAGAAATACTGACTGAATTTTTTAAAAGTAAAAATTGATGAAGAAAAAAAAAACCTTTGTGTAATGACTACATTGAAAAAGAGGAGGAGTGAAAACTGATTCCAAATAATACTTAGAAGGACTTGAAAAGTAGGATGAGAAGCAGAACAGTACAGTGTCACTGAAGGCAAAGGTAATGAAATTGTTAAGATCCCATGTCATATATTAGAATCAAAATAAATTCTTGGATTTCCTCTGGACCAAGGTTCAAAGTTAGGAATTAAACTTTATGTTTTTGTTTATTCAATCACTATACAACAAATATATTTTGAATACTTAAAATATGATAAATACCATACTAGTTTTAGGGTGGTCAATTTTATTTAAAAAGACATATAATATGTATCAGAAATAGCCTCGTTTTATATCACTCCCCCATCTCTAAAACTAACCACAGTGTGAGATTATTCTAAGTACTCAGGAAATCATTTTGATTGGTAGTCATGGGTCAATACAAATGCTCTTTAACTACTATGAAATACCAATGTTATTCATTCTATTACAACATAATGGTGATAACCCAGACACAAAAGTTTCTTCCAGCCTTAGAACAAGGTAAATTATCTGGCTAATCAATATTTTTTTCCAAACTTGTTTTTTCTTTCATATTTTGTCCTAGCCAATTTGGATATATCCTAATTTGTTTCCACTAATCGGTTTTGCCTCTACCTATTTCCCCAAATGGTCATTTTATCTCTAGCATCAGTTCATAAAAGCCTCTCCAGGGAGATATGAAGTCCATCTGCTCTTTGTTTCTTATGGTGCAATAGTATTCCATTACATTCATATACCATAAATCGTTTAGCAATTCCCCAATTGATAGGCATCCCCTTAATTTCCAATTCTTTGCCACCACAAAAAGAGCTGCTATAAATATTTTTGTACATATGGGTCTTCCTCCCGCTTCTGTGATCTCTTTGGGATACAACCCTAGAAGTGGTATGGCTGGGTCAAAGGATATGAAATTGCTTGTAGCCTTTGGGCATAGTTCCAGATTGCTCTCCAGAATGGTTGGATCAGTTCACAACTCCACCAGCTATGTATTAGTGTTCGAATATTTCCACATCCTCTTCAGCATTTATCATTTTCCTGTTTTATCATCTTAGCCAGTCTGACTGCTGAGATGTGGTACCTCAGAGTTCTTTTGATTTGCATTTCTCTAATCAATAGTGATTTCAAGAATTTTTATATGCTTATAGATATCTTTAATTTCTTCCTCTGAGAACTGTCTGTTCATATCCTTTGACCATTTATCAGCTGGGGAGATGTACTGCCTTTTTAAATACTCAGTATTCTTATGTTCAAGATATCATTCAGGTACCATCTTTTTCAAATCTATCAAGTTATTTTGGTTTCCACCCTTCTTAAATCACTTCCCTATTTTTATTTATGACACCATAATTCTTCAGTCATCTAGAATCAAACTCTTGTACTAATTTTCAAGTTTTATATATCCAATTTTCATATCCTTCCTTCTATACCTTTTCTTCTCTATAATCATACAACATTTTTCCTAGATCAGACTACAGGCCCCTTTCACCTGGAATATATTATAAGCCTCTGATTTGGACATTTTTTCCTTCAGTCAATTTGCAATCTAACATATCATCCACAGAATGAGTATACCTAAAGCACCAATCATACTATACCATTTCTCTGCTCAAAAATCTTCAATGGCGGCATTTTCCTCCATAATAAAATTCAGAATCTTGTACTTTGTATTTAAAACATCCACAATCTCATTTCCATCTGAATGTCCACTTTTATTTCAAATTGCCTCCCTTCATGTACTATATATTTCAATCAAATTGGTTTCCTTGTTTTTACCCATGAGAAGATATTTCATCTTTTCCCTACATTATTCCTACCTTTCCCTAGTGTAATGAGCATTCCCCTCCTTATCTCCAACTTGTAGAATTCTAGCAATTCTGTCCAGTAATTCTGTCTAGTAATTCTCCAGAGCATAACTACAACAAAAACTTGTGCTTAATTTTTCATTTATTATTACTGTTTCTTGCTATAAATTACTTATTTTTTGCTAGAATTTAATCATTTTTTGATTTCAGCATTCATTTCCGCATGATTTTGAGTTCTAGATTTTCTCGCCATTTCACCCCTACCCTGCACCCCAAGATGGCAAGCATATAGATTACCCCTTCTCCCAGTCTTTGCTCTCTTATATCCCCTTCCATCCCTTTCCCTTACTTTCTTGTGGGACAAGATGGATTTCTATACCCCATTGCCTGTATATCTTATTTCCCGGCTGCATGTAACAACAATTTTTTTTTTAACATTTGTTTTTGAAACTTTGAGTTCCAGATTCTTTCTCTTCTTCCCTCTGCACCCACATCCACTGGAAAGACAAGCAATTCAATATAGGTTATACATGTGTAGTTGTGCAACATATGTTTGTAGTAGTAATATTGTAAAAGACTTCTGACTACTCCCTCCCCCAATATTACCTCCCTTCTATCATCCCCCTCTTGTTATCCCCTTCTCCCTACATTCCTGTAGGGTAAGATACCCAATTCAGTATGTCTTTAATTCCCTCCTTAAGCCAAATCCAATGAGAGTGAGATTGACTCATTCCTTTTCACATCCCTGTTCTTTCCCTCCATTGTAATAGCTTTCTCTTGCCTCTTTTATGTGAGATAATTTACCCTATTCTATCTCTTCCTTTCTCCTGCCAATATATTCCTCTCTCACCTCTAAATTTTATCTTTTTAGATATCCCTTCACCTTCAACTCACCCCGTTCCCTCTGTCTATGTATATATACATATACATATATATACATGTATATATACACATATTCATACATATGTAAACACCCACCTCTATATACATATATATGAATAAATACACATATATATATACACACACATATATATACATACACACACACATATATCCCCTTCAACTATCCTAATACTGAGAAAAATCTCATGAGTTACAAATATCATTTTTCCATATAGCAATGGAAAGAGTTCAGCTTTAATAAGTTCCTTATGATTTCTCTTTTCAGTTTACCTTTTCATGCTTCTCTTGCTTCTTGTATTTGAAAGTCAGATTTTCTGTTCTGCTCTGGTCTTTTCATCAAGAATGTTTGAAAATCCTCTATTTAATTGAATTGCCATCTTTTCTTTTCTTTTCTTTTTTTGGAGGGCAATTGGGGTTAAGTAACTTGCCCAAGGTCACAGGGCTAGAATTGCCATATTTTCCCCAAAGTATTATACTCAGTTTTGCTCAGTAGATGATTCTTGTTTTTAATCCTAGCTCCTTTGACCTCTGGAATATCATATTCCAAGCCCTTCAGTCCCTTAATGTAGAAGCTGCTAGACCTTGTGTTATCCTGATTGTGGTTTGGCAGTACTCAAATTGTTCCTTCCTGAATGCTCATAATATTTTCTCCCTGATCTGGAAACACTGGAATTTGATTGTAATATTCCTAGGAGTTTATTTTTCATATCTTTTCATGAGAGGATCAGTGAATTCTTTCGATTTCTATTTTACCCTCTGCTTCTAGAATACCAAGGGAGTTTTCCTTGATAATTTTTTTTAATACCGATGTCTAGGATATTTTTTTTTTGTTATGGCTTCAGGTAGTCCAATAATTTTTAAATTATCTCCCCTGTATCTATTTTTCAGGTAAGAGGTTTTTCCAGTGAGGTATTTCACATTGCCTTCTATCTTTTCATTGTTTTGGATCTGTTTTATGTTATCCTGATTTTTCATAATGTCACTAGCTTTCATGTACTCCAGTCTGAGTTTGAAGGAATCATTTTATTCAATGAGCTTTTTGAATTCCTTTTCCATCTGGCCAGTTCTGCTTTTTAAGGCATTCTTCTCCCATTGGCTTTTTGGACCTCTTTTGCCGTTTGAGCTAGTTTATTTTTTAAGATGGTATTTTCTTCAGTATTTTTTTTGCTTCTCTTTTAGCAAGATGTTGACTTATTTTTCATGATTTTTCTTGAGTCACTCTCATTTCTCTTCCCAATTATTCCAATGCTTCTCTTACTTGCTTTTCAAAATCCTTCTTGATTTTGATTCAAAATCCTTTATGGCCTGTGACCAATTCTTATTTTACTTGGCGACTTTTGATGCAATAGTTTTGACTTTATTGTCTTCTTCTGGTTCTATGTTTTATTGGCAAAAAAAAAAATGATTGTATAGTTTGATTTCTCTTCCTCCTTTTGCCTACCTTGCCAGCCAATTACTTGCCTTTTGAGCTCTTTGCCAAAGTAGAACTCTGCTTCCAAAGTGGATAGTGTTGTGTCCCAAATTTCTGGGGTATTACACAGCTCTCTGAGCCTCTTCTAGACACCTGCCACAGAACTATGAGGAGGACTGCCTCTCCACAACTACCTGAAACACTGCCATGCCAACACTTCTCACCCCAGGACTTCCACTCAAGACAGTGACCCAGATCCAAGAAAAGCAAAGAAAAAGAATCCTGCCTCAGCGCCAGCAAAGAGATTTTTTTTGCCCTCTGGTCAGCCTGTTATTCCCCCTGCCATCTGTGGGTCTGGAGCTCTGGTAGCAGCTGCCCTGCTGTTGCAGCTTCTTTGGATGCCTCCATTGCCCTGGGGTCAGGGGCCAAATCACACTCTCACCCAGGTCCAACAGAGTTTCACCATTGACCTTTTTCTTTCTCTTTGGCATTTATGGGTTGAAAAGTCAGGAACCTGCCACAGCTACCATTGATTCTGTCCTCTGAGGTCTGCATCAGGCTGGTCTGTGCTGCTGGTCTATGCTGGCATGGCTCATGTGGTACTGTGCTACATTCCCAGCCTGGTGCAATAAACCCTTCCTTTAAGCTTGCTTGGCAGACTTGAGCTGGAGGTATATTTCACCCTGTTATTTTGTGGGTGCTTTAGCTCTAAAATTTGTTTAGAGCAATTTTTTTTTTAACCGATGTTGGAAGTAATTGGGGATGAGCTCAAGTTAGTTCCTGCTTTTACTCTGTCATCTTGGCTCTGCCTCCTAAAAATTACTTCTTAAGACTTTTTCTTTATGAATTAGTATACATAGTATATCCTCTCAATAGAATGTAAACTCCCTGAGAAAAGAGATTTGCTTTTGTGTGCCTGTATACCCAATCCTAGCACAAGATCTAGACCATGATAGGTGATAAAGTTGTATTGAATGCTTTAGAATAATGCTCTATTCACTTAATTATTGAATTGCTTATTATTATAATCATGTTATTTCAAATTTATTTTAAAGTATTAAAATATGCATTCACTTCTAGTGCTCAACATGTTTTGAGAAAGCTAAATATTTGGAAATGAGTAGGATTTTCTTTATTAAATTTATTTATACTTCTAGTTTTATTTTTGCTCTTTCAAAATGTGCATATTATAATAAAAGGAAAGAAAAAAATGACACCTGGAAAAAAGGTATACAGATATCTAGCAGGATGAATTTTTGTTTCTTAACCACTATATGTGAATGGTTTCAACTTGTCAAATAGAAACAGTATTTGTTTTCAAGACAGGGAGAAAAATGTTCAGAGCACATGGTTTTTAAAAAAAAAATGTCTATCAATCACATAATGCTACATGTTCCAGTCATTGACAAAAGCTATCAAAAGCAAATGACATATGGGTTATACCACTATAATACAGGAACTTGGGTGTGTCATGACATTTTATGACCTGTATTAGAATTTAAAGTACATTGTGGTACTTGCTAGGTCTCAGAGGAACCATAAAAGCTATTAGAAACTGTCTGACAACTGTTGCCCAAACTTATATCAGAGTATTAAATAACACCGATTATCTAGGGAACAATGAGAGAATTCTGCTCATAACATGTTATCATTACAATTTATTTAAAGCTATAAAAGGTAATAGGTAGCATGTTTTAAATTATAAAGTCTGCTTTTATGCTAGTTGTTGGGGTCCTTTAAGACTCTACCCGAGCTCTGAGAACCCACGGAAAACTCAGGCAAAGGACAGAGCAACTCAAGCAGGGTTGGAGGCACCCAGGCGTTTATTCTCCCCCATGATTTTGGGGTATTGAGTGTTCGCTGCTAACAGGGGAGCACTCCCCGGCCATGAGAAGCTTGTTACTGCTGAGGCATGTGGGAGAAGAGAGTCGGGGGAGGGGAAAGGAGCTAAAAGGAGGGAGGCAAGGTGAAAGCAGGGGGAGAGAGAGATGAGGTGGTTATAAACGAGAAAGAGATTAAATGGCAAGACATTACATCTTGGTGTCAGGACTCCTTTGTCTGTGCTTGGAGGAGCAGGCTCCCCCGAGTGGTTCCTGAGGGTGAACCTGGGTCATAGGGGTGACCAGAGTGACTAGAGCTGTGGTGGCAGCTGGAAAGAGGTTTGTAGAAGCAGCCCAGGTCATTGGGGCGAGCAGAGTGACCAGACTGCAGGGACAGCTGGAGAAGGGCTTGTGGAGGCAAGCCGGGTGGTAGGGGCAACAGGAATCTCGGAAGGCAATTGGAGTGCCATAGAGGCAGCAGGAGAGGTGAGTTTGATGTCAGCCCTGAAAAATGGGCCCTAACACTAGTATTTAGTTAATATTATGATATGAATAATTTGATTAATATAAAAGTATTTCAAAAGCTAAAATAAATAGCTTAATCATTAGCCTTATTTAAGCTGATATGTACCTGATATGTACAAAACATTGTGTTATATGTTGAAGAATTGTAAAGAAGACAGAATATATGCTATGTTAATTGGGGAAATATAATTTATTTTGTAGTCCTCAGGATACTAAACTTCTTAGTAAACATGTTTTTTTCCCCTTTCAACTAAAATATTGAAGGCACAATATTAGAAGTATTGAAAATGACATGTTGATCCAGCTGTACCAACAGTTCAAGTTTAAACAATTTATCATTTTCAAACAGAATGCTTTTTCTATGTTTATAAGATACTACTTTACCATCATTGGGGGAAACAGTCATTTCGAATTATGGCATCAGAGTGAGAAGAGGATAGTTGAAGTTTTCCAGGAGAATGAAGTTTATATGAATTTGAACTTAAGTAATTCCACCTCAGTTTTAAGCAGCCATATGATTACTGTATATTTTCCTGGAAAAGCAAAAAAAAAAAAACACCCAAAAAACCAAAACAAAAAAAAGTGCATATTTGTAAAAGACAATACAATCAATATATAGTTTGAATAGCCATTTCTCAACTATAATTAATTTCCTTATGATATATCATGAATATCTATAGTTAATAATCTATCATATAGCACTTCTATTTGATTGAAGCCAATGTATCTTAAAAATATCTTTTTACCATCTTCCAATGTATTCTTATCTATCCCTAGTGTGTTTCCTTTTCTTTAGTTTCTATTCTGTATACAGTGATTTCTATGAAAATTAAGTTTGTTTCTCCTATGATATATTTATAAATATTTGTCTGTCTGTCTATATATTTATGTATCTTCCTTAAATTTTAAGTAAAATACATATTGTCTAGTAGTTATGTCTTAGGGTTTATTGTTGATGATAATAGTGATGGTGATGATGATAATGTCATTTCCCTTTCAGTACCACAAAACTTCCTCTCTCTACTCAAGTTGAAGATAAGGCCAATGAATGTTTGGGAGAGAAGGCAGTGTAATGGTAATGTAATTTGAATTTGAAGATCCCTTTGTGTTGGCATAGGTAGCAGGTACTTAGCACTTAGCAACTGATCAAGCCTCTGTTGGGGAAACAGAATGTATGAACTCCTGTCTCCTGTTGCTGACATAACAGGAAGGGATTGGATGAAACAGGAAGTTAATGCTGTGTGAATATAAGAAAAGCCCCACAGAGGCACAGTTAGAATTTCTTGGGACCAGAATCTGGTGGCAGAGCAGCTACAGAAGAGAGAATCAAGAACTGAGCCAGAATTTTCTGCGAACTTATTTTGCTGGAGCTTCTTCTGAACAGGAGCCCAGGAATCAGGAGCCAAGAGCCAGGAACCTGGGAGCCCAGGAGCCCCTTGCCCCCAGGCTGGATAAAGTGATTCTGATTTTTTTTAACAAGCTGCAGAAGACTGAGGAAGCATGAACAGGATGCAGGGACTTTCTTTGTGGCTTAGTAGAGTCTTGAATTCCCAGGAGCATAAATTATGAAGTATTTGACATGGACTGGACCCTGTGAACTTCAGTGTGGAGCAGGACCTACCCAGAGAGCTGGACAAGGAACTGGGAGCTGTCTGCCATTGAACCCAGGTGACAGTCTGGTGAATCCAGGTAGAATTTGGGACCATGGAAGGGGATCCTGGGAGTCAGATAACCAGCCCTAAGTCAAAAGGAAAAGACCTCTCCATGGGTACTGAGTAATGATGAAATTGTAGTTTAATAGTGACCTCTAGGGGTGGAGGTCTGAATAAGTGACTGATTGAGTTAATCAAGTGTGCCCTGTAAGTGGAAGATATTGACTATTGTACTTTGAGATAATTGTTGTTGATAAGGGACTGATTGAATTAACTTAGTTGCCCCATGAGTGGAAGACTTTGACTATTATATTTTGAGATGATTGTCCTTTGTTCAAAACTTTGTGACCACTTTGTGAAAACTATGTGGCCATTTTAATGATAAGCTGTTGTGAATATTATGTTGTGATTTTCTGTGATAAGTTCTAATATTGTGAATGTTGTACCTTGATTTTCTATGGATATTTTGCTTTGATTTGTTATGGAATAAATAGAGTGCTCACTATACTGTGTAATCAGAACTTTAAAAATTCTTCACGAGGGGCAGAGTCAAGATGGCAGAGGAGAAACAGCACTTCAGAGGAAGTCCAGCCCATACCACTTCAAAATTATGTTAAAGGGGGACTATGAACAACCTTTGGTGCTCCAGAATCGAAAAAATGACACAGAGAAGCTAACCACCCACTGAGGACAGTCCTGCAGCCCATCAGGGAATAGCCAGCACAGAGGTCTGGGAGCTGAGCCCAGGGCGGTGTGAATTCGACGTTTTAGCCCAAGGGCAGCCAGACCAGCAGCTGGCTTGAGGGAACCCAGAACACAAGCAGCTGTGGAGTTTCCAGAATTATCAACACATAGATGCCTAGAACAAAGTGAGAGGTCAGTGCACTATGGACTTTGGGACTGGTTGGGAGAATGTGTCAGCTTCTTTCCCTGGGGGCAAGAAGCCTCTGAAGAGCCAGCACAGCTTGTGCCACATTGCCACATTGAAGCTTCAGCTCTTAGCCTGTGAATTGTAGGGGGATCTGGCAATCAGTCTGGGGGGTAAATGCTTTTGCTTTTCCTTTCTTGGATCTGGATTGCCGTCTGGGGTGGAGGTCTTGGGGTATGTGGACCAGCTTGCCAGAGTGTGTGGAGGCTTCACAGAGGTCACCTAATAATACCTCCACAAGTTGAAAAAACCCCAACATTTGGGACAGAAGTTCCCCTGGCTGGTGGCAAAGTCCTACTGTGGCAATAAGTCCAAAAGTCAAGTAATTGAGTGGCAACATGCCTAGACAAAGGAAACAAAATAAACCGAAAAATGCAACATTAGATTCCTATTTTGGGGGCAAAGAGGATCAAAGCATGGAACAGGAGGAGGACTGGGAGGTCAGAACTCCTGCACCAAAAGCCCCAAATGAAATTACAAGCTGGCTATAGGCCATATAGGACCTTAAGAAGCAGATAAGAGAAGTGGGGGAAAAATTGGGAAGAGAAATGAGAAAGATGCAAGAAAAGTGTGAAATGATAGTCAACAGCCTGACTGAGGAAAATAACACCTTAAAAAATAGACTAACTCAAATGGCAAAAGAGGCTCAGAAAGGCAATGAGGAGAAGAATGCCTTAAAAAGCCGAATTTGCCAGATGGAAAAAGAATCTCAAAAGCTCACTGAGGAGAATCATTCTTTCAGAATTAGCCTGAAGCAAATGGAAGATAGTGACTTTATGAGAAATCAAGATGCTATTAAGCAGATCCAAACAAATTAAAGAATAGAAGGCAATGTGAAATATCTCATGGGAAAAACCACTGACCTGGAAAATAGATCTAGGAGAGATAATCTAAAAAGTGTTGTATTACCCAAAAACCATGATCAAAGAAAGAGTGTATATTCAACTATATACCTTGACCACCATATGATATATCTTTCCCCCAGTGCTTACAATGGTGGTGCTCTGCTTGTGTGCACACAAGTGTACACACAAAAGCGCACACACACACACACATACAAACTATTAAATTTATTTTATATCATTTATTTTCTATTTGTTAATAATAATTTATTATAATTTGTTTATTATTAAATTTATTTGTTTAGTTAATACTGTGTTTCTTCTCTTGCAAAATTGCAATAAGGACAAATCCTCCAGTTGCATAATTTTTCTTATGATATAATAAGACAGACAAGAAGCTTTATGCATTAGTAGGGAGTTAGCCTTAGAATCAAGAAAAATTACATTCATGTCCCTTCTCTGACACATATTTTCTGTATAAATCTGGGCAAATACTTTAGCCAGTTAGTGCTCTAATGAACTCTCTATTGGTGTGAACTCAAACTTGTGAGCAGGTACCAATTTGCTTTTGTAAAAGGGGAGTTTCCTCTCATGGAATTTCCTATATTGATGACCAGATTGACCTTGTCCAAGTTATTAAAAAGATTAATAATGAGAAAAATATGTAAGAAAAATCTCTAAAAAGTTGGAAGCATTAGAGGGAAGGAGGATTACTGAGGTTATTTGTATTGAGGAAGGGGGCAATTAGAAAGTAACCTTTGGTACACCATGAACTAGCTATATCTATATAGATACATTGACCTTGACATACATATGTATATAAATGTTAAATAAGATATATTATATATAATATATCTATAAAGAAATAGACATTTAATCTTTGATGGCATGGAGAGTAGTGTCCTTTGCTTTGGTCTTGGGTTGGTAGAAAGTCACCTTTGAACACCCCAAACTTTCTACATAGATAAAAATGATACTCCTGAGGGAAAGAAGTATTCTGATATTGCCAAAGGCAAAATTGGACTGGAATGAAGGGTGTCAATGGTTGAGGACTATGGCTGCCATAGCTATTATAAATATGGTCATCAGTGGATGTAGGGCAATGGAATCTATTGTCAGGGTTACGGAGAACATAGAAGAAAAGTCTAAGGTGATTTTATCAACCATTTACAAGTTCATAATCCTTTACAAAGTTCTAGTTGCCCAACTCTAGTTAATGTTTTTTTTTTTTAATTAAAAGTTTTGTCAACACATTAAATAGGAATCTTTCTAAGGAAAACCTTAATAGAAATGCTGAGCATAAATGACAGGATACAGTAGGAGGAAAAGTTAAAAGTACTTAACTCTTTGATGATGAAAGAGGAAACCATGAAAAGGTGATGAAATTATTTTATCAAAGAAGCAAGGAAAAATTTTAATTTTGAAAACTAGATTCCGGTATATTATGAATAACACCAATTCTGTTTTCTAAATTTTTGTTCTTGAAATACTATTTTAACATCACATTGGAACAGCCTAAATGGAGGGAAGATGAGGAAGAGACTATTTCTAAAAGACAGATTTAGAACAAGTATAAGTAGCATATGAATGAATAATCTAGTACCTGGCACTTAACCAGAGTGGTTCAGTTAAATCTACTTTGATACATTGAAGATTGATTTATGACCACTTTTAGTGAAGAACATTATTTATAAAGACATGATGTTAGAGTTCATGAATAAATAACTAATCTGTGTACAGGGTTTTTGGACTCAAATTGGAGCGATGGGAAGTCTTCAAAAAGAACATTATTTGTCTGCAGTTTTCTTTGCCATTTTTATTAGTTTGCATAATGAGAACATTTTATAGGCATAGAATGCATGTAAATGTTTCTACAAAATTAGAGAAGATAAATAATTTACCAACTTAATTGGAACCTCAAATAATATACATATGCTTTTATTGCATTTATTGTACTGCATATGTTAAATGATTTTAATGCTAATTTATTTGAATTATATTTGGGATTTCAGCAAAGTATATCTGAATATAAAACATTTTCTTTTCTACAATACTTGACTTCAATTGGTCCATTCATATGCTGCTGAGTAATAGAAGAAAATATTTTTCTTTCATATTCTCTATCATATTCTCTCTAATCTCCATTTGATACTATTCTGTTTCTGTGAACAAGAAGTGGGCTTTTTATTTGTTTAATTAATCTGAACATTATATACCTACAGGAATAAAATAAATATTGTTCAAAATGTATGATGTAATAGTATGGTTTTGTACAGGAAAAACAGGCAAAATAGCTGATATTGTTTAATTCTTTCAGTTGAGTTCTAATCTTCAGAAGATTTTTTCATATTCAAACACACAGATCTGTGATCTCTCCACTGTGAGTATTCCCTTCAGTGAGCAGATTATATTTTATTTTTTGTCTGCTTACCGTATGAGATTTTTGCCAATACCCTCCAATGATTTTGCTACATTGGTCTGTAGAAAATCAGACAGGTCAAAGTTGAGACCTGTTTATAAGGCATGTTCATTCATAAAATCTTATGGAGGAGGAAGATGAGAGATTATGAGTTTTATTATTTCATACAACAAACTGAATCAGTGAAGGGATAATTTTACTTATAAAAAATTTGGAAATAAATGCAGTGTTCTTAAATTGAGCCTTTAAGGATGCCAAACATAATAATTTTATTTATTTAGCTCCTGATTTAAATTTTCCTGATTTAGATCCTCCACACATTTTTAAATAATTGTGATATTCATATTATAGTGTCTTAACTAATTAGTTTTGGACTTGAACTTAGCACAAGTAAACTGACTAGGGTCAAAACTGATGAGGAACCTGTTGTTTTTGCTTTCATCTTATCTCCATTATTAATGAAATATTAAAAAAAAAACAGTGCTTCATTGACCGAAATTTCAATAGCCAATGTTAATATGTTTTTGCGACTAAAATACTTAGAAGGAATTTAATACATATATAGGAAGTCTGAATGGTGTTATATATATATACATGGTCAAAATATGTCCCTTCAGTTCACTAGACTGGAAGCTCAGTAAGAAAAGAGAATAAATAACTTTTTTTAATGCTTTATTAACTTCTGGTTTACATCATTCATTTCTGTCAGATTTTGAGTTATATTTTGTTCCCCATTTTTCCCCTACCGACAACCCCAGAATAGCAGTCCCACAGGATATCCCCTCATGCAATATGCTCTTTCCCATCTCTTCGCCCATAACCCCTTCAACTTTTCCAGTAGGGCAAGGTGAATCTCTGTGTCCCAATGCCTGCACATCTTATCTCCCAGTTACATGCTAAATTTGTGTTAATAATAGTAAATTAATAAAATAATAATAAAATAGTAAAATAATAGTAAATAGAATTCTGACCTCCAAGTATTCCTCCTCTTCCATACTTTGATCCTCTTTGCCCCCAGAATAGGAGTCTAATGTTGAATTTTTCTGTTTATTTTCTTTCCTTTGCCTAGGCATGTTGCCCCTCAATTACTTGACTTTTGGGCTTGTTGCCACAGTACGACTATGCCACTAGCCAGGGGAGCTTCCATCCCAAACACTGGGCTTTTCCCAACTGATGGATGTATTAGTTTGGTGCCCTCTCTAAAGCCTTCACACACTCTGGCAAGCTGATCACACACCCGAAGTCTTCCACCTGAGACTGCAATCCAGATGCAAGAAGGGTAAAGCAAGAGAGATCACCCCTAGACTGATAGCCAGATCCACCTACAGTTTTCAGGCCAGGAGCTCAAGCTGCACGGTGGCAATGTGGTGCAAGCTATGCTGGCTCCTCCATGGCTTTTGACCCCCAGGGGAAGAAGCTGATGCACTCTCCCAACCAGTCCCAAATTCCATAAGTCCCTGACCTCTCACTTTGTCCTAAGCATCTGTGTGTTGATAATTCTGGAAACGCCATAGCTGCTGGTGTTCTGGGGTTCCTCCAGCTGGCTGCTGGTTCAGCTGCCCTGGGGCTAAAACCTCCAACTCATGGTGGCCTGGGCTCAGCTCCCATAGCTCTGTGCTGGCCACTCCCTGCTGGGCTGCTGGGCTGTCCTCAGTGGGAGGTTAGCTTCTCTGTGTCATTTTTTGGGTTCTGGAGCTCCAGAGGTCATTCAGAGTTCCCCTTTTACATAAATTTGAAGTGGTGTGAATGAGAGCTCCTCGGAAGTGCTGCTCCCCCATAAACAACTTTTTTATTCAGATTCTTTGATCCTTTTGCGCTATCTTTTCTATTTGTTTATTGTTTACACAGGTTAGTAGCTATACCACTCCCATTTAAATATCAGAGTTCTAGCTATAATTAGTTCTTATAGCATAGACTAATAATGAGAATTGATGACATTGGGGATAAATTTGGAAATTGTTCTTTTTTTTTTTTTTTTTTGGCTTTTTGGAGGGCAATTGCGGTTAAGTAACTTGCCCAAGGTCACATGGCTAGGTTTTAAAATTGTTATTTCTTTATGTTACAGTAAAAGCAGTAGCAAATATTTTCCAAATATTTATGCAATATTAATGTTATATATCATATAAAGAAATATGTAATGAAACTGGTTATTGTTTTATTCCTACAGTTTTAGTTTTCACTTTTGCACTTTTCAAAATAGGCAATTTAATTGGAGATTACTTTCTAAGTTAAATGAATTATTCTAGATGTCTGAGGAATAGAGAGATGAGATAACAAATGACTTCAAATAAATGGCTAACAAAAATATTTTTAACACAATCTGAGAGCTTTTAACTGTCTTAGAGGTTCTATGCTCATTGTGTATATTTATGTCATTGATTTGACTATTTGATATTTAATCATTTATATCTTGGTCAATTACCAATGAATGTATTAATCCCAAATGACCAATTAATTCATAGTACCTGTATAAAATACATTAATGTGACACTCCATATTTAGGCTTAAAGTGCTTTTTAAAATATTTTAACATTAATCCAATATCCAAACATTTCTAGCTATTAGGGAACGATCACCAAAATTACATAGTCCCCCCATGCCTTCCAACTTAACATTCTGGCCCAAAATAATTCCAGAAAACATTTATAAATCTTGAAAAAGGGAAAGCATACACTATATGAAATTTGAATTTGAATATTTGAATTAACAGTCTAATTATTTAATAACTAAATAACCATTCAGTTTTATCTGAGACCATCTCAAGAGAGCAATGTGAAGTCAATATCAAGAATATTTTCTTAATATGAAGTGGAGTGAGTACCTCCTCTTTAAGGAAATGGAAGGTAATTTCCTTCACTGGAACTGGGCACAATTACTTCAGGTAGGTGAGGAGGCAGTGAACACAACTAGGAAGGAGTTCCGTTTTATTATCACCTTTATTCTATTTCCCTGTGAAAAGCCTCAGCTTTTATTTTCACAATTGTGCAGGGAAAAGTTTGAAAAATGTTTATTTTTTTCTTTTCCTGTACATATATACATATATGTGTGTGTACAAAGGCATATATATTGCATCTTAATATTGACAGTTTTACTACTAATTTTTAAAATTAGCTTTCACATCTGTATTCACAACAAATATAACCTACAGCTAAAATAATGTTCACCAAAATGAGGTTCACAAGCTTGACATTATCTTTAAATACTCACTTCCCAGACTACATATACAATCAGTTGCCAAATATTACATGTTCAATCTATATAATATCTCTGTCATATATGCCTTTATCTCTACTCATTTAACATAGTTCTATTTCAGGGCTAACTGTTTAGACCATAGGAATAGTCTCTAAATTTATCTCTCTCTTTAATGTACTTTCCTACTACAATCCAGACTCCTCCCTGATGCTAAATTGCTTTTTCTAAAGTATAGGCCTTATCATGAAATTCTCCAATTTAATAAACCTCAATAGATCCCTTTTGTATCTGGAGCTATGTAATCTCTTCTGTTTGGATTTTAAAGACCTAGCCCCAACATTTGTTAATATCCAATATTCCTCTTTCCTCACTCTGTAGTCTAAATAAACCAGCTCTCACATAAACCAACTCTCATGTTATTTATTACATAGGAACCTCCACTCCCATCTTCCCTGCTTTTATACATCCTTTTAGTCTCTGTCAGGTAGAGTCTTTTAAATAATTAAACCTGAACTCAAGAGACATCTAGAAATGTCAGTCACCACTTTCATTTATTTATTTTTATTGGTAAATATCATTTTTTCCTCCAATTACATATCAGGAAAAATTTTAGCATTCATTTTTACAAGACTGAGTTTAAATTTTGTCCCTTCCCACCCCTTTTCTGAAAATGTCAGGCAATTTGAAATAATTTATATATGGGCTACTGTGTAAAACATATTTCTATATTTGTCATAGTTGTGAAACAAGAAACATGTCAAAAGGAATAAAAAACACAAGAAAGAGTAATTAAAAAAATAATTCTTATAATTGCATTCAGAGTCCACTAATTCTTTATATGGATATGGATAGCATTTTCCTTTGTGAATCCTTTTAACTTGTCTTGGATCCTTTTGTTGCTGAGAAGAACTGAGTCTATCAAAGTAAGTCATTGTACAATGCTACTGATGCTTTTTATGATGTTTTCCTGGTTCTGCTCATTCAACCTTGTATCAGTAAGTACAAGTCTTTCCTGGATTTTCTGAAATTTTCCTGTTCATCATATCTTGTTGCAAAATAATATTCGATTACATTCTTATACCATAGATTGTCCTGCCATTTGAATAATGATGGATATCCCCTCAATTTACAATATTTTTCCACCACAAAAAGGACTGCTATAAATATTTTTTGCACATGTAGGTCCTTTTCCTTTTTTATTATCTCTTTGGGATATTGACCTAGTAGTACTATTGCAGGATCAAAGGATATGCAGTTTGCTTCCCTTAGTACATTGTTCCAACTTTCTCTCTAGCATGTTTGGATCACTTCACAATTCCATCAACAGTGTGTCAGTGTCCCAATTTCCCAACATCTCCAGCATTTATCGTTTTTCTTTTTTGTCATATTAGTCTTATTGGTATGGGCTAATCAAAAATAATTTAGAGCACTTCTTCATATGCCTATAGATATCTTTGATTTCTTCATCTGAAAACTGCCTCTTCATATTCTTTGACCATTTATCAATTGAGGAACAATTTGTATTCTCATCATTTAATTCAATTCTCTATATCACTTAATGTAATGATTTTTCCTAACTTTCTGCTCTCTTTCTAATCTTGGTTGCATTGATTATTAAAAACTTCTAAGTTTTTAATTTAATATGATCAAACTTCTCTATTCTACATTTCCTAATGTCCCATATCTCTTGTTTGGTCATGGATTCTTCCCCTCTCCATAAATCTGACAAATAGAATATTCCTTGCTATCTTAATTTAATTGTTTCATTATCTGTGCTACTTTTTAGCAAGATGTAATTTCTCTTCTTATATCTTTTAATTCAGTCAATTTTTCTTTTACTTTGTCCAAGATCAGCATAGCTTCCCCTGCTTTTTTACTTCAACTGAAACAATAAATTCTGCACCAGTCATCTATCTCTACTCTGTGTGTGTCTCTCTGCTTCAAGTGTGTTTCTTGCAAACATCATATTGTAACATTCCAGTTTTTTTTTAATTTACTTCCACTTCTATTTCATGGAAAACTTCATCTCATTCACATTTAAAATTATAATTACTACCTGTGTATTTTCCTCCACCCTATTCTTCCTCCTATCTTTCCCTCCTCACCAGTGTTTTGCTTCCATCTACTATCTCCCTTGATCTCTCTTCTGTTTTGTCAATGCCCACCATCCCACCACCACATATTTAATCTCCTTCCTTCCTATTTCCCTTAGGGGTAACATAGATTTCTATATTCACCTATTTTTTATATGATATCTTCTTTGAAGCAGTACTGATGGGAATAATGTTCAAGTGATTCCCATCACCTATCCTCCCATTTTCCTCTCCATTGCAATAGATCTTTCTTGCCTCTCCATATGAGATAAATCCTAGCCATTCTAACACTGCCTTCCTTCTGTACCCACTGTACTCCTCTTTCTCATCCATTATTTTTTATGTCATCCCCTCAAGTTCACCTTATACCTGTACCCTCTGTCTATGAATATTCCTTCTATCTGTTCCATTAGTGATACAGGTTTTTTTTTGTTTGTTTGTTTTTTAAGAATTAAAAATCTCATCTTCCCTTGTAGGGTTGCAAACTGGTTAACTTTATTGAATCCCTTTTGATTTCTTTTCCCTTTTTACCTGTTTATGCTTCTTTTGCTATTTGATAATTGGAGGTCAGATTTCTTGTTTAGTTCTTGTCTTCTTATGAAGGCTTTAAATCCTTCCTTTTCATTTAATGAGCATTATTTTCACTTGATGTATTATGCTTAATTTTTTTTTCTAGTGAAAGGAATCTTGATTTTAGGGCTAGTTTCTTTGCCCAACAGGGAATCATGTTCCACGACCTCTGATCCTTAATGTTGCAGCTTCCAAGTCCTCTTTAATACCAATGGTGACTCTCCCCATTTGAATTATTTCTCTCTGGACACTTGTAGTATTTTTTCTTGATCTATAGTACAGAGATTTGGCTATAATTTTCCTTGGCCTTTTATATTTGGGGATCTCTTCCCTGAGGTGATCAATGGATTCTTTTAATGCCTATTTTGACCTCTGCTTCCAGGACATCAGAGTTTTCTTCGATAATTCTTGAAAGATGCTGTCCAGGTCCTCCTTTTATTCGTGGCTTTCAGGTGGTCCAGAGATTCTCATATTATATTTCCTGGACCTGTTTTCTAAGTCACCCCCTCCCCAGTGGATTATTTTATATTTCTTCCATTGTTTTTCATTCTTTTGAATTTGTTTAATTGATTCTTGATGTCTTATAGAGTCATTTGCTTCAACTTGCCTAATTCTGACTTTTAAGGTGTTGTTTTCCTCAATTAACTTTTGTACTTTCCTTTCTATTTGGCCAGTTATACTCTTTAAGGAATTTTTTCCTTCAGTATATTTTTGCATCACCTTTTCCATTTAACCAATTCAATTTTTAGGCAGTTTTATTTAAATTTTGTTACAACTATAAGATGGGTATATTTATGTGACATTAGTTGTTCTATTTCATCAGTTTGGCTAGCCCTGTTCTATAGTATGTGCCTCTGTTATCTAAAATATCAGGTACCTTTACCTGTGACTGTTGCAGTAGTTTTTAAAATCTGATTTTGTTGCATCTAAGTAATGGAGTCTATTAGCCCATCCAAACTCCCCTTTTGGCTTTTTGGCCCCTGCTTATTAAAATCTTTCCTAGATTTGTGTTTTCTAGGCACAGTACCCAGTTGACATCTCTAACTGGGTGCCCACCACTGCCTGACCATGCAATGCTTGGTCAGACTAGAACCCATCAGCAGGCCCAAAGTACCCAATAAGACCATGATCCATCACCCCTTTGGCAGGCCCTGGCCTTGTCTTCGTCCCTAGTTCTGGGCTACAGACCTAGACAGTTGAAGAGTGGGCCCCTCTAGTCCAGGACCAGCTTTAAGCCTCGCTCAGCTTGGTTTGGGACTCTGAGGGCTTTGTCCCTGATCCCAAATCATTTTGGGTCACATTTGACAAGGGAGGGAGTGACAAATAAGAGGATGCTTGGGAGCCTACTTGGGAGCCTTCCTGGTTTATAAATTTTGAAAATTAAAAATTTAAATCCTTGAGAGCCTGCCCACTTTGTAAATTTTGAAAAATTGAAAATTTAAATCCCAGAGTGTAAATTTTAAAAGAAAAATATTATCAATTGGGTATTACAGATTAACAGGTAACTAACTAAGCTGATCATTTTGACATCAGCTTGTTTGGTTGCCTGTTGATTTGTTTTTCCTTATATCCTGGGACCTGCATATTAAATCTATCTGTTGGTTAAGTGTCTCTAAGATTATAGGCCAATTCACTTATAGTCGGCAGCCAGCAGTGAGTACCAGTCCACACACACCTCCCAGCCCTGAATATGATATCTGCTTAGTTCCAGTCAACTTCCTACTGGGGACCCATTGAGGCAGAGACAGCTCTACACCCTCAGCCAGCCTGAAGAAGCCATGGAAGCAGAGACCCCTGCCCCTGCTCCCCAAGTGAATTTGAGTTCTAATCCCATGAAGGGGAAATGATGGAATTTGAATATTTAAAGTTTTATACCATTTAAAATTTTAATTTTTTGTCCTGTTATAAAAGTTTGGTAATTTTTTATTAATACCAGGATAAATTTGAACTTACTATAAGGAAAGAAATATTTTTAGGAAGATATTTTAGAAGGTCTTGTCAGATATTTTTTCCTAAATGCTTTATTAACTTCTGGTTTACATCATCCATTTCCACCAGATTTTGAGTTACAATTTTTTCCACGTTTTTCCCTTTCCCCCCAACCCAAAATAGCAGTCCCACAGGATATCCCCTCATTCCATCTACTCTCTCCCATATCTTCTCACATACCCCCTTCAACTTTTTCCCTAGGGCAAGGTGAATCTCTGTGCCCCAATGCCTCTATATCTTATTTCCCAATTATATGTAGAGTAATATTAATAATAGTATTTATATATGTTTAAGCATTTGATGTTAAAACTTTGAATTCCAGATTCATTCCCTTCCTCCCTTGTTACCCACTCTTACTGGGATGATAAGCAAGTCAGTATATATTGTACATATGTCTCTATGCAAAACATTACCATAGTAGATATATTGTAAAAGACTGACTATATTTCCCTCCCTCCTATTCCTCCTCCCACTTGGTCTATTCCCTACTTTGATCCTGTCCCTTTTCAAAAGTGGGTGTTTCCAACTTCCCTCCCCCTCTTCACTCCCGCCTTCCCTTCCATCCTCCTCCTCTCATCCCCTTCTCCCCTACTCTCCTGTAGGGTGAGATATCCTATTTAGTATGTATGTCATTCTACTCCCTGATCCAAATTTAATGAGAATAAGGTTTTGCCTTTTTGCCTTCCTTTTCTTCCTCTCCCTTGAAACCATTTTCCCTTGCCTCTTCTATATGAGATAGTTTACCCCATTCTGTCTCTCCCCATCTCCTCTTGTTATATCCCTCTCTCACCTCTTAATTTCACCTTATAAGTATCATCCCTTCCCATTAAATTTGACCTGTGCCCTCTATCTATGTATACCTGTAAACATATATACACACATTCACATATGTATTCATATGCCCATATACCTTTCTTCAACTATTTTCATAGAGAGAAAAAATTTCATCGGTTGCAGTTATCATTTTTCCATGTAAGAATGTAAATAGTTCAACTTTGATAAGTTCATTATGATATCTTATTCCTGTTTACCTTCTCAAGCATCTCTTTTTTCTTGTGTCTGGATATCAAGTTTGCTATTCAACTCTGGTTTTTTCATCAAGAATGCTTGAAAGTCCTCTATTCCACTGAATGACGATATTTTCCCCTGAAACATGATACTCAGTTTTGCTGGGTAGGTGATTCTTGGTTTTAGTCTCAGCTTTTTTGCCCCCCAGAATATCATATTCCATGCCCTTCGATCCCTCAGTGTAAAAGCTTCCATGTTCTATTCAAATTGTTTCTTCCTGGCTGCTTGTAATATTCTCTCCTTGATCTGGGAATTCTGGAACCTGACTATAATATTCCTAGGAGTTTTCTTTCTGGGACCTTTTTCTGGAGGTAATGGGTGGATTCTTTCAACCTCTATTTTGCCCTCTGGTTCTAAAACATCAAGGCAATTTTCCTGGAGAATTTCTAGAAGGATGATTTCTAGGTTCTTTCTTTGATCATGGCTTTCAGGTAGTCCAATAATTTTTAAATTATCTCTCCTGGAACTCTTTTCCAGGTTAATGGTTTTTCCCATGAGATATTTCACATTGCCTTCTATTCTTTCATTTACTTGGATCTGCTTAACAGCATCTTGATTTCTCATAAAGTCATTACCTTCCATTTGCTCCAGTCTAATTCTGAAGGAATGATTCTCCTCAGTGAGCTTTTGAGATTCTTTTTCCATCTGGCAAATTTGGCTTTTTAAGGCATTCTTCTCCTCATTGCCTTTTTGAGTTTCTTTTGCCATTTGAGTTAACCTATTTTTAAGGTGTTATTTTCCTCAGTCAGGCTGTTGACTCTCATTTCATACTTGCATGTTTCTCATTTCTCTTCCCAATTTTTTATCCATTTCTCTTATCTTCTTTTTATGGTCCTCTATGTCCTTTAACCAGCTCGTTATTTCATTTGGGGCTTTTGGTGCAGGAGTTCTGACCTCCCAGTTCTCCTCCTGTTCCATGCTTTGATCCTCTTTGCCCCCAAAATAGGAGTCTAATGTTGAATTTTCTGTTTATTTTTTTTTTCCTTTGCCTAGGCATGTTGCCACTCAATTAGTTGACTTTTGGGCTTCTTGACACAGTAGGGCTCTGCTACCAGCCAGGGGAGCTTCTGTCCCAAACACTGGGGTTTTCTCAGCTCCTGGATGTATTAGTTGGGTGCTCTCTCTGAAGCCTCCACACACTCAGGCAAGCTGGTCAGACACCTCTAGACCTACACCTCCCCACCACTATCCAGATCCAAGAAGGTTAAATCAAGAGTGATTACCCCCTAGGCTGATTACCTGGTCCCCCTACAGACTGCAAGCCAGGAGATGGAGCTGCCTCGTTACTGAAACTGAGCTCAAGCTTCTCATTGGCTTATTACCCCAGGGAAAGAAGGCCAAGTGCTCTCCAAACCAGTGAATCCCTTAGTCCATACTGCACTAACCTCTCATTTTGTCCATGGCGTCTATATGTTGGTAATTCTCAAAACACCACAGCTGCTGGTGTTCTGAAGTCTCTCCAACTGACTGCTGGTCCATCTGCCCTGGGGCTAAAACCTCAGACTCACAGGGGCCTGGGCTCAGCTCCCAGAGTGCTGTGCTGGCTGCTCCATGCTGGGCTGCTTGGTTGTCCTCAGTCGGGGTTTAGCTTCTTTGTGTCATTTTGTGGGTTCTGGAGCTCCAGAGTTTGTTCAGAGTCCCTTATACATAAATGTGTAGATGATGGGCGCTGGAGCTGTGCGGAAGAGCTGTTTCTACTCTACCATCTTGACTCCACTCCTCAATAATTTTATTAAATAATTTAAATAGAATGATAATAAATTTTTAAATTCTTAAATAGGATAGCTGTTTAATTGAAGCTTTTAAGAGGGAAATAGAATTAGATATTAAGTTAGAATTTTAATTCAAATAATTCTATTTAATAACTTTTGGTAATTTTAAGTGTTGGGGTTGTTAAAAAGTAAAGTAAAAATTCAATCTTTAGCTCTAGGATTGTTTTACAATGTAGTAGGGAGAAGACTCCTGGGTACCTGATTTTGTAACTTTGTACAAGGTTACTTATTGTTTTCCTTGAGCCCTGAGTGGCCAAGAAAGCCCAATTACTTGTCTGTAACATTAAGATGACATGTTATTAAGAACTCTTCTTAAAGCTGGCTGACTAAGCACCTTGTACACATGGACTTGATTTATCTAGATTTTGTCCCTCTCCTGATCCACAGGATCCACAGAAAACAGCATCAGAGGGAGACAACAGTGCCAAGAGGCCAGATCTCACCCTTGCTGAGAAAGCTTCTTTCCTCTTTGTCAACCCTGCAGTAGCTACAACTTTGCTTCCAGTGCCACCCCTCCATCCTTTGGCCTAATGGACTTTAAATTTTTATTATTGAGCTGAATTTTTTTTTAGTTTCATGTCGTATTTTAATTGTCTTAGTGTGTGGCCCAGATTCTTGTTAATGGTTTGACATTTTCCTGAAATGAAGTAGGGAATGTTGTAAGGTAACCCAAATCACATGCCACCTGATTTGGAGCCCCCCATTAAGCCCTTTTATATTTGTCTTTGTCTTTATCCTAAACCATGTATCTTCCTGTAACAGCTTAAAGGCATATTCCTGGGTAAAAGTGAAACACCCAAGGCATAAAGTCCTCTGCTCCCTTATCTTTCCCTGAATTAGTATTTCCCTAAATCAGTAAGCCTTGAAACAGCATTTTATATGAGGGTTATGGTACAAGCCTGTATAGAGATCATGGGGCAAGTCTATCCCATGCAAGATACCACCCTGTTCTGGGATGCTGACCCAGCAAGGTCCTCTACCCAGAACACTGATCAAGCAGGGTCCCCCAAACCTTTCACCCAGAACATGACCCTGGCCTGTTCCATGACCCAACCTGTTCTGGGAACTTCACTCCTCCTGTGCCCCCACACTCTACCCTAACCCTGTTCTAGAAGGGACCCCTGTCACATGTTGTGCCCTGATTCCCAAATTAGCCCTGAGCTATAGATCCAACCAATGGCTGTTCTTGGCTTCTGTATGTCTTTGCTCATGCTAGCTCCCTGCTCCAATTGTGGTTTTTGCATTTATAAGCTTTGCTTGTATCTTAATTAGGGGCTGCCTGATTTGAGTGTATATTCTAGGCAGTTGCCCACTTGATCAATAAATCCACACCCAAATTTACCCTGCACCTAGGCCTCAGCTTGCTCTTATTCTCTTCACAACATTGGCTGTTTACCTGGTACTGCAAACCCTGGTTTCTGCTGCTGAGCTGAGGTGGTGGGGTGGAGGTAGGCTTTCAATGATGGAGGCTGGAGGGGTCTGGCAGCTTACTTGGTGCTGAATTAGCGTCCTAGTTGTGATGCCTGCTATATGCTGAGGTGTTTATGTCTGGCCTCTGGAGGCTGACTCTTTGCTCAGGGCTATGCTGAAGCAGCAGCTGCTGGCTGGTGGCTTCCTTTTTGCTCAGGCACCTGAAGAGTTGGCCTTTACCTGTTTGCCCTGCAAATATGTTGGTCTGGCCACTTGTGGATACCTATTTGCCCTGGGTTACACTGAAATATATGGTTTGCTGAGCTGGAGTCTGCTGAATTCCTTGGCTATGCTGAGGAACTCAGGGCTTCCTGGTGGTGGTGGCCTGCTCTACCACACTAGGGCTCAGAATTTCCTCTGCTTTGCTGAGGTGGGGCTTGTCGGGATGCTTCCTCCCCTTTCAACTGAGACAGACCTTTCTTGGCAGTCTTCCAAGTTTCTTGGGCTAAAAGATTATTTCACTCCATCTTTTTTACTGGTTCTGCTCTTCTAGGATTTGTTTTGGTGCACTATTTTAGGATTTTGGGAAGTGAGTATGAGAGAAATAATAATTTACTGCTTACTTTGCCATCTTCATATTTATTTTTTTACACATTTTCTACATCCTAAATTTGTACATAATAGGTCTCTTCCAAAAGAACATCAGCTCTATGAAAGTATGAGCTGATTGGTTATTATTTATTCTTTGCATTTTTTAATAACTAACAGTGCTTGGCACATTACAGGCATTTAATAAATGTATATTAATTGGTTGATCACAATCTCAACAACCACAGTAATTTACAAAGAAATTATAGAAACTACTGAATTAAAAATATTTGCTATGAAAAGAGCTTCTGATTTTTTTCATATTTTTGGAGGGGGGAAGACAGGGCAGTTGGGGTTAAGTGATTCCAAGGTCACACAGGTAGAAGATCTTAAAATATCAGAGGTTGGATTTGAATTCAGGTCCTTCTGACTCCAGGGCTGGTGCTCTATTCACTGTGCCACCTAGCTGCCTCAAGGGTTTCTTTTTTAAAACATTACTTCAACCCAAAAGAAAAAGGACTACAAAAGTAGCAAAACCTAGGGTCTTTTTTTTTTTTAAACAAATACTTTATTAACTTCTGTTTTACATCATTCATTTCCGCCAGATTTTGAGTTACAATCATTTTCCCCCCCTTATTCCCCTACCCAACCTCCCAGAATCGCAGTCCCACAAGATATCGCTTCCTCCAATCTGCTCTCTCCCATACCTTCTCCCATACCCCCATCGACTTTTCCATTAGAGGAAGATGAATCTTTGTGTCCCAATGCCTGCACATCTTATCTCCCATTTATAGGCAAAAGAGTATTAATAATAGTATTTATATATATATTTGAAACCTTTAATGTTACGACCTTGAATTTCAGATCCATTTCCTTCCTCCCTTGTCACCCATTCCTTCTTGGGATAGAAGTAATTCAGTATATGTTATACATGTCTAGCTATGCAAAACATTATCATAGTAGATATATTGTACAAGGCTGCTTATAATTCCCTCCCACTCATCCCACCCCCCACCTGGTCCATTCCCTTCTTGATCCTGTCCCTCTTCTATAGTGGGTACTTCCAGCCTCCCATCCCCCCAAGGATGCCCTCCCATCCATCATCCCTCCTCTCATCCCCCTTCCCCCTATCCTGCTGCAGGTTGAGATATCCCATTTAGTATGTATGTCATTTTCTCCCTGAACCAAATTCCGTGTGAATGTGGTTTTGCCTTTTTAGCCTTCCTTATTCTCCCCCTCCTTTGCAACCACTTCCCCTACATGAGATAGTTTACCCTACCATGTCTCTCCCCATCTCCTCTTGCCACTTTCCCCTCTCACCTCATAATTTCATCCCTTGAGTACTCTCCCTTCCCAACAAATTCAACCTATGCCCTCTATCCATATATAACTGTAACCATATACACACACATTCACATATGTATTCATATGACCACACACTCTTCTTCCATTATTTTCATAGTGAGAAAGATATCATCAGTCACAGATATTACTTTTCCATATAGGAATGTAAATGGTTCAACTTTGATAAGTTCCTTTTGATTTCTTTTCCCTGATTACCTTCTCAGGCATCTCTTACTTCTTCTGTCTGGATGTCAAATTTTCTATTCAACTCTGGTTTTTTCCTCAAGAATGCTTGAAAGTCCTCTATTCCACTGAATGACCATATTTTCCCCTGAAACAAAATACTCAGTTTTGCTGGGTAGGTGACCCTTAGGTTCATTCCCAGTTCTTTTGCCCTCTGGAATATCATATTCCATGCCCTTTGATCCCTCAGTGTAGAAGCTGCCAGGTCCTGGGCTATTCTGATAGTGTTTCCACAATATTGAAATTGTTTCTTCCTGGCTGCTTGTAGTATTTTCTCCTTGATCTGGGGATTCTGGAACCTGGCTATAATATTCCTGGGAGTTTTCTTTTTGGGATCTTTTCAGGAGGTGATCGGTGGATTCTTTCAACCTCTATTTTGCCCTCTGGATCTAAAATGTCAGGGCAGTTTTCCTTGAGAATTTCTTGAAGGGTGATTTCTAGGTTCTTTCCTTGATCATGGCTTTCAGGTAGTCCAATAATTTTTAAATTGTCTCTCCTGGATCTATTCTCCAGGTCAGTGGTTTTTCCCATGAGATATTTCACATTGCCTTCTAATCTTTTGTTTGTTTGGATCTGCTTAACAGCATCTTGATTTCTCATAAAGTCACTAGCTTCCATTTGCTCCAGTCTAACTCTGAAGGAATGAATCTCCGCAGTGAACTTTTGAGATTCTTTTTCCATCTGACAAATTCGACTTTTTAAGGCATTCTTCTCCTCATTGCCCTTTTGGGCCTCCTTTGCCATTTGAGTTAGTCTGTTTTTTAAGGTGTTGTTTTCCTCAGTCAGGCTGACCCTCATTTCATACTTTTCCTGCATCCTTCTCATTTCTCTTCCCAATTTTTCCTCCACTTCTCTTATTTGATTTTTAAAGTCCTTCTTAAGGTCCTCTATGGCCTGCAACCCCTCATGTTTTCCCCTGGGGCTTTTGGAGCAGGACTTCTGACCTCACAGTCCTTTTCCCGCTCTATGCCCCCAAAATAGGAGTCTAGGGTTGCATTTTTCTGTTTCCTTTGCCTTGGCATGTTGCCACTTAATTGCTTGACTTTTTGGGCTTGTTGCCACACTATGGCTTTAAGGCCAGCTAGAGGAATTTTCGTCCCGAACGTGTGGGGGGGCAACTTCCGTTTCTGGCAAGCTGTAAACCCACCCACAGCTTCCACCCTAGATCACAATCCAGATCCAGGGAGGTTAAAGCTAGAGCGATTACCCCCCAAGACTGATCGCTGGATCTCCCCACGATTTGTAGGCTGGGAGCCAGAGATGCCTCTGAAAACTACAAAATGGCTTGTCTCCTCAGTGGCTTCTAGCCCCCAGGGGAGGGAGCTGACGCATTCCCCAAATACAGGTCCCAAAGTCCATAGGACACTAACCTCTTACTTTGTCCTAGGCAAGTCTATGTTGATAATTCTGGAATCTCCACAGTTCCTGGTGTTCTGGGGTTCCTCCAGCCGGCTGCTGGCCCTGCCGCCCTGGGGCTAAAACCTCAGCTCAAGTGGACCTGGGCTCTGCGCGCTGCCGGCTCCCAGACCACTGCGCTGGTCCTTCCTGCAGGGTGCTGGGCTGTCCTCAGCGGGAGGTTAGCTTCTCTGTGTCGTTCTGTGGGTGCTGGGGCTCCAGAAGTTTTTCAGAGTCCTTTTTTTACATAGTTTGTGGAGAATCTGGGGGCAGAGAGGCTTGGACTCGCTGTTTCTACTCCGCCATCTTGGCTCCGCCCCCACCTAGGGTCTTTTTACTCAAGGCAAGGAAATTTTAGTTTGGGGAGCTACTCAACACCACAGAACTGGCATACTCAAAAGTGGCAGAGGTGGCAGGGTTTAAGTACATTTCAGCAGGAAAGCAGTCTCATGGATGGCATAACCTCATAAGCTGTTAATTTGTTTGTATAACAACTGAAGATTCACAGTGAGGGGTGAGGAGGCTGGGGGAAATAATGACATTTGGTCAGAGCATCAGGTTTCATGTGTAATAACTGGGAGTTTCACAGAGACTGGCCCCAATCAATTTGGACCTGCTCCAACCCTGGGGTGAAGGTCATCTCTGATGACTTCATTCAATATTACTTTCAGTTAAAATATTTTATTTATAAATGATCAAAGTTCACCTATTTTATTATTTGGTTTTACCATATAATTGCTATGTTATACCCATGAATTGCTACTATGTTTTTTATAGATTAGTGATACCAAAATTGCTATTAATGGAAAGAAAGGTAAATTTATAATTAACACAATTCATTCCTTTCATTTTCTGAATGTTATATCTGAGGCCCAAAGACATTAAGTTGTTCAAGTTGTATTTATTACTCATTGTTGACAATACTAGAGCCCTGGTCTTCTTATTTTCAATCTAGTTCTCTTTCCATTGAATTATGTTGACTTTTACAGGTTAATCATGTTAATAAAATCTTTCCTTCATATAATCATTCTAAAAGGCACAATGTCACCCATTGCCTATCTAGAGTTTTAAGTGATCTTCATTTCATGTGCCTATATTTTCATTAGAAATTACTTGTATAATTTACATATTATATCCAATTCAATAAACATTTATTATCATCCATTTTTCAACCAGCAGTGTTAAAAAATGCCAGAAAATTGTATTCTATTTCTTACAACATTAAGTACACACACACACACACACACACACACACACACACACACACATATGCAGGCATGCACATACATTTACTTTAAGACGTATTGAAGGATCACATCTGTGTAGTTACTCCCTTCACTAGAGCATACTAGAAAGCCATATGGTTTCTTAGACTGTGTAATCCCCTTTTCTGCCTCTCCTTAGAGGATCTAACCAGATATGTTGAAGGGTTCTCTTTAGTCAGTTTAATATTTATGGTTGCTAGTTCAGATTCAGACTATTACCTTTCACTGGTTTCTATTACATGTCAGTCATATTTGTTGCTAATTATACTTTATGTCACTTCTTAGAGTGTCAGCACTGCACTTTTATTACTTGCTCATATCCACTAATCATTTTTTCCACTGTCCATGCCTTCACTGTAATTCTAATTCTTTTGAGACAATAGTAATTTTTAATTCACATCCTTGGTAGATAAATTCTAAGCAATTAGAGGCATGTCATCATTGAAGAGTCTAGTAATGATCCTAAATCCCTTTCTACTACATTTTCTTCTATATAGGGTAAGGACCAGCCACTTATTCACCTATAGCACTTTTATAAAACCCAATTACTAATGGACTAAATCAGTTGCCAGTCCGTACAGGTCACTTAATGCACTAATTGTATGGCTTTTAGTCACTTTTCTTGTTTTATTGTGAACACCTCAACTATTCTTTAAAATCACACACACATTCACATATGCACACACATATTTGTATTATATCTCTGAGGAGACTGAAACAGAAAAAAATGTTGATAATTTTCTATAGGCTATATGATAAATTTAATTATTTATTTCTGAAAGATTTGTTCCATTAAGAGGAAGAATGAAGTATGGTTAGCGCTTCAAAATCCATACTAAAAGGACAACTCTTCTGTTCAGTGAGTCATTTTGTTGTACCTACTATGATTCTTAATGTTAGAAGATGAAAGTAGCAATGATTTCTCAGTGTGTGACTGAAAAAGATCAATGGCTCAACAACAGTACCTTTCACATTGCCCATTCAAGGATGACAGATGTATTTTTGTCTCTAGCACTAATTGCTATTTGCATTGCCTCATGCTGTTTGTGATCCTGCCTCATAATATTTTCCCAATTGCTTTATGGAAATGAAATCTTAATGAATTATAATCAAGAATGAAAAGGTCATGGGAAACAAGAAAAAGTTAGGTAAGGCCCTGATTATTTATATCTACATGTTTTCTCATAAAAAAATGGAATCACTCCAACAAACTTCCAAAAGTTACTGTGGCCAGCAAAGTTGGTGGGCTAACGAGTGGTGAGAATAACGAGACTGGGATGTAATCAATAGTCTGTTTATTACAGAACCATTTCATACAGAGCCAAATATACAAGGAGCTCACAAAGTTTATATGCTCCCCAGCAGCTGGTCTGTGTGACCCAAAAGAATGCAGACAATGTACAAGGACCCTCCCTTGATCTTGCTTTCTATTTACCCTTGCTTAAGGTTAGTTATTTATTAGGGCAATATCATAGGACCATGTCCAGAGGCATAAAAAAAAACAAGATAACATATCCTCCAGCTTATCTTCCTGATAACATTGCAGACATTTGAATAGGAGAGGGGAACATTCTATTAGTGAGGCCAAGAGACCCCTGATAGTTCTTTATAAAAAGTAAGGCAACCTAGGTTAAAGGTTAAATGGTTGATCTCAGAGTCAAGAAGATCTAGATGCATGTATTGCTAATGACATACCCTAACTGTTTGACCTTAAGGGAAATTATAACTTCTCAATGCCCAAAAGTTACTGTTTTATAATATGCATAGAAGTTGCTAATCTACATTGGTGGTTCTCTGTTCAGAAAAATACTTAAACCTATGAAATCACAGGTTAAAAAATTACTTCCATAAGTATGAAATATATCCTTATTTCCCAAGCTGATGAAGCGAAATTAGTCACTTCATTTAAAGTGTTTAAATTTATATACTATTTTAAAAAATCAATTATGAGCTACATGAGAATTGGTGTTTTTTTCCCTATAATTGATAAAATTTAGTATAACTGTGGTTCCAGGGGTGGGGTACCTGCTCCAGGCTCCCCACCACTGCTCTTGTCAATGTAAAAAAGGTATAAAAATAAAATTAGAGGTATAAAACCTTTCTCAGATGTTTATTTTATACATATGATCCTTGGATAAATCTGTGATCTTGCTAATGTAGATAATTGTCATGGAATCAATGTTTAGATAACTTGAATATGCAAAAGAATAGTCTCACCACTACATAAACATATTATTATATCACCTTAACTGTATGTTAATTGAGCAACAAAAATGTTGTAACTGTCATATATACAGCCTCAGAGTAATCTCTCCTCATTTTTCAGTTGTTGCTCTGTTAGATTAAAAATAAATATTTCATGTTTCATATCAGTAATGAGTTCTTACTTTGATGTATAATCCATTATTTACCTCTCCAAATGTTTTCTTTCTGACTTATGTGGGTCAGTGTTAGACCTTTGTTAGCATACAGCTTTCTGGACAGATGGCGAGAGCTTATCATTAAATTAGCCTGAAACAGCAAGCATCTAATCAGTCTTATGTACTATAAATGGTAGATAGATTTTTCTTTGTGTTCATTATACAGTTTATAGCATCTGCCCATTTTCTGCTTCATTGTGCCCTGTCCAAAATGGTCACTTTTCCAAACCAGATATTGCCAATGGAAAACCCGTTAGGTCCACAAGTAAGTTGTAATCAAAGCATTACAATATCTCATCTATTATGTATTACCCTACATAGTGAATGAAATAATGTTATTATCTTACGGTTAATAATGATAACAATTTTACACACTAGGATAACATGATGGTATGAAGCAATAAAATAAAGTATTTTTCCTTTCTTTTTAAAATTTTATTTAGTTAGTTTAATTTTTTTTTTTTTTTTTTTAGTTTTCAACATTCATTTCCACAAGATTTTGATTTACAAATTTTCTCCCGGTTTTTCTGTTACCCCCACCCCAAAATAGTGAGCCTACTGAGCACCCCTCCCCCCAATCTTCTCTCTCTTATATCCTCCCACATCCCCCCTCTGACTTTCTAGTAGGGCAAGATGGATCTTATTTCCCAGCTGCATATAAAACATTTGATTTTAAAACATTGAATTTCAGAATCTTTGCTTTCTTCCCTCATCCCCCACCCCTACTGGGAGGAAAAACAATTCAATATAGGTTATACATGTGTAGTTAGGCAAAACATGTCCATAGTAGATATATTGTGAAAAATGATTGTATTTCCCTCTATCCTATCCCACCCCCCACTTATTCTATTTTCTACTTTGACCCTGTCCCTTTTCAAAAGCGTGTGCTTCTAACTACCCTCCCCCTCAATCTGCCCTCCCTCTATCATACCCCCTCTTATCACATTCCCCCCTACTTTCCTGTAGGGTAAGATACCCACTTTGGTGTATATGTTATTCCCTCCTTAAGCCAAATTCAATGAGAGTAAGACCCATTCCCTTTTGCCTTCCAGTTCTTCCCCTCCATTGTAACAGTTTTCTCTTGCCTCTTTTATATGAGGTAATTTACCATATTCTATCAATCCTTATCTCCTCTCATTATATTCCTCTCTCACCTCTGAATTTTATTTTTTAGATATCACCCCTTCCTATTCAACTGATCCTATGCCTTCTGTCTATGCATATATGTACACATATATACACACATATGTATTTATATGCACATATACCCTTCTATATAAACATGTATACACAAATATATATATATACATGTATATATATATACACACACACACACACACACACACACACACACACACACACACATATATTTCCTTCGACTATCCACATATTGAGAAAAATCTCATGAGTTACAGTTATCATTTTAACATGTAGGAATGTAAATAGTTAAATTTTAGTAAGTTCTTTATGATTTCTTTTCCCTGTTTACCTTCTCATGCTTCTCTTCTTGTATTTGAAAATCAAATTTTCTATTCAAGTCTGTTTTTTTCATCAAGAATGCTTGAAAGTCGTCTATTTCATTGAATATTTTCCCCCGAAACATTACACTCAGTTTTGCTGGGTAGGTGATTCTTGGTTTTAATCCTAGCTCCTTTGACTTCAAAATATCATATTCTAAGCCCTTTGATGCCTTAATGCAGAAGCTACTAGATCTTGTGTTATCCTGATTGTATTTCCACAATACTCAAATTGTTTCTTCCTGGCTGCTTGTATTATTTTCTCCTTGACTTTGGAAGTCTGGAATTTGGCTATAATATTCCTAAGAGTTTTCTTTTGGGGATCTTTTTCAAGAGGTGAGCAGTGAATTCTTTCAATTTCTATTTTGCCCTCTGGTTCTAAAATATGGGGGTAATTTCCTTGAGAATTTCTTGAAAAATGATTTCTAGGTTTGTTTGTTTTTTTTTTTTTTGATCATGGCTTTCAGGTAGCCCAATAATTTTTAAATTATCTCCCCTGGATCTATTTTCCAGGTCAGTGTTTTTTCCAGTGAGATATTTCACATTACATTATTTTTTTTCCATTTGTTTGAATTTGTTTTATTGTATCTTGATTTCTCATAAAGCCATTAGCTTCCAGTTGCTCCAATCTAATTTTAAAGGAATCATTCTCTACAGTGAGTTTTTGAAATTCCTTTTCCATATGGCAAATTCAGCTTTTTAAGGCATTCTTCTCCTCATTGGCTTTTTGGGTCTCCTTTGCCATTTGAATTGGTCTATTTTTTAAGATGTTGTTTTCTTTAGTCATGTTGTTGACACTCTTTCATGATTTTCTTGTATCATTCTCATTTCTCTTCCCAATTTTTCCTCAACTTCTCTTACTTGATTTTCAAAATCCTTCTTAAGCTCCTCCATGGCCTGTAATCAGTTCATATTTTTCTTGGAAGCTTTTGATGCAGGAGTTCTGACTTCATTTTCTTCCTTCCATTCCATGGTTTGATCCTTTTTGTCCCCCCAAAAGGATTCTATGGTCTTTCTGTGCTTCCTCTAATTTTTCATATTGCTAGTCAATGACTTGTCTTTTGAGCTCTTTGCCACTGTAGAACTCTGCTTCCAGAGAGGAGAACTTTTCTAAAATTGCTGGGGGTTTTGCTAATGTTGTCAGAGGTCTGCCCTTCCTACAGACACCACACTGGCAAACTGGCATTTCTCATCCCAGGACCATAGCCCATGGAAGTGACCTAGATCCAGGCAGGTCAAAGCAAGCATGATTCCCATCTAAATGGTTCCTTTGTCCCCCTATGATCTGCAAGCTAGGAGCTCCTGAGACAGCCATAGCAGATGTTGTGCCTTAGCCACCTCTAGCCCTGGGTGCAGGGGCCAGACTGCTCCCTTCCTTTACAACAGATTTCTGACTGACTTTTTATTTTTTTTTGGCATTTATGGGTTGAAAAGGTTGGAAACTGTCACAGCTGCTGGTGATTCACTTTCCTGAAGTCTGCCCTAGCTGCTGCTGCCTCTCTTGGGCCAAAACAACATGGCTCACACTGGACTGCACTCAGCTCTTAGCACACTGCAATAAACCCTTCTCATTGGTCTGCCAAGAAGCCATCAGTGGGCTATTTGTTTCTCTCTGTGACTTTGTGGGTTCTGTAGCTCCAAAATTTGTTTATAATCATATTTTATAGGTATTTGAAGTGGTTATGGGGGAATGCCATGGAATTTCCTGATTCTACTCTGCCATCTTGGCTCTGCCCCCCATACTATCTTCTTAGATGAGGCCTATTGTCATCCTGATCTTCAGTTGGAGTCAGGGTCCTCCTTTTACTCAGCTCTTCTTTTTCTTCCTCTCTTATTTCTCTTCTTCTTCCATCTTCTCTTTTGGATTATGTTCTGACTTCCATTCTTCAGAAAGAACTTTGAAAAGTTGGGACTTGCCTGGGGCCACACAGCTACCAATAGTTTAAAGCAGTATTTTAATTCAGATCTTCCTCCATCTAGGCCACCCCACTCCCCTCCCACCCAGCATCCACTGGCTGGAGGGTGAGATCAGTGCATGGTCCAAGGGACTTTTTGAGAAAGTCATTTTTTAATGACATTTAATTTTTTTAAAAAAGGAAAACAAATTCCTGTAATATGTTTAAATCTTTTTCTTATGTTTATAGTTTTAAAAATCTAGTTCACAAAAATTGATGAAATTGCGGAAATTTTCATGATTTTGCACTTTTATGTGTTTCCATTTGCTCAAATAGAGAATACAAAGTTATTTTATCATTTTTTCCCACCAGACTCATGATTTCCATATTACTAAGAGCTCCCAGTGATGTTGTCACTTGACTAATCCAGATTAGAATATTGCCTGTAACATAGTCTTTCGGAGTTATTCAGAGGCAATGATAAAGCTATATGTTTCACCCACAATCACCCAACCAATGCATGACAAAGATAGTATTTGAATCCAGGTTTTCTTGATTTAGACCAGAACTGTATCCTTTACCCTTCTTTTTCAGCATTGTTCTGCTTTAAGTAAGAATCCCCTAATAGATAACAAATGAGGTCAATCTTCAACTTTCTTAGCTGTAATGTTCCTAGAAAACATTGTGAAAGTCAAAACTGTGAATTTTGATACATTGAGTCTATGGGAAATATGGGATTATATTTCTGCAACCACCAAAAAAGAGTAATCTTTCACTGAGATTGCTGAAAATACACATTTCTGCATACAATTCTTTATAACAAAACATTAATTCTGATCATATGCATTTTACTTAACACAGTAACCATGAAATAAACCATGAATGAAGTATACAAAATAAAATCGGTAACTTGCAAAACATTTTTCTCACTAGTAATACCCTAGAATTCAGTGACTTTTTTTACTAACAACTCAATAAAAAAATGAAAATGAGGCAATGAATCAAATCACTCTAATGCTTGAAGATGAAAAAATTAAATGTATGAATGTTCAATATCATTTATATAAATGAGTAAAATTAAAGAGCAGACAAATACATATATACATATGTACACATGTATATCTGTACATACATATATATATGGAATTTTGGAAAAATGAGAAGCTATATAAAAGTTTAAAATTAATATAACTCACCTCATCACTGAAAGATAATATATTAATATTCAGAATAAGAAATACATCTTTGACCTGACATTTGTGAAAAAAAAATTGTTATTAAACTGTTTATGTCAGATAAGACTTCTATATTATTTCATTCTATCTTTTTTCTTCAGTCAATGGACAGAGGTGGGGAGAGAAAAAATAATCATTAATAATGGTTACTTTTATCATACAGCTTTATATCCCTCTTTCTTTTTTGTTTAACAAAGGATGGTTTACAAGGGAGAAGGAAGAGTGACATTAAAATGAGTAAGATATTAAAAACAGATGGTATCAATAAAAATAAAATAAATATAATGAATAGCATATAAGTTTAGATGAAGGGACATTTTTTTTTTTGTTCTGCCTTTAAAGGGAAGGTGTACAGAAATTGAAATGAATATAAAAGAAGGTATTGGAGCAGGGTTGAAGGTTCTAGTTAGAAGACAATGCGAACAATTTTTCTACAAGTATTCAGTGCCTAATAGGGATTAGGCAATGTATTGAGCACTAGTCATACAAAGAAAAAAATGCAAAAGAGTTCCTCTCCTCAAAAATTTAACTATCTAGCGGGGGAGAGAAAAATATTGTCTATTACATATTGTATAGTAGAAAGAACAAAGGACCTAAACTAAGAAGAATTTTCTATGACTACACTTGCTAATCATAATATTTTTTTCTTTTTGAAGGGGGAAAAGGTAGGGCAAAAGGGGTTAAGTGACTTGCCCAAGGTCTTACCGGTAGGTTTTTTTTTTTATGTGTGTGTGTATGTGTGTGTGTCTCTGTGTGTGTGTGTGTGTGTGTGTGTGTGTGTGTGTGTGTGTGTGTATGTTAAGTGTCTGAGGCCAGATTTGAACTCAGGTCCTCCTGACTCCAGGACCGGTGCTCTATATACTGTGCCACCTAGCCACCCCATAATTATAATTTGTTTTTTTTTGCTTTTTGGAGGGCAATGCAGTTAAGTAACTTGCCCAAGATCACACGGTTAGGTTTTTATTTGTGTGTGCATTAAGTGTCTGAGGCCAGATCCAAACTCAGGTCCTTCTGACTCCAGGGCTGACGTTCTACTCACTGCACCACCTAGCCGCCCCCAATAATTATAATTAATAATAAGATCTTAGGGATCTTGCTTATAAAATCTTATTAAAAGATCTTTCAGTTGTTTGTTGGTAATTGTATAACAATTGTATAATTGTCTCTATGGGGTGAACTGTATTTGAGGCAAACTTTTCAGTTTAATCTGCATTAGAAGTGATGGATAAAGTCTAGAAAATCAAAGAAAAGCATAAGAAAAAGAAAATCAATATAATCAAATACTGATTTGTAGTATTTTCTAATTTCAGAGAGTCCATGCTTACACTGAAAATTTGAAGAGTGGCTCTCATGAACTGACTTGAGTTGGCTTCACAATACTTTGGCAAGATCCCTTCCAGGTCATTATGGGAATATATGGAGAAAGCCTACTAAGAACAGGCTAGGAGAAAGAAAAGGACTGATTGTTGATGGAATAAAATTTATCTAACTAAATGCTAAGGTAAAGATCTGTATTGTTTAAGATAAAAACCAGCAAAAAGAACAGAAGTTATTAGAAGCTTAAAGAAGAATAAGTTTATATTAAACTTATTACATATTCTCCTACTGCCCCTAAAATAATATAAAGTCTTTGTACAGAAGCTTTTCAACTTAATGTAATCAAAGTTATCCATTTTGCATTTTATAATGCTCTATAATTCTTGTTTGGTCCCAAGTCTTTCCCTCTTCACAAATCTGTCAGGAAAACTATTCCTTGCTTTCCCAGATTGTTTACACTATCATCCTTTACACCTAGATCATGCACCCATTTAGACTTGATTTTGGTATATGGTGTTAGATAATGATCTATGCCCAGTTTCTGCCATACTGTATTCCAGTTTTCCCAGCAGTTTTTGTCAAATAGTGCATTCTTATCCCCAAAACTGGGGTCTTTGGGCTTATCGAACAATAGATTACTATATTCATTAACTGCTGGGTCTCCTGCGCCCAATCTATTCCATTGATCCACTACTCTACCAGATCCACTACCTCTGCCAGTGCCAAGCAGTTTTGATGACTTCTGCTGTATAATACAGATTAAGATCTGGCATAGCTAGTCCACCTTCCCTAGCATATCTTTTCATTAATTCTCTTGATATTCTAGACCATTTGCTTTTCCAAATAATTTTTGTTATTATTTTGTCTAACTCTAAAAAGTAGTTTTTTGGTAAATTGATTGGTATGGCACTAAATATATAGCTTAGTTTGGGTAAAATTGTCATTTTTATTATATTAGCTTGGCCCAGCCATGAGCAATTGATACTTTTTCAATTATTTAGATTTGATTTTATTTGTGTGAAAAGCAATGTAACCAAGATCAAGAGGGAGGTGGGAAATTGGGAAAGAATTTTTACAACTTATGTCTCTGATAAAGGACTCATATCTAAAATTTATAGAGAATTGAGTCAAATCTATATGAATACAAGTCGTTCCCCAATTGATAAATGGTCAAAGGATACGAACAGGCAATTTTCAGAGAAAGAAATTAAAGATATCTATAAGCATATGAAGAAAGGATCCAAATCACTATTGATTAGAGGAATGCAAATCAAAACAACTCTGAGATACCACATCTCTCCAGTCAGATTGGCTAAGATGACAAAACAAGAAAGTGACAAATGCTGGAGAGGATGTGGACAAATTGGAACACTAATACATTGCTGGTGGAGTTGTAAACTTATCCAACCATTATGGAGAGCAATCTGGAATTATGCACAAAGGACTACAAATAATTTCATGCCCTTTGATCCAAAAATACCACTTCTAGGGTTATATCTCAAAGAGATCATAGAAGTGGGGAAAGACCCATATGTCCAAAAATATTTATAGCAGCCCTTTTTGTGGTTGCAAAGAATTGGAAACTAAAGGGGTGCCCATCAATTGGGGAATGGCTAAACAAGTTGTGGTATATGAATATAATGGAATATTATTGTGTTATAAGAAACGAGGAGGAGACGGATTTCATATTTACCTGGAGAGACTTATACTGAGTGATGCTGAGTGAGGAGTAGAATCAGAAGAAATTTGTATACAATCACAGCCATACCATATCTGTGATGACCAATTATGACAGACTGGACTCTCTTCAGCAATGCAGTGATATAAGTCAATCCTGAAAGACTCAAGAAAGAGAGAAATGTGCCATCCAGAGATATAACCAGAAAGAACTGAGCTTGAATCCTGATGGAAGCAAACTAATCGATCTTTTTCATTTCATTGTTTGGTTTTATTTCTTCTTTACCATCTTTCATCCTACCTAGTACAATATGCCTTTGTAATTGGACTAAGGTCTAATATGAATGTATTTGCAGATATACTATACTAGAATATATGCTGTCGTGGCAGGAGGGGGAGGGAAGTAAAGGAAATTTGAAAATCAAGGAACTATGGAATTGAATCTTGTTAACTGAAATTAAACTAACACATTAATTTTAAAAAAAGAATATAAAGTCTTTATAGACCCTAGGTTTTAAACCACTTCAAAGACTAGCTTCAAAATACTTATTTTGTATTACTCCTTTTCACCCTTTCTAAATTCTAACAAAACTTTCCAGCTTGCTATTTTTCAAAAATTGTCATTCCATCTAATATTTCCTTCCTTTTGCAGAGGGTATCCAACATTCCTAGAGCAGACTTCATTTTCTCCTCTGGCTCTTAAAATCTTTATCTTTATTAAAGGCTCAGTTTGGGTGCTATTTCCTATGAGAAACCTTTCTTTATCCCTCCCCATTTCCCAGTCTGTGCTTTCCTCCCCTGAATAACCTTGTATTTATCTACCTATTTATATTCCATGCCCATTCCCCTACCCATGATAAAATTTAATATCATTGAGGGCAGGAATTGTTTTACCCCTTTGAATTTTCATTGTACCTCATTTATTGTAGGTAATTTATAAGTATTTAATTGAATTTAATATTTTAAGATAATTTCAGATACATATTCACTAGTGATTTGCAAGTGAATAGTTAAATATTGTCATATGAAATTTTTATTATGAAGTAAAACAAAATACTTAAAAAGTTGACTTTAACAGAAATATCAACACAAAGAAACCATAGTTATTATGAAACAGTGAAATTGATTGCTAGGTAAGGCTGTGAAATGTTATTTCTTGGAAATCCTGAAAAGTAAAATAGCCAGATATCCATTCAGGGTTGTTTATGTGAAGTTTTTAATCAATACAATTCATATCAAGCCATTCTTTCTGTCATTTTCGGTACTATGCCATCCCCTGTAAATTTTCACATAGCTAAAATCAGTTTCTCCAAGGCACTCACTTAACCTTTTCACTTACTAATTCTTATGGAATTTTAAATGAATTATAGAATAAATCATCAAATCAAAGACACAACAAATAAAAACTATCATTTTTACATACTCTGAGCAATGCCAGAATATTGTTTTCATCATCCAGTTTCAAGGTTTTCTATTCCATTCCCTCCTTCTCTGAACTGGTAGTACTATACCCAGCTTCACAAGTAACTAATTTTTCCTTGTAAGGGTATCTCTTCTGCCTTTTACCTTAGAATATCATATTCTCAGACCTTGTCTGGATTTTAGTAGAATCTACCAGGGTTTGTATGATACTGACTACGGTTCTTTGGTACTTGAATATCCTTTTCATGCTTGTAGCATTTTTTTTTCTCTTGGAGGTTAGAGCTCTTAATTTTGAATGGGACATTTCTGGTACTTTATTTTGGCATTCCTAAATAGAGATGATCATGAGATTCTTTATACTTGTTCTTTAGTGTCTGCTTTTATTAGATCTGTGAGGTTGTACTATGATTCCTTTATATAAAGGGTCCAAATGCCTTTATTGTTGCTTTAAAGGAGTTCATGATTCTTAAATGCTCTCACTCTAACTTGTTTTCCAGCTTAATATATTCTTTATATCTTGTACCTTATGATTTCTTCTAGCTTAAAATTGTTGGATTTTTTAAAAAAATATAAATATATATATTTCTTTTTATCACATAAAGTAATTTAGTTCTGTGTAATTTACTTTGAAAGCAGGATATTTCTTGGAAAAGGCCACCACTTTATCTCCTAGTGTTTCCATTCACTTTCCCATACAATCCTCCAGAGATTTCACTTTTTGTCTTTTGCAACATAACTTCTATTTATTCAGGTAGTACACGTTAAAAATCTGTATTATTTTCCTTCATCATGTCTGCTTGTAGTTGAAATAGTGTGACTCCTTTTCAGGAAAACCTAGATTTTTGATAATTTTATGCTGAGCAGTATTTTATTTACTTATCATAATTTTTTTTCTTTTTTCCTTACTTGGCCTTAAGTTCAGGTCAATCTTCTTTTTTTTTCCTTGTTATAATTTTGTGTGTGAATTTAGGCTCTTATTTTGCCCTGGGTGCCTGTGTTCCTGAGTGAACCTCCATCTTTCGAGGTTAAGCCCTGCCTGGACATTTAAGTTCCTGATCATTCTATCTTTAGGGGACTCTGATATTCGAAGTTAACGTGTAAGCATTTCACAGCCTCTGGTCTTGGGATGTCCTGGACTGAGCCACTGTGTCACTCTGCTTGATATGTGTTGCTCTTCTGTGCTCTCCTCATTTAAACACAATGGTACTGTTCTGTTTGCTCCCTCTGCCCTTCTTCAGGGCTTTCAAGATCTTCACTTTGGGGCTCTATGACAACTGGTTCTTTCCCTGGGGAGCCCACCTTTCTTGCTCTGTCCTAACATAGAACATTGCAGCCCAACCATTTCCTTAGTCTGTCTCTAATACCTCTAAGTGTCCTACTTGTCACCCCCCATGAACCATTCCTTTATCTTTTGGGCTATCCTAAATTTTATTTTTTTCAAAGATTAAATTATGTTCTGACTTATGACCATATAACATCCATAGAAGAACACTCCTGTTTAACAGAGAGGTCTTTGTCTCAGAGAGAATTTTGAAATCATTAGAAAAACTAAAGTCTTACAGAGATAATATGGCCCATTCTCCTGTTCCATTCCAAGTCCATGGAAATAAAAATTATGTTTAAAACAGTACTCAATAATTTAAAAACAAGCCTAAATGCATATTCATTACAGACAGACATTCTTTCCACCCATTCATCCATACTATTTAATTATTTTACAATTTATTCTCCATCTTAAACCTTCTTTTCTGTGTTATCTTCTCCTAAGTTGGACTATTAATCCTATTATGCTATATTCATGTTATGCTATCTTGTGTCTTCATTAAAAACATATGGCTAAATGTATAGACTACTGAATTTGGAGTAAGGAAAACCTGAGTTGAAATGATTCCTCAGAGTCTTATTGGCTATGGAACCCTGAACAAGGCACTTAAATTCTTTCAGCCTCAGTTTGCTAATATGTAAAAAAGCAATAATAATAGCTCCTGTTTCACAGGGTTTCAGTGAGACTCAAATAAGATATCATGTTTAAAATGTCTTATTTAAAGGACTTAGTAAATTCCGACTATAATAATAATGATAATACTTGTTATTATTACAGAAATATACATGCAAAGACCTATAGCAAATGATACTAACTTATTTTGTCAAAATTAGAACTGCGTGCTCACTAGTCCCAACTATATTAAATGAGCTATAAGGAAAACAAAGCCAATAGTTGTTAAAATTCAGATAGGCTTGGAAAGAGACCCAAAGCAAACACATGGCCTTTTTATTTACTTGTTAATTCATATGGGTATATTTTAAAGGTTTTATTATTATTTTATTCTTTATTTTATGTTTAGTTATTTGTCTTTGTTAATGGCCCTTAAGTTTGTAATAAAACATAAAAACCAAGAAAGAAACAAATTACATTAGACTAAATATAACTGCATATTTTCTACATTCATAACTCACATTTAATCAAATGAATACTATACCAATTTGGAAAGGATTGTAGTAATGTTTAATAATCCAGATTCATCTACTCAATTGCCTTTTCATGCAATGAAGGTATGACCTTTTGAATGCTGTCCTAGTGACCTGAAAGATTGAATTCAGCTTCTTAAAATGTCTAGTATCCTCTCATAGAATAGCTGATACACCTGGAGAATGTGGCTCATTATGTTTCTCTCACAGAGGACATTGTTAGTGATGCAGTTAATTAAGTTCTCTTTTCTGGCCAAATTTTCAAAGGGTTGAGAAAGTAGTCATCCATAAATTGGTGAAGTGTCATGAGAACATCTGCTCCTTGTGGTGTGCCATTCTGTTGTTCCCAGGAACTGGCAACAATAAAGACTTTTTGCCACTTGTGTCAACAATAAATTTTCTATTGGTATCACTTGTGAATATAGAAGTTGGATTTTATTCTCTGGTCTTTATATTTCTATAGGTCAACATCCACAATGAATCTCATTTGCATTGTTATTTTCATTTTTTCCAAAATCTTTTTCACATCCATGGCCTAATTTGAAACAAAAAATTCTCTTATGTGGAATTGTGGGAGAGAGGGAGGGCAGATATGTTCTTGGAGAATAATTATCATAAAATAATCCCTGGGCCCCCAAATTGTGTAACAAATTTTATGTCTTAAATCAACTATGATATGAAAAGGATTGTGATCCAGAAATTCTTAAATTCTTGTTTTCTGGAGAAGATGAAGAAAAAAGAGGGAGAATATGAGGAACCAAGCCTTTTCTAAAGCCATACCTCAGAATTATTTTATGTTGGGAAATAATGTTAAAGAGCTGACAGAGTGCAATCCAGTCATGTGAAATTTGGTGAAAAGAAAAGATAACTCATTGTCCAGAGTGCCTTGTTTGTATCTTCAAACCTGTTGGGAGAGAAATTGGATCTTCAGAGAATGATAACTCAACCCTAAAATGCTTGCAGTTGTAGCGGGGAAAAAAAAAACAAAAACAAAAACAAAAGGCTGGTATATACCAGTAGGGAATGTGGAAGAAATATATTTAAGGATAGACATTCAAAAAGGGGATTCTCCTATTGAACTGGGACAGTCATCCTGCCTTACTCACTGGTCTCATATCATAAAAAAGTGCCAAAATATTCAGAATAAACCAAACTGATGACATCCATACCTAATATTATAGCTAAATCTAAATCATGAGCAGCTGAAATTAAAGGTTATATCAGATTACCAGCTAAGTAATTACTTAATGATTAAGAACCATAAGTAAACTACATATACTTACAAAATGTCTAAATTAAAAAAAAAAAGTAAAACCATCCCTACACATGTTGAGATCATGAGAAAATTTCTGCACCTAGATAAAAATAAGAAGATTGTTGTAGTTGCAGGATATAGAATTATAGAAATAGAGCTAGAAGTGACTTTCAAGAATGTATAGTGTGGTTGGGGGGGAACAGAGCCAAGAGTATAGAGTAAAATCAGGAACTTGCTTGAGCTCCCACTCCAACCACTTCCAATACCTGTAAAAAATGGCTCTAAACAAAATTTAAAGCTACAGAAGCCACAAAGTGATAGAGAGAAACAAATTTCCCTCTGAAGGCAGCCTGGCCAGCTGACAGGAAGGGTCTGTCTGGGAGTGCAGCATAGTCCCATGTGGACCATACTGGCCCAGACCACAGACTGGCCAGAGCAGACTTTAGAAGATTGATTCACAGTCAACTGTGGTGTATTCTAGACTTTTCAACCCATAAACGCCAAAGAGAAAGTAAAACGTCAGTGGGAAACTCTATTGATCCTGGATGAGACTTAGAGCACTGTTCAGCCCTTGCCCCGGGGGTGATGGAGGTGGCAGGGTTAGCAGCTGCTGCCATGATGACTACTTCTGGAGCTCCTGACCCAAACATTGTGGTGGGGAATAAATGGCTCACCAGAGGGCAATTGACAGAATCTGTTTGCTGGCACTGAGACTGGATTCTCTTGTTTTTTCCTCTTGCATCTGGATTACAGTCTTAGGTGGTAGTCCTGTGTTGAGGAGCGCTGGTGTGGCAGAGCTTGTTGGGGCTGTGGAGAGGCAATCCTGCTCAGAGTTCTGAGGCATGTGTCTACAAGAAACTGTCAACAGCTGTGCAAAACCCCAGAAATTTGGGACATAGAACTCTCCACTCTGGAAGCAAAGATCTACAGTGGCAGAGAGCTCAAAATCAAGTAATTGACTGGCAAAATGAGCAAACAGAGGAAGAGAGATCAAACTATAGAATCATTTTTGGTGACAAATATGATCAAAACATAAAAGCAGAAGATAGCAAAGTCAAAACTCCTGCATCAAAAGCCTCCAAGAAAAGTGTGAACAGATTGTAGTCCATGGAAGAGCCCAAGAAGGATTTTAAAAATCAGGTAAGAGAAGTAGAGGAAAAATTGGGAAGAGAAATGAGAATGATGAAGAAAATCATGAAAAGCAAGTCAACAGCCTGAAGAAGAAGACCCAAAAAATACTGAAGAAAATAATACCTTAAAAATAAACTAACTCAAATGGCAATTTTTCACATACCTAAAATCAGTTTTTTTCTGGAGAACTCACTTAACCTCTTCACTCACAAACCTCTTCCCTGGGATCTTTTATTTTCCTATTTAATTCATTCAATACTCCTTGAAGACATTAGAGTTGTAAATGGATGCTTGTTTCTTTTGCCCATTACCACTATATGTTCATATAGCTACTTTTGATTGCTCAAATACATTTACGTTTTTAAATTTCTCTGAATACTTATGTTTGTTTTTCAAAGTTACTACTCAGTTTTAGACTTTTAATTGGAAACACTTGAATGTTTTGTATTTTACTGAAGTCTTCTATTTCATTCTCTCCCTCTCTGAACTGGTAGTACCATACTCAGTATCATAAGTAACTAAGTCTTCCTTGTAAAGGTATCTCTTTTGACTTTCACCTTACAATATTATACTCTTAGACCTTCTCTGGATTTTAGTAGAAACTACCCAGTCTTGTGTGACACTGACTATGGTTCTTTGGTATTTGAACATCTTTTTTATGCCTGAAGTATTTTTGTTTCTCTTGGAGGTGAGAGCTCTTAATTTTGAATATAACATTTCTAGTACTTTATTTTGGCATTTCTAAATAGGAGTGGCCATGGGATTCATTAAATTTTTTCTTTTGCTTCTGCTTCTATTAGATCTGGTAGTGTTTACTTATGATTCCTTTATATAAAGAGTCCAAATGTTTTTATCATTGATTTAAAAGAATTCATGATTCTTAAATGTTCTCACTCTGACTTGTTTTCCAGCTTAATGTGTTTTTATATCTTGTAACTTATGGTTTCTTCTATTTTCAAATTTTGATTCTTTTTTTTTTTTTGGAGGGCAATTGGGGTTAAGTAACTTGCTAGGTTTTTGTTTGTGTGTGCGTTAAGCGTCTGAGGCGGGATCCAAACTCAGGTCCTTCTGACTCCAGGGCCAGCACTCTACTCACTGTGCCACCTAGCCACCCCTAAACTTTGATTCTTTTTTTAAATAATAGGTTTCTTGCTACATCATAAAGTAATTTAGTTTTGTGCATTTTATTTTGGAAGCAGGCCCTTTCTTGGAAAAAAGTCACCATTTTTTCTTCCAATCATTCCACTCACTTTTCTATATTTTCCTCCAGACCTTTGTTTTTTTTTCCTTTTGCATCATAACTTAGTTATTTGTGAAATCCATGTGAAAATTCCATCTTATTTTCCTCCTTTGTGCCTGCTTGTAGTTGTAATAGTGTGACTCACTCCTTTCCTGAAAAACCTAGACTTTTAATATTTTTATACTGATCAGTATTCATTTATCTCTAGTTTTTGTTTTTTGTATTTTTTTTTTCCTGAATTGGGGCTTAGGGTAAGTCCAATCTATTTTTTTTTCCTCGCTGTAATTTTGTGTTGGGATTTTGGCCCTGATTTTGCCCTGGGTCTCTTGTAACTCCCCCATATTCGCCTCCAAACAATCATAAAATAGTGACACCTAACAAATCCTGGAACAGTATAACCAACAAAAAGAACTATGCCACAGTCTTTTTTTTTTTTTTTTGAGGGCAATTGGGGTTAAGTAACTTGCCTGAGGTCACACGGCTAGGTTTTTGTTTGTGTGTGATAAGTGTTTGAGGCCTGATCCGAACTCAGGTCCTTCTGACTCCAGGGCCAGCGCTCTATTCACTGTGCCACCTAGCCGCCCCTGTGCCACAGTCTTTTAGCCAAGAAATTTAGAGGATCTGTAAGGAAGTTTTGTCTCATTCAAGTAAAACAGGAGTGCATTCCAGGACAGGAAGTGTTCCAGCAAGAAAATAGCAAGTCCCACTCCAGGACATTGGGAGATCCTCCCTTGACAAACACAAATACCAGAATTTCCCCCTTCCCTACAACTCAAAGAACTCCTGCTTCAGTGTAGCCCAGGGAAATGCAGAAATGCCTGTTCAGACCTAAGCATGCACCAGACACCACTGCTAGGACCCCAGTTTAGCACCAGGTAAGTTGCTGGTCTCCTACAAACCCCAGTAGTGCAAACCAACTTCTGCTTCACAGAACCAGATGCTAGGGTCTCAGAGTACCTGAGGGCAACATCAGCACACCACCAGGTAAACATGTATTGCCTGCAGCCACTGGCACAATAAGCCCAAGGCAGCGTCCTTTCCACCCTGGGTGCAGATCTCAAATTTATTTGTTTATTTTTAGTTTTCAACATTCATTTCCACAAGATTTTGAGTTACAAATTTTCCCCACATCTTTCACCTATTCCCACCCCAAAATAGTCAGCCTACTGAATACCCCTTCCCCCAATCTGCTCCCTCTTATATCCTCCCCATTCACCCTCTAACTTTCTAGTAGGGCAAGATGGAATTCTATACTCCAGTACTTGTATATCTAATTTCCAAGTTGTATGTAAATTTTTTTACATTTGTTTTTAAAACTTTTATGACCAGATTATTTCCCTTCTTCCCTCCTCACCCACCCCCACTGGGAAGACAAGCAATTCAATATAAGTTGAGCATGTGTAGTCAGACAAACCATTTCCATAGTAGATATATTGTGAAAGACTAACTATATGTCCCTCCATCCTATCCCATCCCCCATTTATTCTGTTTTCTTTGTTGACCCTGTCTCTTTTCAAAACTGTTTGCTTCTAACTACCCTCTCCCCCAATTGGCCCTCCATTTTATCATCCTCTGTCTTATCCCCTTCCACCCTACTTTCCTGCAGGGTAAGATATCCAATTGAGTGTGTATGTTATTCCCTCCTTAAGCCAAATCCAATGAAAGTAAGGTTTAACTTTCCTGTTCTTCCCCTCCATTGTAACAATTTTCTCTTTGCCTCTTTTATATGAGATAATTTACCCTATTCTATTTCTCCCTTTCTCCTCTCATTACATTCCTCATTTACCTTTTAACTTTATTTTTAGGCAGATCTCAAATTTAAAGGAAAGGAAAAAACAGCCCCTCCAAAAAAAAACAGCAAAAAACAACCAAAAATTAATCTGACCATAGAAAGTTAGTATGATGACAGGGAAGACAAAAACACAAACCAAAAAGAGGGCAATAGTGTCAAAATACCTATGGATTAAACCCAAAAGAAAAAGGAGGAATTGGTCTGAAGCCCAGAAGGAACCCCAATTTTGAAAAAGAAATTTGACCATGCCATCAGTGAACTCCCTAAGAAAAAATCTCCAGAGCCAGATGGATTTACAAGTGAATTCTACCAAATATTTAAACACCAATTAATTCCAATACTATATATACTTTTGGATAAAATTTTGGGAAAGATGTTACTGCAATTTACCATGAGGATAATACACTTTGACTAGGTGGGATTTATTCTAGGAATGCAGGACTGGTTCAATATTAGGTACACCATCAGCATAATTGACCATATCAATAACAGTATTAACAAAAATCATACACAGAGAAAGAACTATGTTGTTTGAATGCAGATTGAAGCATACACTTTTAATGTATTTTTTCTTTTCTTTCTCATGTTTTTATTTTTCCTTTTGTTCTGATTTTTCTTTCATAAAAAGACCAACATGGAAATGTGTTTAACATGACTGTGTATCTCTCTCTCTCTCTCTCTTTGGAACTCAAACTTTTACAAGAATGAATATTGAAAAGTATATTTACATATAATTGGAAAAATACTATCATAGATTACCATAGAAAAATAGTCTTACTGATCAGAAAAAAAAATGTAGTATTAAATTTAATTTATATTATACTTTGTAGAATTTACAAAAATGACTAATAACAAAATGTTTTCTCTAATAACTCAATAGCAAAAAGTTATGTGAGATAAGAAAGATAACTTAAGAAAGGTAACCTAGGTAATGAAAAATATTAAATACATACACACATATATCTCAAGTAATATATATTCTATATTATATAGTAACATTTAAATATATTAATATTTCATATATATTTAAGCAAACACATAAATATATATGGAATTAAAGACTTTGAGCAAAATCTTATTCGATTACAGAAAGACCTAGATACAAAAATATGTCAACAATTATTGGCTTTATCTACATGCCATTTTCATCCTTTAGACTAATCCAAAATTATAAAAATCTATGATGCCTGAGTAAAGGTGCTGGTTTGCCTGAGCTCTCCCCCAAATACCTTCAAATATTTTAAAAAGTCACTAAACAAATTCTAGAGCAGCAGAACCCACAAAAAGACCAAGTGAAACATGTTTCCAGCCCTAGGCAATGTGAAACATTGGCAAGAAACATCTGTTGTACTAGGGTGAAATTAGAGTGCAGTCTGACAAAAGCTGCAGTCCAACCCCAGGAAATTAGAAGCAGGTCTCAAGGTGACTATATCTCTGACAACAGTGGCAATTTTCAGACCTCCCAGATCATAGGTGCCAAAGACAACTTGGAAGGTCAGCAGGAAAAGTCTATTGCACCTGGATGAGTGTGGAGTGCAGTAAAGCACAGGTAACACCAGCACATTCCCAGCCCCAGCAAACTGTGGGAATAAGTTAATCATCAACTACAGAGGTTGCTTCTGGAATTCTCATCCCACAAATGGTAAGGAGGTCGAACAACTAGTCAGAATGAGATTATAGCAGTCATTTTGCTTTGAGACAGGACTCTTTTGCTTTGCCCGTGGGTGCCAGTTTGGTGCCAGTCTGATGTGGGTTCCAGTCCTGAGTGGCAGGCCCAGGGTGAGGAGGAGCAAAGGCATTACACAGCTTGGGATAGCACTGAAGGGGGGCCCTCCTTGCAATCCCAGGGCAGAAAAGAGTACACAACAGAGCATAGGCCAGGAGAGCAGTAAACACCTCTCCTTAGATCATATCACCTTGGAAGAACTGAAAACTTGCAGGTCTCTAGAAGTATATCTGACAAGAGCTGCACAAAACCCCTGAGGTTTGGGATGATGCACCCTAGAAGTAGAGTCCTACTTTAACAAAGAGTTAAAAGTCAACTAATAGACTGCGAAAACAAGGAAACAACAGAAAAAAATAAACTCTGGCAATTGAAAATTACTATGGATACAAGGTAGATCAAAACACTTACTCAGAAGAAGACAACAAAGTTCCTATGTTCAAAGCATCCAAGAAAAACATGAATTGGTCTCAGACCATGGAAGAGCTCAATACGGATTTTGTAAATCAAATAAGAGAAATAGAAGAAAAACTGGGAAAAGGAATGAGAGTAATTCATTAAAATCATGAAAAAAATATTAAAAGTTTGATAAAGGTGACACAAAAAATACTGAAGAAATAACACTTAAAAATAAAACAAACAACAGAGTAGACCAAATGGTAAAAGAGGCCCAAAATGCAAATAAGGGGGAAAATACCTTAAAAAACAGAATTGGACAAATGGAAAAGCAGGTCCAAAAGCAACTGAAGAAAATAATTCAAAATTAGAATGGAAGAAACAAATTACTTTATAAAAAAATCAAAATAAAACAACAACAAAGCAAAACCAAAAGAATGGGGGAAAAATAGAAGACAATGCAAAATATCTCATTGGAAAAACAATTGACTTGGAAAATAGATCCAGAACAGATAATTTAAAAATTATTGCACTTCCTGAAAGCCATGATCCCCCCAATCCCAAAAAAAGAGAGACAACATTTTTCAAGAAATTATCAAGGAAAACTTCCCTCATTTTCTAGAACCAGAGGGTAAAATAGAAATAGAAAAAAATCCACCAATCACCTCCTGAATGTAATCCCGATAGGAAAACTCTAAGAAATATTATAGCCAAATCTCAGGTCAAGGAGAAAATATTGCAAATTGCCAGAAAGAAATAGTTCAAGTATCATGAAGCCACAATCAGGATAACACAAGATTTAGCAGCTTCTACATTAAAGAATCAGAGGTTTGGAAGATGATACTCCAGAGGAAAAGGGACTTGGATTACAACCAAGAATCACCTACCCAGAAAAATGGAGTATAATCCTTCAGGGGAAAAAGTGGAAATTCAATGAAATAGAGGGAATTCAAGCATTCTTGATGAAAGGACCAGAGCTTAATAGAAAAATTGACTTATTGGATTCAAAAGAAGCATAAAAAGGTAAATAAGAAAGGGAATCATAAAGGACATAATAATTTTAAATTATATATGTTACTACATGGAAAGATAATATTTTTAATTCATAAAACCTTTCTCATTATTACAATAGTTAAAAGAAGCATATATAGACCCAAAACACTAGTGTGAGTTGAATATAAAGGGATGGTATCTAAAAAATATAATTGAGGGCTGAGAAGAGGTGAGGTTGAATGTGGGTAAATTATCTCATATAAATGAAGTAAGAAAATATTTTACAGTAGAGGGGAATATTGGGGAGTTGAAGGGAAATGAGGGAACCTTTCTCTCATCAAAATTGTGATCTAAGACATCTCTGAAGGACTTTTTGAAAAATGCTATCCATCCCCAAAGAAAAAACTGATGGTGTCTGAATGCAGATTGAAGCATACTTCTTTTACTTTATTTTTTCTTGAGGGTCTTTGTTGTTTATACTTTCTTTCTCAAGATGACTATTATGAATGTTTTCCATGACTACTCCTATGTAACCTATATCAACTTGCTTTCCTTCTGGATGTGGGAGGGGGGGTATGGAGGGAGAGAGAGAATGTAGAACAAAAAGTTTTTAAAAGGAATGTTGGATATTGTTTTTACATTTAACTACTGAAAATAAAATACTAAATAAAAGCTAAGAACAAAAAGATAAAACCAGAGGGGTCAAAGTAAAAAAAAATGATAAATATACCAAAATGCAAAGGTTCAACTATGTAACAAAGTGTTTTCTTGGGATGTGGCAAGTTAGATCTTTAAATATTTAGAATAAGAAATGAGCAACATTGGGGCGACTAGGTGGTGCAGTGAGTAGAGTGTTGTCCCTGGAGTCAGAAGGACCTGAGTTTGGATCTGGCCTCAGACACTTAATGCACACACAAACAAAAACCTAGCCATGCGACCTTGGCCAAGTTACTTAAGCCCAATTGCCCTCCAAAAAAAAAAAAAAAAGAAATGAGCAACATTAACAAAAATGTACATTTGAGTATAAAATTATATAAATGTTGAAAATAAAATATTAATAGTTCTCTAATAAGCAAATTTGCTGAATTTCTTAAAGCCAACCAATCAAACATATAAATAATAAAAACCTTTGATTCTGTCAGCCCCAAACTTCTGCATGATGATTTAAAAAAGGTGGTTAGGGAGATGAAGTTGGAAAGTACAATTAAATAAAAACAATTACAATCATCCTTCCACAACACCTGGAGAGGAAAGGTGTTTAAAAGCACAGCATAATCACCTCCCCACCCCTTATCCCCAAGCAATTTTTGCATTCCTGAGTTTCTAAACTTCTTCTGTGTTGTCTGCTGGCATTGGTGCATGCAATACTCCTCTAAAATTCCCTTTTAATTTCTTTTGCCGTGACAACACACAATACATCAAAAATGCTATGATTTATGAAGGATAACTTTACACACTAACTTGGTTTGAACAAAGTTAATAGTACATTCTCCTTTTAGAAGCTAAGTTTTTCCAGGGCAAGGGTTATTTATATTCGCTGGTATTAGCACAGAACCCAGGACCTAGTAAGAACTTAATAAATTTTTGATAAATGACTGATTAAAAGATCAACTTACAAGATGTTAGTGGTCCTCTCCCTCCTAAAATAATTCAAAATTCATCAATAATTACCGATCCACACATTTACATTTCCATCTTTATAAAATATTGAGAATTATATATATATATATATGAATCAGAAGTATTCTTAATAAACATATGAAAAGAAAACAACCAGACTTTCACAAATGATTTCCTGAAACAGATGGGATCTTTATAGTGACACAATTGAATGGTAGAGAATAGAAAATCCCACTTTCTTTTTTTTTTCTTTTTGATTATAAAAATGCATTTTACTCAATAGAGTAAAACGCTGCATGCAAAATTAAACCTCACAATCCTGATAATAAAAAATTCCTGACAAATGCAACTACACAGAAAACTATTTGTAATAAACCTTTGATCATTAATGTAAAGTGAGGAATCAAAAAGAAGGATATGTTTGCCAAGTGTGCCATTGTCATGGGGAATATACCACACTAGATTATAATAGCACCCAGATGCTTTTGTTTACAGGTGACATTATGCTGATCACATCAAATCCCAGAAAAAAAAATAATTACAGGGATTTTTCACTAAGAATTGTTATTATAATAGTGTAAAATTCAATGCAGGGGGAAAAAACTCAAGGGATAAAAAATAGTCTATTCCCTAGGCCACAGTCTCCAAATTAGGGTACATATAATTTCCCATATGTGTAAAAGAATCCACTTGAGTATGCAAAGAAACTGTTAATGCTGAGAATAGTACACTGGGTCAGTTATATTTGAACCCACTGCATGCCTCTGTTCTGCTTTCCCCTGTATGTGTGAAGTTCTGTCTTTGCAGGATCAAATGCTGCTCTCAGTGATACAGGTGAGCAGGTTGTCAGGAAGTTATTTCTGACCCTTCCTAACATGATCCTGTCCTCCATCTCACCTGCCCACTGCAGTATCTATGTACACACCTAGTATCCTTAGACTGGGTTCCATAATTTGTTATAAAGAGCTCCCCAGCTCTTTGTGGTTTACTAGGGCTCTTCTCTGTTCTGACCTCAGGAGAACAATCATCTACCCAAACAAATACTAAATGAAGGAGAGCAGGACAGAAATAGACATAACCATTTTAATAGCAGTAGAAGAAAAAAGAGAAAGGTTTATCAGTAAAAGCTGACAATAACTGCTGTTGTCAGTGGTCTTATGTCATAAGTATAATTCTCCACCCAATTCCCCATCTCCAATTAATATCACTGGCAAGCAAATGGAGAAGTTCTTCCCCTACTAGCAAACTAGGTCCCACCTGGGCATTTTGTCATCCATCCTGCTGAACTTCTCCCAACTAATAATAGCTTTTCTTGGACCTAAGATCAAATAGACTCACTTACTATTAAGAAAGATGGAAACTTACTAGTAAAATTTCAATTAATATCTTTGCATAATTAGTGGATGGCTCTTAAAACTATCATAGCATGTTTTACTAAGTGCAGCCAATGCTGTACTTTTATTTAGAAGAGCATATCTTTGCCAGCTATCTTTTTCAGTTCTCAAAGCCAATAAAACTAGATGTTGAATGAAACTGAACAAAGAACCATTGCATCACAACTGCATCACATGTGAAAGCAATCTTTCAAAAATCAAGAAACATTCTATCAATTTGCTTTCACTGAAAATCATATTTTAGTAACAGCAAAAAGAAAATTTATACCACAAATGAAAGAAAATTAATACATGTATATAAATACAATTTATTTCTTTTCTCGCATACTTTCTATTTTATTTGTGTTGATATTTCATGATGCATAAAATAAGTAGATTACAATGCATATATAATATAAATAAGATAATATGATTTTTGGTAATAGTTTGTGATATAAATAAAAATTAGAGAAATGTTTTTAACAGGTGCTGCTGTTGAACAGTGAAATAGATCCAAAGGTGAAGGGTAGGAAGAGAGACAAGTCATATAAATCATATAAGATCAAAGATTGAAACTTAGAAAAGACTGAGTTTCACCAACTGGTTGAAAAACAGAGTTTGAATTTTGGAAGTTAAACTATTTTAAATGATTCAAAGAAGCTTCTTTGTAATGACACAACTTATCAGCACATATTTTCTCGCAAGTATGCCATGGTTACGCATCATGGAAAACTATGGTCTCTGAGGCATCTAAGCTGTGAGTCATCCAAAAAATTAATGGAGGTAATTTTGGTAGGCTCAGGTAAACTTAAGGATATAAAATAATTAATAACCAGTATTCTAGAAGTAGCAAAAGGACTATTAAATAGTGAAGGAAGGAAGTAGGCTACACACATAAACAGATGAACAGTTTGAACATTCCAGAAGTACTCTGAATATGTACAAAGGAGATGCCTGTCATCTTGGGCAAGTTTCTTTTGGAATATCTATCTTTTCCAAGTTCATTAAATGTCTATACATATGGAAAATACCTTAATTCTAAAATCCCATTACTCAGTATGAAGACGTATACAAGGTTGCTAGTTGCTCTAATGGCAGCAGTTGCCTCATTGATAATAGCACAAATGCAAGGAAACTTTGGAGAAGTGAATACATTTTGTAACCATTTAATTACTGTAGTATGATAGCCTGTGAATTCTGTGTGTATGTGTTGTTGTTGTTTTTTTTTTTTTGTCTTTCTTCAATTCCTCAATTGTGCAAAATCATTTAAACAGTGACACTAAAGTATCAAGAATGTTGAATGATATCTTGTCTAGGCTAAATATAAAAATATTTTAAGAAAGAATTTTTCAGTTTTCCCAAATAGTGGAAAAAATTTTACAAGCATGTTTTATTCATCTTCATCTTGGATTATTTTTCCAGTAGTATTTAGTATTCTTTCCAATAATATTCTTATAATGGTTTAAAAATAGGACATTATTTCTAAGCCATATTTATTTAGAATATGCATAATACAAAGTTTTAAAATATAAATACATTTCATCTTTTTATAAAAATAAAATTTCTGGCAAGTGTTAAGTATAATAAATCCTACAGATCCTGGTGAAAATATATGAAAATTACATACTTACCGGTAAGAGAAGGAGTTTGAGAATATCTATTTCAGATCCATGAAATATCCTTTTTAATATGAACTTCACAGTCCTAGACAGTTGCAATATCCTTGTAAGGCAACTGATATCTTTTCCAAGTTCATTAAATGTCTATAAATGTGGAAAATACCTTAATCCTAAAATCCCAAGTAATAAACTATTTAATTGTTTTATAACATTGGGCATATTCATTTCTCACCAGGTTTCTTTAAATATTTTATAACATAATACTATTCCCGATATTTATTACAATGTAATCATTTGAAACTATCTAATTTATTTTCCCAATTTTCCCATCAAAGAATTAATGAACAAGTCAGTCCACTTTGAATTCTAAATAAATTACATCTGAAGACTCTTATGTGAATCCTTTCTTTTTAGATAGAATCTCTAACTCTAAATCTCATTTGCTCATATAGTCAAAGCATTCAGAAATGTAAAATTTAAACATTTCTACATGGAAAGATATTGTTTGTGTTTTTTTTTTATTCTTTCAATTGATATTCTTTTATCATCTCTTTATTTGTCAAATCATTCATAACTCAAATATTTTCGGTCATGATTTATTCATTTTGAGTGGTTGTATAAGGAAACATATATCAAGACATATTTCCCTAGATCCACAGTCATTATTTGCCAGAAATCCAAAATGAAATGGAGTGCAATAGAAAATGTTCAGACAAAAATCAGTTATATTATTAGATTCTTTAGCTAGTGAAATCATGCACATACATATACACATACACATATAAATGCATACATATATGCATATATGTAAATATGTATATGTGTGTGTATAAATTTGTAAATGAGACATGCAGTGTGAGAAGAAAAAGCCAATTGTTTATGTGTGATGGCTAAGCATTTGATCTGGCATAATTTCAATCCAAAAAAGAAACGAGAGAGAGAGAGAGAGAGAGAGAGAGAGAGAGAGAGAGAGAGAGAGAGAGAGAGAGAGAAAACAGAAAGGAAAGACATTAAGAGACAAAGCAAAGGATTTAATGTCCGCAGGAGATTTTTTGACCCCTCATCTTTTATTCAGAGTCCATATTTTTGCCAAATTTTTTCATCTCATTTTTCTATGTGCTTGTGAAGGATTAGAGTTACCAAGCAAAGGCAGGGATGAACACAAGGAAAAGAGAATGCAGGTTATTTGTCAGGAAACAGGAATTTTCTGTCCATGAAAAATCTAGGAGAATCTGATTATTCCTGATTATTCATCACAATTGCAAAATGATTTAAAATAGTTTAATTAAAATGAAAGCCAACCATCTGCTATAAATTTTGGGTGGTGTGTGTGTGTGTGTGTGTGTGTGTGTGTGTGTGTGTGATCTAAAGCAAATATTTGGTACTTTTTTTTTCTCAAAAAAATTATCTGCCAATATGGTGGTGTTGTGAAACAGTAACTTCTTATTTATCCTAAAGGAATCTATTGCTTTTAAAGATATAGTTGTTGCTGTTTATTCTACTAAGAAATTTATATTTAAATAAAATGGAAACTATTCATAATGAAGTGTTTCTAAGCTGCTGGCCCAGAATTTTAGGATCTGAGGGAGATTTCCCCCCTTATCCCCCATGAAAAGAACCTCTAGAACAATTCTAAAAGGTACTCCTCTAGAAAATACCATATTTGGGCTAAGTTGGACATATAATTCCATGCTTTCCAACTAAGGTCCCTTTCATAGAATAATTTGTATTGTGTTACACAACAGTAAAGGAAAACAACACTAACAGACTGGGATTGCTTGGATTTCTGTGAAGTCTGTATTAATGCTTACCTTAAGTAATGTTATTGGACAGAGTTACAACAAAGTAGTAGAAAAAATGTTTAATCTATAATTAAAAGGTCTATATTCAAATCATGGTTTTGCAGCTTAAGATCTTATTACTTGTGTAATGTTAGGTAAGTGACTTCACTTCAGTTTCCCACAATATTAAATGAAGTTAAGTTATGTAATATCTAAAGACCATTTCCATTCTAGTTATATATATATATATATATATATATATATATATATATATATATATATATATATATATATATCCAGGGGTTATTTTAGAATTTCTTTCTACAACAAAAGAAAAAAATATTGAGAAAATAATAAAATACATTCTACATTTTATTTAAATTATTTTGGGGGCAGAGTCAAGATGGCGGAATAGAAACAGCACTTCCACAGCTCTCCAGCCCACACCACTTCCAAATTTGTGTAAAAGGACACTCTGAACAAATTCTGGAGCTACAGAACCCACAAAATGACACAGAGAAGCTAACCTCCCTATGAGGACAGCCCTGCAGCCCAGCAGGGAGCAGCCAGCACAGGGCTCTAGGAGCTGAGCCCAGGCCCCTGTGAGTCTGAGGTTTTAGCCCCAGGGCAGGCCTGACCATCAGTCAGATGGAGGGACTCCAGAACACCAGCAGTTATGGCATTTGTAGAATTATCAACACATAGATGCCGAGGACAAAGTGAGAGGTCAGTGACCTATGGACTTTGGGACTGGTTGGGAGAGTGCTTCTGACTCTTTCCCTGGGGGGTGAAAAGCCCCTGATTAGCCACCTCCCAGCCTGCCATGTTGCAGCTTCAGCTCCTGGCCTGAAAACTGTAGGGGGATCAAGAAAACACTTTGGTGGGGGGTGGGGTGGTGGGGGGTAATCACTCTTGCTTTAACCTTCTTGGATTTGGATTGCAGTCTGGGGTGAAGGTTTGGGGTGTATGACCAGCTTGCCAGAGTGTGTGGAGGATTCCGAGAGGGCACCCAACTAATACCTCCAGCAGCTGAGAAAATGCCAGCGTTTGGCAAGGAAGCTCCCCTGGATGGTGGCAGAGTCCTACTGTGTGCAACAAAAAGTCAGGTAATCAAGGGGCAACATGCCTAGGCAAAGGAAACAAAAGAAACAGAAAAATTCAACATTAGACTCCCATTCCAGGGGCAAAGAGGATCAAAGCATGGAACAGGAGGAGGACTGGGAGGTCACAAATCCTACACCAAAATCCCCAAATGAAAATACAAGCTGGTTACTGAACATAGAGGACCTTAAGAAGCAGATAAGATAAGTGGGGGAAAATTGGGTAGAGAAATGAGAAAGATGCAACAAAAGAACGACATGAGGGTCAACAACCTGAATGAGGAAAATAACACCTTAAAAAATGTACTAACTCAAATGGCAAAAGACGCTCAAAAAGCCAAGGGGGCGAAGAATGTCTTAAAAAGAGGAATTTGCCAGATGGAAAAAAAGAATCTGAAAAGCTCACTGAGGAGAATCATTCCTTCAGAACTAAACTGGAGCAAATGGAAGCTAGTGACTTTATGAGAAATCAAGATGCTGTTAAATAGAACAAAACAAATGAAAGAATAGAAGGTAATGTGAAATATCTCATGGGAAAAACAACTGACCTGGAAAACAGATCAAGGGGAGATAATTTAAAAAATATTGGCCTACCTGAAAGCCATGATCAAAGAAAGAACCTAGAAATCATACTTCAAGAAATTCCCAAGGAAAATTGCCCTGATGTTTTAAAACCAGATAGCAAAATAGAGGTTGAAAGAATCCAGAAATCATCTCCTGAAAAAGATCCCAGAATGAAAACTCCTGGGAATATCATAGCCAGCCAGGTTCCAGAAGTCACAGATGCAGGAGGAAATATTACAAGCAGCCAGGAAGAAACAATTTTAATACTGTGGAAACATAATCTGGATAGCACAGGACCTGGCAGCTTCTACACTGAGGGATGGAAGGGCATGGAATATGATATTCTGGAGGGCAAAAAAGCTGAGATTAAAACCAAGAATCACCTACCCAGCAAAACTGAGTATCATGTTTCAGGGGAAAATATGGTTATTCAGTGGAATAGAGGAGTTTAAGCATTGTTGAGTAAAAAACCAGAGTAGAACATTTGACATTCAGACACAAGAAGCAAGAGATACTTGAAAAGGTAAACAGGGAAAAGAAATCATAAGGAACTTATCAAATTTGAACTATTTACATTCGTAAATGGAAAAATGATAACTGTAACTGATGAAACTTTTCTTAATTGAAAATAGTTGAAGAAGGGTATATGGGCATATTAATACATATGTGAATGTTTTTATATATGTTTACAGGTATACATAGATAGAGGGCACAGGTCAAATTAAATAGGAAGAGATGATACTTAAAAGGTGAATTAAGAGGTGAGAGAGGAATATAACAAGGGGAGATGGGGAGATACAGAATGGAGTAAACTCTGTCATGTAGAAGAGGCAAGGGCAAATGGTTACAAGGGAGAGGAAGAACAGGAAGGCAAAAAGGCAAAACCTTATTCTCATTGAATTTGGATAAGGGAGAGAATGACATATATACTAAATAGGATATCTCACCCTACAGGAGAGTAGGGGGAAAGGGATTGAGAGGGGGGATAATGGAAGGGCAGGCAGGAGTGAAGGTGGGAGGGAAGTTGGAAGCACCCACCTTTGAAAAGGGAGAGAATCAAAATAGGGAATAGACCAAGTGGAAGTTGGGATAGGAGGGAGGGAAATATAGTCAGTCTTTTACAATATATCTACTGTGGTAATATTCTGCATAGCTACACTTGTACAACATATACTGAATTGTTAATCTTCCCAGTAAGGTGGGTTACAAGGGAAGGAGGGAATGAATTTGGCATTCAATGATTTAAAATCAAATGTTTAAAATGTATAAATACTATTATTAATACTATTTTACATATAATTATGAAATAAGTTATACAGGCATTGAGGCACAGAGATTCACCTTGCCCTACTGAAAAAGTCAAAGGGGGTATGGGAGAAGATATGGGAAGGGGCAGATGGGGTGAGGGGATATCCTGTGGGACTGCTATTATGGAGTGCTGGGTAGGGAAAAATGGGGAAAAAACTGTAACTCAAAATCTGATTGAAATGAGTGATGTAAATCAGAAGTTAATAAAGCATTTGGAAAAATTTAAAAAAATGTTTTTAATGTTTATACAGCTGAACTAGCTATTGGATGTAAATATTACACAAAACCCCACTTTCTTTATTAAAGAAATTGGTGGATAAATAAATGATAATTTATGAATATGTCAATTATAAATGCAAAACATAAATATCAAGTCTAAATATCAGCAGAACAGCATAAGCATGAGGAAGGGAGGAAGGAAGGAAGGAAGGAAGAAAGGAAGGAAGGAAGGAAGGAAGGAAGGAAGGAAGGAAGGAAGGAAGGAAGGAAGAAAGGAAGGAAAGAAAGAAGGAAGGGAGGGAGGGAGGGAGGAATGGAGAGAGGCAGAAAAAAGATGAAAAGAAGGAAAGAAAAGAGCTATATTGCCTAAGTGGTCAATTCCATTGGCCCCCTAGTGGGGTAGCTTCTAGTACTCACGGGGTTGTTGTTTGTCCTTTGTTCTTGAAGAAGACCATAGCTGTCACTCATAATTCATCATAATTCAGTATTGCTGTTATTGTGTTCAGTGTTCTGCTGTTTTTTCTCATTTCACTTTGCATCAGTTCATGTAAGTATTTACAGTGTTTTTTTTTTTCTGAAACGATCCTGCTTAACCTTTGTTATTATACAATAATATCCCATTACATTAATATTCCAGAATTTGTTCAACCATTCCCCAATTGTTGGGCATCCCTTCTATTTTCAATTTTTTTGCCACCGGGAAAAGAATTTATATAAATATATTTGTATATATAAGTCCTTTTCCCTTATTTGAAAATCTCTGGGATACACACCTAGTAGTGCTATTCTATAATTTATTTTGTATAGATAAGAGTAGTTGGAGAGATACTTTTAAAGTCCATAAGTTCAAAGAAAGTTCACAAGTTCAAAGAAAACTAGCTTTTAAATATTTTGTCTTTTTGTTGTTATTTTTATTGTCATTGTTTAATCTCTATGTTAGTGACTGTATTAGTCATTTATTATCTGCTTCAAGTCCTATTTCTTATATCTTTGTGATGAAGGGTGATTCACCTATCTTCTCATTATTTCAGCCAATTTCTGAGTTCAAGTCCTTCCTTTGTAAAATAGTTGGGGGGGTGAGAGAAGAAACACTGAGTCTTCGATCAGAGACCCTTTTTTCAATTCCCACCACCCACAACCTATGTGAATTTATGTTCATTGCACCTCAGATTCCTTATTTGTAAGATGAAGGAGTTATACATGACCAAATTTGAGATTCCTTTCAATTCTATATTTTTGATCCTTTGATACACATACATACATTCACACACACACAGGCACACACACACACACACACACACATACACACACACACTTAATAATGTTAAAAGCTGCTTTCTACCAGAAACATGATAAAATAACAGTATCAATAGGTTGAGAAGTCTGAATTTTATTAGCTATTATTATCTACCCACCCATCTTTTTTCTGTTTGTCTTCTCTGTTTATCTATCTATCTATCTATCTATCTATCTATCTATCTATCTATCTATCTACCTATCTATCCATCCATCCATCCATCTCTCTTTCTATCTTTCAAATGATTACATTATGATTGTAGTGAACAAGGCCCAGTGTGAAAACTTCTTCCTCTAGTTGAGATTGGTTCCTCTTCTGTAATTTATAGTCTTACACAGTTGTTCCAGGATATTGAAGGATCTAGTGACTTACCAGTAGTCACAACACAGCACTTGTCCAGATTGAAGCATTTTTTCCTGAATCAAAACCTGAAGTTCTTTCCACTATACCATTATACTTATCAATAATAATAATTAGAATTTATAAAAAGGAAAATGATTATTGTGAAGATAATGTTACATATCTGAGAGACAACATTCAGAGTGTTTTCTCAATTATCTTGTCATTATCACTTACACAGGTAAGGATTATTAATGTCATTTTTTGGATGAGATAACTGGGTTAGAGAAGGGAAGGGCAGTGAATTATGTCAGGTGACACGGTGAGTAAGTTGCCAAACCAGATTTTAAAGTTGACTTTTCTGATTTTATATCAAGTAGTCTCACTCAACCATCTAATTCTTCCTCTGTGGTTGTGAAAATCAATTATTCTTTGTTTTTCCCTTTTCAATTAGTTACTTGTCATGTGGGAGATGTAACTGAAGCAATTGTCAGTTCGTTACAATCTAAGAAAAGCAGCCCATTGACTTAATTGGAAGAGGATATTCTTGGAACTTTTTCTAAGAGGAGTGCTTCCTTAAAGATGTTTTCCTAATGATTACATTTAATTTTTAATTCTGCCATTTTAATACATTTAATGATTGTGAAGAATATTGCACAAGATACATTTTGTAACTAAGTATGCATTCTATCTATAATATATTCCGGGTTCTTAGCTTTGTACTATTTGCTCACTGCAAAGGAAAAATGGTTTGTGTAACAGACTGACATTGACCAAATGACTGACAGCTGGCTCAGAAGAAGAAGATTTCCTCAACTAGACATGTATTTTACAAAATTTGGAAGACTAAAATAAACACTGCCTTGGGCCACCTCTGAATATGCTATTTGGCAGTAGCGAATGTATATACTTTTAATTCCCCGAAGAGAATTTCTTCTTTAAGTAATTAAGGACTCAGTATCTCTTGTTAACATTTCAAAATCAGGGAATAAACATAAAGTCAACAAGGTTTATTTTTTTCCCTGTAAACTCAGCATTTAGCATTCTTTCCCAATTTTTAGCTCTTTCCTTTTTTAGTTTTATTACCCACCCAACTCCTTCTAATCTTTTTTTTTGAAATTATACACCAAAACCACTGTTGGATATCACTTAAAAGAGATTAGAGCTACAAAATTATGATTTGCATGTTTTCTCTATAGCTTTTGCATATTTAGTCAAAATATTCCAACTCTTAAGAACATTTTGTCATTGATAAGGAGGAAAAAGAAGAAGGGAAGAAGGAGAAAGAAGGAGGAGGAGGAAGAAGAAGGAAGAAGCAGAAGGAAGAGGAAGAGAATTCAATGCTCCTCAAACCATGTTGTTTGAATGAATATAAATACTGGAAAAACTATGGCCCAACTGCACTTTAGAATAGAGGAACACGTATCAGGGATGATTTCCTAAAAAGAATGGTTGAAAATTATATTTAATTATATTAAATATATTAAATATAAACATGGGGACAAGAAAAGGACACACAGAAGAGTAAGTGTATTTTCTAGCAGCTGGTTTAGTGTCTGCTTCTTATTCATACAGAAAACAAGGCTTTATTCTATAAAGCATAGTATTGTGTGTGGGGGGGGCGGTCAGTCAGTAATATAATATTAATCATAAGACAGTGACATATAATACCACTGAAGGTCGTATGATCTCTATTGATACCAACTTTAACTCTCACATATGAGTCACAAGTCCCTTAACAAAACTTCATCTGTTCTTCACAGTGCTGGAGGGTAATTTTGAGGAGTCAGGGTATGATTGTCTAGTACCATCACCTTGATCCCTTTCTATGTACATTCTCCCCAAGAGTATCATTTGAAAATCAATTCAGTCAGCCAATTCTAAGTAACGTTTATAAAAGCGGGCATTTACTTAAATGATTTACCAAGATCAGTTGGTAAAAACAAATGAACAAACAACAACCACCACCACAAAAACATACTGCTAAATGTGTAGAAGACTCCAGGGGAAAGTGGGCTCAAGCTCAGAGAGCACATGTGATAAAAGACTAAATGACAGCTTCTGCTTGTGCTGGAACTTTTTTTTTTCTCCCACTGGGGAGGTGCTAGCTAAGTCCACCTTGGACATGGTATAGTTTCATTGCTTCACTCTTCTTGGAGCCATTAATATCTCTTTGGCTCCCAGTGCAGGCACTAGTATCAGTTCATCCAGAATGGTGCTAGGACATTGAAAGGAATATTAGAAGACCAATATTTTCTTTACCTTTTGATGTACATGAGGTTTTTCTCTAGCCAAATATGGGGGAGGACACCTCAGACATGGCTGAAGTACAGGTTTGCCTCCTCCACTCAATAGCGATTCTTGTTTAGATTTGTTGTTGTTGTTGCTGTTCGGTTTATTTTTTTTTATAACACATTTGAACCTCTTAAATAATTCTGATAATGAAGCAGTTTGATAATTTACAGATGACTCCTAGAATATGAAAAACTTTTCTTAACCTTTCAGAACCTTATTCCAGGGCAAGGTCATTCCAGGTCCATGGACTCTTTCCCTCAGTCCATAGACCAGGATTTTTGTTGAGTGATTGATTAAGCATTTTATCATTTTAAGGAAGCCCAATAGAATTATTGGAGTGAGCAAATAAATGAATTCAACCACTACACCATGGTGATAAAACTAAAACTATATCAATTAATCATAAAGTTACTCAGTATTATAAAATATAATTATTAAAAAAACAACTTGGAATTTCGTGGTTAAAAAAGAAGACTAAAGACTTTTGTATCATATAGAAATCTCATTTTTATATATGTAATGTTAATGAAATCTGAAGATCTTCCATGCTCTATGTATTGGCAAGTAAGCAGGAACTTAGCACTTGTTTCAAGTTAAGACCTTGTTTAACCTATTTAATTAACACAGAAGTAGTTAACACCTTGGGAGGAAGTTGCTGATATAACAGTGTAATGCCAAGCAAAAACAACTTTCAGGGTTCAGAATACCAGAATAGCAGCTCTCCATTTAATTCAGTGACAAATGAAGAACAGAGAAAATCAAAATACAACATTCACCAAGTGTAATTCAATAATTTCCTAGTACTACTCCACCCCCGGGCAATACATTAATTTAGTCAATCAAAGTCCTTCTTCTCAAATGGAGATTAGTTTCCAATCATAAACAAAAGTACATTCATTTGGTCAGTCACAGATCACAAAGAAGTCAAGTTTCCCACCCCTGGATCACAACTGAATTACATTTATCATCAGTTAACTCCAAGCACCTTTTCAAAAGGGACAGTAGAGAGTACAAAGGCCATCTACCTCTGAGCTACAACAAGGCTAAGATATCATCACAGCATTTAATACCCAAATAGAGGTTTGTTTGTCTTTTCATCTTGACCTGAGGCAAGTTCTCATCAATCTCTGTTTCTGGGGGGCAAAGCTTAACAAGGCCACAAGATACATTGCCAGTGTCCTCATTAATTCATTCTGTGCCTGCAGATCAGTCTTAGGAACCCTGAAAACATAAGCAAGACCCTCTTCCAGGATTTCTGTAAACATACAGCAAGATAATCCATCTTCAGGACTTCTGAACCAACAACAAGGTTCCAGGACCTCTGCAACAACAGCACTGTCCTTCTCCAGCAGACAAATCTGCCAAAACAACATCAAAACAGAAAGACAAAATACCAGCATCACAGCCATATCTCTTCAGTCCTCAGCAACTCCCTGGTGGCAGCTCTCAAAAGTCCTGTGCAGCTCGAACTGGCCCTCAGCAATCCCCTCTCTCTCTCTCTCTGCATCCAAGATGCTGCTTCCAAAAGTTCTTCTGCCTCTTTCTCTCTGCTAGTGCCTATCAGTCCTCTTTTTTCAAGTCAACAAGTCCATTCCACAAGTGGGAATCAAAAGCTCTCAGTTTTGACACATAACCTGAAAACCAAGCCAATAAAGGGAGATCTTTAAATTCCATTACTGTTACAAACAGGAAGGGGCAGAACATGGAGGAGCTATACCTAATATAAGACAGAAGACAAGCTGGACAGACAGAAATACTGGGGTAAGCACCTTGGAGGCAGGGCAGCTGCTGCTGCTGAGAGAGAGAGAGAGAGAGAGAGAGAGAGAGAGAGAGAGAGAGATATGGAGATGTGTGTCACTGTGTGTCTGTGTGTCCACTAGGTCTGTGTCTGTATTTTTTTTAACAAAGGTTGGCAGGAAAGAAGCTAACTAAATCCACTGCAAGTTCAAATTAGAAAGAAACTGGAATGACAACAAATAATGAAAAATCTGAAAAAAATCTTATAAAGTTCAGAGCCAAGATCAGGGGTGGGGAACCTGTGGCCCCAAGGTCACATCTGGTCCTCTAAGTCCTCAAAAGTGGCCTTAGTCTGAATTTAGACTTTAGAGAACAAATTCCCTTCATAAAAGTTTGGTTCTGTAAAACTTAAGATTTAGTCTAAAGGCCACACCCAATGACCTAGAAGGTCACATGTGGCCTCAAGGCCACATGTTCCACATTTCTGGCCAAGAGAGTGGAGAGAAGCCAAGAAGTGGCCTAAGCCCTCCCCAGTTTCCCTTGGAAGCAACATCAAATCAAGACTCTAAACAGATTCTGTACAAAAAGACAGAGTGAAACAATTTTACAGCTTAAGATAGGACTTCAGGAAAGGTCTTTTTCACCTGGGTAAAAGTGGAACATGTCCCAGCACAGACAGTATGTAGGCAAACTAGTGGGAAACTATTAACTACTGCACAGATCAGCATCTGAGGCACCTCAGTCCTGGCACAGCACGGTAGCAGCATAGCAGGCCATCTGTGAGACCCCAGTCCCAGTGTAGAAGGTAAATCTCCAGCATTGGAAACCAAGCAATAACAGGTAGGACTATGCCAGGCTACCACAGTGCAGTGAGCAAGCCACCAGGACAAGAAGAACCAGCATAAAAAGCCAGTGAGGAGGCCTGTGGTCCTAAGCACAATAAGCTAGGAACAAAGTTCCTCTTTAAATGTAATGAAATAGGGCAAAAAAGGAGCAAGAAACAAATTAAAAAAAGAACATTGACCATAGAATAACAGGAATATTAAAACACAAACTCAGAAGAGGACAACATTGTCATAATGACCACATGTGAAATGTCAAAGGGGATATAAATTAATTTGAAGCCCCAAAAGAATTATAATAGTTAAATAAGACAGGTAGAAGAAAAATTGGAAAAAGAAATGAGAGGTAAGCAAGGGATAGTCAACAACTTAGAAAAGGAAGGACAAAAAAAAAATGACTAAAGAAAATAATTCCTTAAACTAAAGAATTGACCGAGTGGGAAAAAAAAAAGCTGCTGAAGAAAATAACTTCCTAAAAAGTAGAATTGGACTGAAATATTGGTGGCTATGGCAGTTTCCAGACTTCTCAACACACAGACACCAAAGACAACTTAGAAGGTTGTAAGAAAGGTGTGTTGGACCTGGGTGAGAGAGAATCATGCTCTGGCTCCAGACCTGGGGCCATGGTGGTAGTGGTAGGGGCAGCAACTACTTCTAGAGCTGTTGGCCCACAGATGGTGGTGGTTGAAGGGGTGATGAAGCAGCTGATCAGAGGGGGGTTGCAGGGGTTTCTTTGCTGGTGCTGAGGTGGGATTCTCTTGCTTTGCCTGTGTTTGCATCTCGATTGCATTCTTGGGTGGTGGTCCTGGGATGAGGAGGAGCTTGTGGTAGCAATGGAGAGGGAATCTTCCTCAGAGTTCCATGGTATAAAATAGTGCTTGTGGTCACACACAGACCACAGCATAGGCCAGGAGAGGAGTAAACAACTCTTTTTTGAGCATACCAACTTGGAATAACTGAAAATTTTCAGGTCCCTAGAAGAATCACTGGAAATAGCTGCACAAAACCACCGAAGCTTGTGACAGTACATCCTCCACACCCGAAGCAGAGTATTACCTTTACAAAAAGTAAAAAAAAAAGTCAAGTAATTGGATGGGAAAATAAGTGAAAAGAATTGGGGAGAGGGAACCTGAAAGACTGTAGAATCTTACTTTGGTGACAAAGAAGACCGAAACATAGAGCCACAAGAAAACAAAGTAAAACTCCTTTACCCAAAGCCTTAAAGAAAATAATAATTCCTTAAAAATTGGAATTGTCCAAGTGAGACATCAAGAATCAAAGAAAAAGTGGTGTAGTCAAGAGAGCACCAGCCCTGGAATCAGGAGGACCTGAGTTCAAATCCAGCCTCAGACACTTAACACAAAAACTAGGCGAGTGACCTTGGGCAAGTCACTTAACCACAATTGCCCTCCCAAAAAAGCAAAAAATAAAAAGAATCAAACAAAAACTTTTCACAAATGCTCTAAATTGTTTGTGATTAGAAAAATGCAAATTACAACTCCAAGGTACCAACTTATACCTTTCCAATTGGCTAATATGATGAAAAAATAAAAGGAAAATGACAAATGTTGGAAAAGATGTGGGAAAATTGGAACATTAATGCATTATTGGTGGAGTTGTGAACTGATCCAATCATTCTGGAGAGCAATTTGGAACTATGCTCAAAGGGTTTTAAATTCTTCATAATGTTTGATATAGTGTTACCACTATTTGGTCTGTACCCCAAAAAGATCATAAAAAGTAGAAAAGGACCCATGTGTACAAAAGTATTTACAGCAGCTTTTTTTGTGGTGGCAAAGAATTAGAAACTGAGGGGATGCCTATACACTGGGTAATACCTGAACAAGGTTTGGTATATAAATCTAATGGAATACTATTTTGCTGTAAGAAATTATGAACTGGCAGACTTTAAAAACAAACAAACAAACAAACAAACAAACAAACCTGAACTCTCAGACGCATTAGTCAACTATTTTACTGTATGCTGTGTAAAGGGACCAGAACCAGAATATTGTTCTCAATAACAGCAATGTTGTGAAATGATCATCTTTGATAGACTTAATTCTTTTCAGTCGTACAGTGATGTAAGACAATTCTAGAAGACTCATTATGGAAAGTGCCTTCTACATGCAGATAAAGGACAATGGAATCTGAATGCAGATTTTCTCTTTTGCTTTTCTTACTTTCTTGTGCTTTCCCCTTATTTTCTGATTCTTCTTTTACAACATTGACTAATGTGGAAATGGGTTTAATATGATAACTTATTTTAGATCACTTGTTGACTTGGGGAGTATGAAGGGGAGAGAGGGAGAAAAAAATTTGGAACTTAAAATCTTATAAAAGTGAATGTTGAAAACTATCTTTATATGCAACTGGAAAAATAAAATACTATTAAGTGGAAATAATATAAAATTATAAAAGAAAAATACAAAATATTTTTCACATGAATAAAGTCGTTTAAATAAATGGAAAAATATCCATTGCTCATGGGTAGGCCTAAATAATATAATAAAATGGCAATCCTCTGTATTGGAAGGAAGCTCAAGTAAATCAAGGTAGCTAGTAAAGTCATTTTTCATAATATAAACAGGCCTTATAATTACAAATAAGATATGACAAAACAAGGATACCCAAGAAGATGTCAATTACTGACACATATGCTATTTTTACATTGCAACACAAATTTCTATGGGAAAAAATATAATGTTTAGAAGATATCTTTATAGTGTTAAGATTATATTTAGATCTAGAAGGGCCTTTGAGGTCACATATCCAAATCCAACAAGATCATGGATCTAGAGCTAGAACCAACTCCCTCCTTTTATAGCTAAAGAAAATAACATGCAAGAATGTCAAGTCCCTTGTCCAATCCTATGCTATTAAACTAAAGGTGGGATATGAATCTAGGTATTCTGATTCCAAAGGCAGAAATTTTTTTCTATTGTATGTCACTTCTCCCTTGATGAAAGTGTGAAAAGAAATAGCAGGCTTTTTAATTAGCATACTAACATAAATCACATATTCACAGTGAAATAGTTGACTGATACATCTGAGAGTACAGCATGTATCATTATTTAAAAGCAAAAACCATAAATAAGTAAACAAACAAACAAAACCAAATTCTTTTGTGCATAGAGCAAAATGTTACTTTAAGGTTTCTCAAACAAATTTCTTTACCTGCTAATGTTTATATCACACAAATTTCCTTAAATCTGTAATAGATTTTTCCAACTGTAACAATTTTTCCAACTCTCTGTAATGCTTCCTTAGGATTGTTCATTTTGTATCTTTCATTCTGCATTCTCTGGTTGTTCTTGTTTTTGTTGTTGATGTTTTTTAATCCATGCATGCCTTGATACAAACAGAAATTTATGGATCAGAAAAATAAGACCCAGAGAGGTGGTTGTTTCTTCATATTTTTATGGGATACATATTTATTTCTCTTTTGACTATTACATATTCCCTCCCTTTTACAACATTTCAAATGTTGTAGTCATTGTTCAGATTTTGATTGAATCTTAGGTCCCATTGAATTTGATAATTTTGAAGATTGTGGTACTATAGGGAAATACTAATGTTAAAAAGAAAGTCTATAAGAACAAAGAGCTCCTCAGAGACACTGAAATCATTATTAAAACTGCCTCCCAAAAGAGATGCTGTCTATTTACCTAACATTCAAAGTTGAAATTGTTCACTTCATTTTGGTTAAAAATTATGGACTAGAAGGAAGAATCTCCAGGGGAAATGGAGTAATAGTGCATTAAGACACTTGAAGGGAAAAAAAAAAAAAATATATATATATATATATATATATATATATATATATATATATATATATATATAAAACATCCTATATATATACATATTTGTTAAACTCCAGGTATTCAGTGACAAAGAATCGTATATAGCTAGAAGAAATAATTCATGTTAAAAACATTAATTAAAACCATGTTAAGATTTCCTAATGGGAAGTGAAAGGAGATATTAAAAACCCAAGAAATTGATTTTCTGCCTTCAAGTTCTGTTCAAGCTGTGTGTGTATGTATATTTCTGTGTATGTATGCATATGTATGTATGTGTATGTATATGATCAAGAATAAGATTTTAATGTAACCCCAAGATTTCCATAATTTCATAATACTCTAGGAATAACTATTGTTTTTTCAACTAATCTTGCTGCAAAACTTTAACAAGGAAAACAATACTCATTATCTCCTTGGTTTGGCTTCTCCTTTCATAGGAGAAATTTGTAATTCTTTGCTTACACACATCTCAATATGTGTGATTTTATGTAACTCTTTTCCGAAATCCTCTCAAAGAATCCACCCAACATATTGTGGCCCTCATTTTGATTCTTATTATATTTCCTGGTAACTAGTAATAAAATCAGGTAGTTCATCTACTATTCTATGCTTTTGTTATATTGCTTATTGTTATTTTACAAAAATTATGTTTTCCAATACCATGATGCTTAAAATTTACAAAATATGATCATAAAAATGAAAGTTTCAGATATGGAAACTTAAGCACTGTGATAGCTTTAATATTTTCATTTTGAGAGGTGGAGAAAAAAAGTGATACATGATCACAGAGTGTGTTGGGTGCTGAAATTTCTTCCAACATATCTGTGAAAGAAGTTGGCCATGGAACTCTGCATTATAGAATTTTAGACTATTTGAGGTAAGAGGGACTTTAAAAATTCTTTAATCATCATAATTATATTATTGTTTAATTGAAGTAACTTTGGAAATATCAGGTTGTCTTACAATCTTGAGCTCTCATTTCTGGTCAATGTTAGTAAGACTTGGCTCCCCAAAATATGGTAGAGTGATCTAGAAAAGTGAAGAGGGGCATCTTTATAGGCCTGCCAAATCCATAGAAGTCATATTTAACTTGTTCCCATGTATGCATAAGAATATTTATGCAAGCAAAACTGACTTGAGATGGTGCAAAGGTGAGAAAAATATAGATGAATTGGTACTATCAGACCAAAATTAGCCACTGAGGACAGAAGGAGACATTTGGCTCAGAGGTATCATAAAAGGGTAGCAAACAGGATATAAGTATTTGTGAAAACAGGCCGTACTCTTCTTGCTCTAATTTATGGATAAGTTATCACTCAGTAAGCTTAGTGTTCTAAAATTACAAGAGACATGATATTAGTTCAAAATTGAGTTTTAAACTATACACATTGGATTTAGACAAAGTGAGATGTGACTTGGAAAAAAGTTCATTTGTTAACTTTTGTGCTTCACAGAATATCTGTATGGTTTATTATTTTTTTAGCATATCCTAAGACAGTTAAAAAATAGAGTTGTGTTGGGGCAGCTAGGTGGCACAGTGAGTAGAGCATTGGCCCTGGAGTCAGAAGGACCTGAGTTCGGATCTGGCCTCAGACACTTAATGCATACACAAACAAAAACCTAGCCGTGTGACCTTGGGCAAGTTACTTAGCCCCAATTGCCCTCCAAAAAAAAAAAAAAAGCAAAAAAAAATATAGAGTTGGGGGGGGGGCAGTGGGGAGGAACTGCTCAGACTTGATTTCATTAAGGCTAGTCATACTTCTGAGACAGTATGAAATATTTTCTTTCCTAACCAAAAAATCTTCAGTGGATGTTGTTTTATTGTTGTTTTATTTTTTTTTTCACTTATGTACTTGTGACTTTCCTTAAAGTATTTTAAAGTTTACTGAATTACACAACCTGATTTCTTCACTAAAATGTTTTTTTCTTAAATTAAAAAAAAATGAAGAAATTAGATGACCTCCCAGGGCCCTTTTACCTCTAGGTCTATAATCTTACATAATGAGGTAAAACTATTGCCATGTGTCAATTACCTAAATTGAGGGTAAATAGTTATAAGGAGGAAAAACAAATTTCTGTGTCATATGCTTTCAAGATTCAACCCTATTTTAAAGTCTTAATTAATATTATTTATCAAAAATTACTTGAAAGACAATTTTAACATCTGTAATATTATATTGCATTAATCAAATATTACATTAAAGATAGAATATCCCACTTTCTTATAATTTGGATTTTGTATCTCTCGTTCATATAATTACTCTACAGGACTTGGAAGTTTGTGGAGGCTTACATGAGGTATGAGGGACATCAGTAGAGTGAATACACACCATTTTCCTTCCAAGACCCAAATTTTATAGACCAGTGCTTCTTAAAATTTTTCCAGTCTCAACCCCTTCAGTGCTTCTGACCCCATGGGTTTGCAGCACACAGTTTAAGAAGTACTGTGTCGACATTCTATAATATATAGAGTTTCTCTGTTTTTCCTCAATATAATTGCTAGTAACTAGAAGGATAATAATCTGCACCTGATGCCTTCCCTTTATAAATCTTATTAAATGAAGAGAATTCATAATTATATTTACTAGAAGACAAAGTAGAGTTGAAACAGAGTTATTTAACCTTACCCTTGTTCCAGGTTACCTTTTTGATTCTTTCACACTAAGTACTCCGGTTTTTACCTATGTTGTAGGGATGGGAACATGAGATATAAAATCTAATGTTTCTTCTTTGAGGACACCGAAAAGGCCAGTTTCTATTGCTTTCTACTATTAGGGCTATAAAGATCGATAAAACTTCTCTATGAAACGCCTAAGAAAACATTAAAGGTATCCCTATCTAGAAAGGCAAATAGAAAATGATTACCCTGGTAGGGTAAAATCTATTAAAGCTTGCTATTTATTGTCCATATTAAATGCATTAATATGATTTTAAAATATCTGCTGATAAGTAGAATATTTATTCGTTCTGTTCTGTTCTACTCAAACATATCTAATTCTTCATGACCCCATTTGGGGTTTTCTTGGCAAAGATGTTATAATAGTTTTTCATTTCTTGCTCCAGCTCATTTTACAGATGAGGAAATCAAGGCAAACAGAGTTGTGACTTGCCTAGGGTCACACAGGTAGTAAATGTCTAAGGCCAGATTTGAACTTAGGAAGATGAGTCTTTCTGTCTTCATACCAGTACTGTATGTACTACACCACCTTCCTGCCCTGTTTTTTTTATATTTTACACTCATGTACTATGCAGAAACTTTTTAACCTCAAGTCTCACTGATTAAAATGGACCACTAATGATAACAGTTTCCTAAAGAACTTAAGTAGTAGCATATATAATTATTAAATACATGAAGAATCAAAGTTACACAGACCATATTCAAAATAAATTATATCCCTCCTTAGGCAGGATGCTATAACACAAAAGGTTATAACTAAAGTGAAGAAATATGGATTCCAGTCCCAGATCAACTATTAGCTATGTAATGAAAGGGAAAGTCCTGAACTTTCCAGAGCCTCAGTTTCTTCAAATACAGAATGAAGGATAATAAATGTTCTGAAAAAGTAGATGACTGTCACTTTATTAGAAATTAAAAATTTGCTTATTTCAGTTTCCAGTGAAATTAAATGAAGGGATTATTAAAGGAAAATTTAAAAAATTTATCATATTAGTGTGTTTTGCTATGAATTTTAAATATTTTGATAATTTACTAGATATAACTATTGAAACAATCTTGATAAGTCAGACATATTCATATATGCAAGGTTAGATGTAGCCCCATTTTTAGCTGAAGTATTTGTTTCTATGACAACAATTCACTGCAATAGCTCCTGTTCTAAAAAAATGCATTGTAAAGCCACATTTTCCCTTTTTTGAACATATTTATTGATAGAATTCATTAATAGGAAGGATAGTTTGAGATTAGGAAATATTACACATTCTTTAGAGATTAAAATATATTTTCAAGTTCTTTTTTTAAGCCCAGATTTCCTTAGTTGTGTTTAAATTATTTTCATCTATTTTGGTAAAAAAAAATTGCTAAAATTAGAATAAAGCTAAGAAGTATATGACATACCAAAAACACGTGGCAAGGTTAATATTAGTCTCCATTTTTGTATGTGATCACCATTACCCGCAAAGTCCTTCCATAGCTTACAGAAAATTAATAATATTTTATTTGGTTCAACTACTATTTCCATTTCTATTTTCTTTTATTCCATTTCCTTCCCACTTCTTCCAGTAGTATACCCATAACTGATGAGATCACTCAAAGAAAAATAAAAAAGGTGTATGGGGATTGGGACCAGACTAACAATATTACAAACATGGAAATAATATACTGGATGGTATGAATACTGGATGAATGGTGAGAGTCAGTCAGTAAACATTTATTTAAGAATCTAATATATGCCCTGAAATATGCTAAGTGCTAGGGATACAAAGGAAAGTAAAAGACAGTCCCTGCTGTTGAAGAGCTCACCACATAATGGAGGAGATGACATGTAAACAACTATATCAAAATAAGCAATAAATAAAATAAATGGGAAATAATCAACAAAAGGCAAACATTAGAATCATAAGAAATCTAATTCCCTCTAGATGGTGAAATTTTCATTGGGACATGAGGGAAACTTGAGGGTAGAGACAAGGATGAAGAAAACATTCTATGTATGGTAGCCCATGAATGAAAATTCCTGTAGTGGGAATATGGAATATCTTGTGTAAGAAAGAGTAAGGAATTTAATAACCACATTGAAAAATAATTGTGTGCAAAAGTGTTTAATGTTTAAGAGGATTGGAAAGGTGGGATGAGATGTATATTTAGGAAGGGCTCTGAATGCCAACCAGAAGATTTTACATTTGATCAAGAAGGTTTATTAGGTGTGGGGTTGAGAGGGTCAGACCTCTGCTTTAGGAAAGTAACTCTGATAACTGAGTGTAGGGTAGACTAGAATGAGGACTTATGGTTGACAAAACCAATAGGCTTTTATAATAGTCTGGAAATAAGATAATGAAGGCCTATACCAGGAGAGTGGCAATGTCAGAAGAGAGAAAGGGGAACATGTGAAAGATATTACAGGGGAAAATCCACAAGATTTGGCAACAGATTTAATATCAGGTATCAGAGAGACTGTGGAGGTGAAAATGACATTTAGATTCTTACCCTGGGTCACTAGGATAGTAGTTGTGAAACAGAAAGTAATAGGGAAGTTTGAAAGATAGGAGTTTTTGAGGGAGGGGGAATGAGTGTTTTGAATATGTTGAATTTAAGATGTTTATGTGACATCCAAAGACATTGATTCATGGCAGTGCAATGCATAGAGCAGTGGTCCTGAGTCAGGAAGAACTGAATTCAAATCTGGCCTCAGACACTTGATACTTACTAGCTGTGTGACCCTGGGCAAGTCACTTAACCTTGTTTGCTTTGCCAAAAAAAAAAAAAAAGTTTTAAGGCAGTTGATGATGTGAGGCTGAAATCTAGTGGAGTGAGGGATATCGATTGTCTATGTGCTACTTTGCTATCTTTATAATGTCAAGGTAATGTTTGAAAGGCCTAAAGCAACTTGTCTTGTTTACCTATAGTATATGGATATAGGTAGTATCTAAATGAGTAAATTAACTTACTCAATTTGTGAGCTTAGTAAGTAACTTAACAATTTGGGGTCAAAATTCTTTATTTCTAAATTGAGGATTTAGAATAAATGGTCTTTAATATCCCTGGAGTTATAAATCTATTATCCTATGATCTATATGGAACATTTCTTAGAATTAAGCAGTTAGGAATAAAAGAAAAACACTGATAACCTTGGCTAAATGAATAAGGTTTATGTTTATTCATAATCTATGGAAATAAATAATCTGATTATCCTATTATATTGGTATTTTTTCATCCACAAATATACAGCATATACATTAAAATACAATAAAATTAAGAATCAAGTATGGCCCAACTTGATATAATGGACCACGTTATTAAAACACTCATCATTCAAAAGAAAGGTTAAAAGCAAGGTCACAAGTTGAAGAAACAAGAAAGTTAAGACTCTAAATTCATGGATTCCATATGTTAGATTTCCTAGAGGATTTAGGGACAGAAAGGTAGGACAACAGCCATTTGTCTGGGGTGAAATATGGAGCATGGCTGGGCTGGTTACATATTGTAATCTATGTGCTGATCTCACAAATTAGTATCACTGTTTCTTAAGGCCAGAGTTCATAAGTGAGACAGTTAAATTTTTATGTGTAGTCTTGGGATGTCCAGTAGTCCAAAGGGCCCCTTACATAGAAATGGCCTTTGGTAGGGCACTAAGGAATGAAATTAGTAATTGTGATGATGATGAGGAGGAGGAGGAGGATGACAACTCATATTTCTCAAGTTTTAGAGTTTGTTTCCCTCAGAAGAAAAATATCTTTATGAAGTAAGTAGAAAGGCAGACCCACTGTAACACCACACATGTTGCTCTAAAAATCACTTATGTAAAATATTGCAACAACAACAATAAAAATAAAACAACAACAACACTGGCATTAAAACTCAATTCCAGAGGAATCAACAAAGTCACCACACAAGGAACACTTCACAAAGATATTTCCATCATGGACATTGACAGTAATGGATGATCTGTAGTAAGTCCTCTTTTGTGAGGTACCTCGGAGGATTACAACCACTGTTATAGTGCTGGTTGCATTTCCACTTATGCCGGTGCATCTCCAATATAGTTAGACGAGTAGGGGTTAAAGGGGCCAAGGGAATCAGGCTGTTTTGTATCTCTTCTGGGGATACAGAAAGGTGTTGAGGATCACTGTCTTCCCTTCATTTCTTTTCCTGCCTCTTGGGTCCTCCACACTCAACCCTTGGAGCACTATAACAACATTCTCATAATATAGCAATAATTTTGAAACAATTTCACAAATAAGCCTTATAGCAGAGCTGTCTGTACTCATTTTACAGATGAAGAAGCTAATACAAAAATGTGCAAAAACATACAGCTCTTCCACTTATAGATCTTATAGTGTGGAATTGCAAGAGCTAAATAATTATGCTTTCATATAGAATGAGAAAAATGCAATAAAAATCACAAAAGAAGTATGTTGAGACTTTAGAGGAGATAAAGATTATGACTGACATGGAGGATCCCAGACCCTTGCTGAATGGGTGAATAGTTAAGTTGCAATGAGCTTTGAAAAGTGGGTAAGAAGCTTATACAGATATAAGACAATACAAGTATAAAATTACAGAACACTTGAGGAAAATGTGGAAAGTCCAGTTTGGTTGGACTATAAGGTAAGGGAATAATGAGAAATACAATGAGAATGGTAGGTAAGGACCAAAGTGGTGAAGGGCTAGACAGCTAGGATAAGGAATCTTGACTTTATTTCAGAGTCACCAGGGACCCAATTAAAGATTTTCAGCAAGGGAATGACTTAATTAGATTTGTTCTCTTAGAAGATAAATTTGGCAATAGCCTACAGAATAAATTAGATAGGAAAATCTATAGGGACCAAAGAATGGTAAATATCCATTGTAGTAGTCTAAATAATAAGTAATTAGAACTGAATAGGATGGTGTTTTTGAATGACTACTGGATTAGGAGATATAAATTCTTCTTAAAGACCTGCCAATCACCAGAATTATGACCTTAGTCAAGACTTAATATGTAAAATAAGCAGACAGGATTAGATTATCTCTACAGCTCCTTACACACCCAAAGTTCATGATTCTATGGTTCCATAAAATAGGATAGTAGCAATGAAATTGAAAGAAGACAGATTACAAAAATATTTTATTTGTTGGTAAAATAAATAACATGTAACATTCAATTAAGTGTAAAGTTTAAGGGAAGAGAAAACATTAAAAGTGAATTTTTAAGCATTGAATAAGTAATCATAGAATCATAAATTTATAGCTCCAGAATTGTAAGGGAGTTTAGAGGTTTTCTAATAATAATAGTGATTTTATAAGTGAGGAGGCTGATGTCCAAGTTGACAGGGAAGATAACATATTGTTAGCAGAAAAGGTTATTTTAGGAAGAGAAAGATGTTTCAGAAAATAAATGGATTGAGTTTTACATGTGAAGAATTTGAGGTTCTGACAGGAGGGTTATATGATCATATGAGTCATGTTAAGCTTTCTGATATGAATTTTAAAGAGATAAATATTGAAAGAGAGGCAATGAATAAAATAACATTCTACCAGTATAGAGAATGAAGAAGTAGTCTCATATAGAAACCTAGAAAAACTCAACATTTCTGAGGTGAGATAAAAGAAAAGGAGATATCAAAGTGGTTATCATAGAAAGGAATAAAATAGAAAGGTATAATTATGTATTCAAAGGAGTTACTACCATTTCTACTTATCCATAACATGAAATAGAGGAATTAATGTATTCCCTACTCTCTATTTTGCTTCCAAAATATTATTCAATCACAAATCTTGAAGAGACTATCATTTTCAATATCATGCTACTTGATTATAAACAACCATCTCCCCATATTATCAGGCTGACTTCCAGGGCATTCTTCTTCATATCAATCTCAGTATTTTCAGTAGCTTTACTAATGACTCTCTCAAGGTTCTAGCTTCCCAGTAACACTTATCTCTTCTCCACTCTGCTATAGATGGCACCTTTAGGAAGAAACAATTTTCCCCCACTGATGTAGACCACAGAAAATGTAGCTAAAATAAAGAAAAAAATAGTAGTAGAGACCCAAGAATTCTTATGATACAAGGTCACAGCCTCAGATACTGACATAAAAGTCACCTGCCTCTAACAAGCAATGGGAATTAGGGATGTAATGAAATAAGGTAAATTTGACCTCATAGCACTCTTTAAAACTCCAAGTTGGAGAGAAGGTGTCAATCTGCACCAGTAGAGGTCCTAACCTCAGGAGTTCACTATACCTATGAAATCATATGTAGATCAAGTCCCTATACAGATCTCATTGAGAATTGATGGAAAGAGATGCAGATGGAATATAATTGCAAATGGGCGGACCTTATTCAAAAGGACAACAATATGTTAAAAAGAGGGGAGGGGGTAAAGTTTGTAGGGTAATATTGCATATTAAGAAGATATGCTATTTTAAATAAATCTTGGGGCTAATTTATAGAAGAATAGTAGAGAGAATGGGGGATCAAAGTAGAAACAAATACAAGATCATAATTAGAGTATTTGACCTAACAATGAAACTGAAAGAGAAAAATAGATGATGAATATAAGAAACAGGTCACTAGCCTTTCATGGAGACACAATTTTTACACAGTAAAAAGGATGGAATTCCACTATATAGAATTCAGATTGAGCTATCTGTGCATTTATTTCCTAAGTACCTACTATGTCTACACACTGTGCACTGAGGATGCAAGAAAGACACAAGACAGTGTTTACTTTCAGCAAGCTCACAATAATAATGGATACAAGCAAGTATATATACTGAGTATACAAGTATACGAGCAAGATGTATACTGAGTTAATTGAAGATAATCAATAGAGCAAAACCCATAGCATTAAGGAGGCTTTGAAAAAAGACTTTTTTTGGGAAAATTGTGATATTAGCCATGACTTAAAGGAAACCAGGGAAGTTAGGAGGGAGAAATGAGAAAGGAGAGAATTTGAGGTATGTGATATAGCAAAGGAAAATGCACAAATTCAGGAGATGGAGTCTCTTGTACAAGGAATAGCAAGGAGACAAGTGATGTTGGATCACAGAGTACATGGGAAGTATAAGGAATAAAAAAACTAGAAAGGTAGCAGGTTATGAAAAGTTTTAAAAAGCCAAATGAAAAAGCTTATATTTTACCCTGGAGGCAATAGAAAGCCACTGTAATTGATTAAATGAAGGAATAACATGGGAAGATTTTCACTTTAGGAAGATAATAGCCAAGTAGAAGATGAAGTGGAGTAGGGAAACAGGGAAACCAATCAGAAGGCTGTTAAAATAGTGCAAGCATGAGATGATGAAAGCTTGTAAGAGTTGTGAAGGTAGAAATGACAGGACTTGGCAACTAACTGGATGGGGGGGGGTTGAGAAAAAGTTTAGAGTCATGACTTACAACAAGGTTGGGAGCGTGGACAATTGGAAAAATAGTTGTAACCTCCAGAGTAATAAGGAAGTTTTGAAGATGGGAGAATTTGAGGAGAAACACACATACTCATATATAGTTATAGTATATATAGATATAGATATAGATATGGATATACATATATAGATATATGTATATAGATATAGATATTGAGATATAGATATAGTTATATATAATGTATAGAGTTATGTGTATAGTTATGTATATATATATTTATGGTTAATTATGGTTAGAGTTATATAGTTATATAACTGTATAGAAGGAAGAAGAAACTAGGGTCAGGTAATAGAACATGGAAAGGAAAGTGAGGCACAGACCTAGAAACATTTCAGAAGTACTAAGGCTCAGAACAGGAGGCAGAGCTAGGTGTTTCAGTGGACAGATCACTGGGCCTATAGTCAGGAAGACCTAAGTTCAAATGACATGAGCTTCAGACACTTATTAGCTGTGTGACTCTGGGCAAATAACTTAACCTTTGTTTGCTTTAATGTACTGGAGAAGGAAATGGCAAACCACTCTAGTAACTTTGTCAAGAAAACCTCATGGATAATATGGTCTGTGGGGTCATAAAGACTCAGACACAACTAAGCGAATGAACAAAAAGTCTAAGAATGATCTTATGCTATGGAGTAATTAGGAAAAGATGATATACATGTATACACACATATACACATATATACAATGTGTGTATATATACATATATGCATATATGAATATATACAGATACATATATGAACGTATTTTATAAATAAAATGTAAACATATTTATACAATATATTGCATAAACGACTATGTATATATGTGTATATGAATGTATTTGTGTGTTTATATGTGTGTATACACCCACACACACACATTAGAAGGGATAAAATTGCTGCTTAAATTGATGATCCAATGAAAATGTACAACAGAAAGCCAGTGAGAACTGTCCAAATCTTATTTTTCCTCTTTTGTCTTTCAAGGAGGATTTTCCCTAGATTACAAACAACAACAACAACAATGACAAAACAAAAACAAAAACTAAGCAACAACAAAAAAGAAGGTTCTATCAAAGACAAGTAGGGATATAATAAAAGCAAACAGGCAAACACAAATAGCAGGAAGATGATAAAGCAGGATCATCTCACACATATAAGCCACATCCTCTAAAAAAAAAAAAAAAAACTGGCAAATGTGATTGCTGAGCTAAAAGATGACTGTCTTTTATAGGTCATGAAAATGGGAGAGGAGCCACAACATTGGAGACTAACAGATGTTGTCCTAATTTTCGAAAAGAGGAAGAGAATGGAATTTGCGAACTCTAAGCTAGTGGGCTTTGACTTCAATTCTTAGCAAAAATTTTAGATGATGTGGTTAAAGATGTTAAAACAGGAGGTGGTGATCAAAGAGAGGACATGAGCACTGGGACTGGTTCTGTGATTTCATAATGTCAGGGAAACTCCCTCTTCCAATGAAAATTGGGACATTCTCTATAACTTATAGATTTAGAGAGCTGGCCAAAACACTGAGAAATTGAGTTATTTATCAGGGATACTGAAGTTAATATGTCTCATAGATAGGACTCTTGCATTCAAGGCCAGTTTTCTATCTGGATGCATGCTATTATTTAACTTTTTAGGTGAAATTCTCATAGGATGTCTCCCTTTAGAAAAGTATTTGTGCTAAAATGCTTATCTTACTTCCTTTTTCTTATACATCACAGAATTTCAAAATTAAAGGATCTCATATGTAAAAGACATCTTAAAGACCAACTTGTCCAAAGTGTCAGTGTCTAAGCCTTTCACATAAAGCATCATCCCTATATACAAAGTGGTTCACATTAGTCAAATACTTTGCTAAAATATGGATAAACTAACCTACAGTATTGATCTAAGTTCATATTAGATTATTCAGTTGCTATGTTACACTATTAATATTATTATCCCCTAAAACTACCAGATCTTTATATATGTATATATGTATATTGTGTGTGTGTGTGTGTGTGTTATATGTGCATGTGTTTCTATAAATTAGATGGTATGAGTATGGAATGAAAAACTGAAATGTTTTATGACAATCATCATTTTCCTCACCACTCTGAAATCAAAGATCAAACACAGAATATTAGAAATATGGCCAGATAAGAATTTGTATATGTGTCTGGCCATTTTCCCCTTAGTTTATAGTTTGTATTGAGTTCCTTGATCCCTAGGGTAGGATTTTACATTTAACAATATCAAAGTTCATGTTACGAATTGCATCCAGTTTTTCAAAAATGACAACATTTTTGTTTTGGAAGAAAATACTTTGAGGGATTTTTATCTATCCTCATCTAGTTTACTGGTTTGATAAGTAGCCATCTGTAGCTTCATCCAAGTCAATTTTAAAATGTAAAAACAAAACAAAAAAGGACTGGGTCAAAGACAAATTCTTAGGGTAATTCACCAGTGATTTCTCTATAAACTGGCATTAAATAATTAATGTAATTGTTCTTTGGGTCTCTTCTTTCAATCAGTTTTAAATAAATCAACTCAACTACTTATTGACAATAAATTTAAATCTTGTCCACCAAGACTGTAAAAGAGATATTACTGAGAGCTTAGAACAAGGGAAAACATTGCAGAGATCATTTGGGTGAAGAATAAATGCAGAGAGAACCAAAATCAATACTTTTGTGGGAGTATGTTGAAGATTACATCTAAAGAAAGAAATAGAAGAGGCATTTTAGGGGAAAAATCACAAAACCGACAGAGAAATATGGCATAGTAGCTCTATGGGTTCAACTATCTGGCCGTTTGTTTGAAGTCTTGGTCTGGAAAACAAGTGTAGCTGAAGAGTTTTTTCATGTGTTTTCAATGGTAATTTCATTCTTAAAAAAAAATAATAATAATAATAATTAAAGAAACAAGGAGATCTTTATTCCGCACCTGAACAGTAAGAAGGAAGTATTTACTTAAATTCAATAATTTATTAAGCATCTACCTTTTTTCTGTTCTTTTGTTTGAATGAGATATCAAAACTTCCCAGAACTTTACAGGATACTCCCTGCATCAAACCTCATCTGTGTGTCTGAAGAAATTAACGAAAGTAGAAAAACTGGTCCAATATAAATCCATTTTATCTAATCTTAACTATTTAGAAATTAATTTATTTTGCTTTAATTTATTCCTTGTATACCCACAATTTTTCTCTACTCTCAATTCTTGAAATTCTGAGCAGTCCTAATTCTCTAATGTAATTATTTCATTTCCAACTTTATGATTGTAATAGCAATACAAAACAACAATAACTGCAATTTTTAGAGTGCTTTAAGACTGGAAAAAGCATGTTATGAATATTATATTAATTTTATCCTTTTTAATCTTAAAGGTTTATTTTAAAAATTTCGATAAAACATTATTCCAGGAGGCAAATGCAGTTACTGTCTTGAATTTAAGTCACTTTGTGTGGTTTGACCAAGGTACACAGATAGTAAATATCTGAGGCTAGATTTGAATTAATGTCTTCCTGATGCATGCCAGTGCTATCCAATGAATCACTTAGCTTGCTCTGTCATAGAAGTTTGTTAGCATGTTGCCAATCTGTTATAGCTTTGCTTTCTGATTACCTTTTCATGTTTTAATGAACTTAAAGAGATGACTTGGGGGAAAATGATGCAGAGTAGGAGACAAGACAGGCATGAAATGTTGAACATAGACATATGTGGGAAAAAAATAAAACCTTTAATGAACTGCTACCTCTGATGTTTTGATAAGTTAATACCTTGCCCCCAAAGAATTTAGAAATTGGGGATATATGAAAGACACATGGATCAGTTTTTCTTTTGCCTTAACCAATTCTCATTTTTGTTTTTTTCTTCTTATTTATTATTTTTTCTTTCTAAGCCTTCCACCTATTTAGTTCTTAGTTGTATATAATGAAGCTGAAGTCAGAAAAGTTATATGTACAATATAGAAATAGATCTTGTGTGTTGTCTTATGAAAATTACCCTAAAAAGTGAATGAAATTAATGAAATTAAATTTGGTAATCTAAAAACTTTTATTAACTTAGTAGTTGAATATTTTCCAGTTTTATCAGAGTTGTTATGTTCCTCTTTGGAGTGACCTAATATCTTTGTCTGGAAAGAAAACATTTGTTGAATATATGCTTTGATAATAATGTCTACTGTCTAAAATTCAAGACACTTTCTTTTACTTTTTTCCCATTATTTTCTTCATAAAATTTCCATTTGTGTAGAATTAAAAATGTGCCATTTCAAATTGTGTATTGTCATCAGAAAATTTGAGGAAAATTATAGAATTTAGTTTCCAGACATCTCCATCAATTTAGTGGAAATTATAATGACAGTGAGGAAAATGGTAAAAATCAACGATCTCCTGAAAATATTCTCTTACAATAAAACTCAGAGAAAAGTTCTTAAAACATTCAAAATGTTTTCCTTGTTTCTTTCCCTTTATTTATATTGAAGGCAAAAGCCCATCAATCATCTTTAGCTCAAATGGCTGATTTACCCTTCCCAAATGCTCTAATACATTATATTTGGTTTTATATTTTGTCCTGAAAAAGTAATGCAGGTTCTAAACATGTCTATTTTACAGTAAAGTAATAGCTGGGGTCACTAGGGTTTCAAGTAACATAAATTTTTGGTTAACAAACAGGAATAAAATTAAATGTATACTAATCAGAGAAAAAGGCATTAGATCAAATAGCCAAAAAGCCCCACCACTGAATGAAATTATCTTTTTCTGGAAGATCTTATTGTAACATATTTTAAAATATATTGCCTATAACAAATAAAGGAAAAGAAACAAGAATACATTAGAGTCACAGTGGATTGAACAGTGGAAGGGAAATCACATATATTTGTGCTCTTAAATGTTTCATTTTATTTTATTTTATTTTTGAATACTAAATAACAAAATTTACTCTAATGCTCTACTATTAACATTTTGGTCTCAAAGACTTATGCCAAAAAGATAGCAATCTCTGGCAGTTCTTACTGCATTACTGGAAATGCTTCAAACTTGAGTTTTTACCTTGAGTAAACATAAGTTAAGACCCACTAAGGACCAGAAACACTTACAACTAGCTAGAACTATGCTCACTGATGTTTTTGTCCTTCAGAAACACACATTTATTAACAGAAAACACAAGATAGTAAATAGTGAAGAGAGCACAGGTCTTCCAATCTAAGCATCTGAGTTTTAATTATTATTCTAACTTAGATTACCTCTGTAACTCCTAGAAAATTTCAACTTTATTGTATCTCAGTTTCCTTGTCAGCAAAAGGAAAGGATCGTTTCAGGATCCTTCCACAGTGTTCTCCAATACATCCAATGAATTCTCATGAAAATTTTTCAGATAAAGAAGAGTGAAGATATGAGAAACTTGATATTATGAGTTAAATCTTTAAAATTTCAAGTCAATAGCTATTTTTAAGGGATCCAAGACAACTTTGAAAGACTTCTGATGAAAAATACTATTCATACTATCCAGTGTGAATACAGATCTTTTTTTTTACATACTTTTTAATCATATTTTTTAGTCTATGCTTTCTTGAACATAACTGATGTTATGTTTTTTTGTTTTTTTTTTCCTGACTACACTTGTGTAACATATATCAAATTGGTTGCATTTTCAATGATTGAGTGGGGGGAGAGAAAATGTGGAAATCAAATTTTTAATGAATGTTAAAACTGTTTTTACATGTAATTAGGGAAAAACCAATTCCAAAAAAAAAGAGTTAGAAGTATAAAACTTTGAAAATAGTTTTTCAATGAGTTTTGAGTTTTTCATGAGTTTTTCAATCCTAGCAGAAAATTGGGCTTAAGTGTGGGACAAGAGTAGAATGCACGCATTCATAAAATTGAAATAGCTTAATATCACTATAGTCAATTTAAACACGAAAGTCTTGTTCTAGTTTGGATTTTCACAACCATCCATTTGACATCTAATGGAACTAAATAACTAAAATTGTTAACCTAAGCTGAATGAAGAAAGTTATGATATTTCATTCGACAACTGTGTTCATTCATTAATTCATCCAAACACACACATTTATTGGACTAGTTACTATGGAGAAGGCATTGGGATAAGTGTAGCCATACATAAAGAAATGGCTAATTTCTTTATGTATGGCTAATGTTAACTAATGTTGTAACAGCCCAAGTAGCTTTCCACATCATAAACTAGTAGTTTGACTACTGGGCTATCTCTCAATTTACCATTTCTCCTTCATTTATTATTCTAAAAGATTTCTTAGGGTTACTTCTAGCTCAGAATTCATTATTCTATGATCCTTTGGGATTCCCTCTATCAATTAGAATAAAAACAAACAAACAAACAAAAAACCCTCTACAACTTATGGTTTCACAAAGTTACCTAGAGTTCTATGGGTTTGAGTGACCTGCCAAGGAAATGTGATTTCGAAGTAGGACTTAAAACAGATTTTCTTGTTTACTAACTAGTTTTCTATCTGCTTTAGAAGAGCTTTTCATAAGACTAAGTAGTTTTCTGCTTCTTATCCCTAATAGCCCTTTATATAATTGCTTGCATGTTCATTTTTTTTTTTAAAGCAATTGGGGCTAAGTAACTTGCTCAAGGTTACAGGGCTAGTCATTATTTATGTGTGGGTGCTCATTTTCTGAGGCTGGATCTGATCTCGGGTCATCCCAACTCGGAGGCCAGCGCTCTTACTCACTGCGCCACCTAGCTGCCCCTTTAGGGCAATTGGGGTTAAGTAACTTGCCCAAGGTTACAAGGCTAGGTTTTTGTTTGTGTGTATTAAGTGTCAGAGGCTGGCTAGGAACTCAGGTCCTTCTGACTCCAGGGCCAGTGCTCTATTCACTGCGCCACCTAGCCACCCCAGCATGTTCATTTTTAATGTAAGTTATTACCAGTGATTTTCCATCAGTACTAGAAGCCTTATATTTTTATCTATCTTGAATTGAAAAACTGCTGCCAAGTAGGATGACTTGAAGAGACTCAAGAAACTTGTGAATTGTGATTGTGTGAGTGTACTTTTTGTTAATAATTAAATTTATTGTCTGTGAAAATTATACGTTAATTTCAACTGGTTTAGTATCTTAAGAGAAAATAGATCTTGCAATCACTTTTATGGCATATATACTTATGCATTTGTAATTATCTGCATGTAGGTCAGAGCCTTTATAGGCACTATCTTTAATCTTGACCTTTAAGACTTCTACAAAGAAAAAAAAATGAATCAGTGACATCTTGATCTTAATTATAAAAAAAAAATATTATAGACTTCATTTTGGTGATTAATGATTTTGAAACAAAATATTTGGGAGCTAATGTGGCTAAATACCCAGAATGTTACTAAGGTAAAAATGAAGTAGATAATCATTGAATAGATAGATGCATTGAGCAGAATACTACCAATATGATAGCTGGAGCTAAACTGATTTAACCAAACAATTAAAAAATTGAAAAATGGTATTTTGCATTCTTTTTGAAAAAATTCAATAATTTGTACATATACATACCTATATACATACATACATAGGTATATCTATTTATCATCTGTGAAAAAACAGCATATACTTCTCTCTTTCACTCCCCCCCATTAGGGGATGTTTAAAAAAAAAGAAAAACAAATATCTATAATTAATGTGCATAGTTAAATGAAACAAATTCCCATGTTGACTAAAATATGTGGGTGCCTAATTTTGCATTTTCAAACCATTACCTCTTTGGTATTTTTTTGACATAAGAAACAAAAAAGAAATGATCATTTCAGAAAAATTTTAGAAGAATTTCTTTGAACTGAGATACATAAAGTAAGTAGAACCAGAACAATTCATACTATACAAGATTGTCAAAATAAACAAATATAAAAGACTTAAATCTGCTGACCATGATATTTATTATGACCATTGTTATTTTACTTTGCCACTCACATTATATATATATAGTTTGTTTGTTTGTTTGTTTTTGTTTTGTTTTGTTTTTGTTTTCTGGGCCTTGTTTTCTTCCCTTTGCATCAGTCTTTCCAAGCTTCTTTGCCTTTTTAATTTTAATTGATTATTACAATATAGTAACATCCAATTATATTAATGTTATTTACTCATTCCTCCAATTGATTAGTTTTTTCCCTTTTTTTCCCTAGTTCTTTGTTACTACAAAAATGCTGCTAAAACATTATTTTTTTTTCCAAATGCTTTATTAACTTCTGGTTTACATCATTAATTTCTGTAAGATTTTGAGTTAAATTTTTTCCCCATTTTTCCAATACCTATGCCCCAGAATAGCACTCCCACAGGATATCCCCTAATCTAATCTGCTTTCTCCCATCTCTTCTCCCATACCCCCTTCAACTTTTCCAGTAGGTCAAGTTGAATCCCCTTGCCCCAATGCCTGCACATCTTATATCCCAATTATATGTAAAATAGTATTAATAACATTATTTATGTATTTTTAAAACATTTGATTTTAAAACTTGGAATTCCAGATTCATTCCCTTCCTCCCTTGTCATCCACCCTTACTGGAAAGATAAGCAATTCAGTATAAGATGTACATATGTAGCTATGCAAAACATTACCATAGTAGATATATTGTAAAAGACTGACTATATTTCCCTCCCTCCTATCCCACCTCCTACCTGGTCAACTCCCCATTTTGATCCTGTCCCTTTTCAAAAGTGGATGCTTCCAAGTTCCCTCCCCCTCAGCCTGGCCTCCCTTCCATCATCTCTCTCCCATCCCCTTGCCCTCCATTCTCCTATAGGGTGAGATAGCCCATTTAGTGTGTATGTCATTCTCTCCCTGAGCCAAATTAAAGAGAATAAGTTTTTGCCTCTTTGCCTTCCTGTTCTTCCCCTCCCCTGCAACCACTTTCCCTTGCCTCTTCTCCATGGTAGAGTTTACCCCATTCTGTCTCTCCCCATCTCTTCTCATTATGTTCCTCTCTCACCTCTCAATTTTACCCCTTGAGATCATCCGTTCCCATTAAATTCCACCTATGCCCTCTATATATGTATACCTGTAAACATATATACACATATTCACATATGTATTCATATGCCCATATACCCTTCTTCAACTATTTTCATACTGAGAAAGGTTTCATCAGTCACAGTTATCGTTTTTCCATGTAGCAATGTAAATAGTTCAACTTCGATAAGTTCCTTATGATTTCTTTTCCCTGTTTACTTTGTCAAGCATCTCTTACTTCTTGTGACCGAATGTCAAATTTTCTATTCAACTCTGGATTTTTCCTCAATAATGCTTGCAAGTCCCCTATTCCACTGAATGACCTTATTTTCCCCTGAAACATGATACTCAAGTTTTGCTGATTCTTGGTTTTAATCCCAGCTCCTTTGCCCTCCAGAATATCATATTCCATGCCCTTTGATCCCTCAGTGTAGAAGATGCCAGATCCTGAGCTATCCTGATTGTGTTTCCACAATGTGGAAATTGTTTCTTCCTGGCTGCTTGTAATAGGCTCTCCTTGATGGAATTCTGGAATCTGGCTACAATATTCCTAGGGGTTTCCTTTTTGGAATCTTTTTCAGGAAGTGATTGGTGGATTCTTTCAACCTCTATTTTGCCCTCTGGTTCTAAAACATCAGGGCAGTTTTCCTTGAGAATTTCTTGAAAGATGATTTCTAGATTCTTTCTTTGATCGTGGCTTTCAGGTAGTCCAATAATTTTTAAATTATCTCTCCTGGATCTATTTTCCAGGTCAATGATTTTTCCCATGGGATATTTCATATTGCCTTCTATTCTTTCATTTGTTTGGATCTGCTTAATAGCATCTTGATTTCTCATAAAGTCACTAGCTTCCATTTGCTCCAATCTAGTTCTGAAGGAATGTTTCTCCTCAATGAGCTTTTGAGATTATTTTTCCATCTGGCAAATTTGGCTTTTTGAGGCATTATTCTCCTCATTGCCTTTTTGAGCCTCTTTTACCATTTTAGTAAGTCTGTTTTTAAGGTGTTATTTTCCTCATTCAGACTGTTTACTCTCATTTAATACTTTTCTTGCATCTTTCTCATTTCTCTTCCCAATTTTTCCCCACTTCTCTTATATGCTTCTTAAGGTCCTCTCTTGCCTGTAGCCAGCTTGTATTTTCATTTGGGGCTTTTGGTGCAGGATTTCTGACCCCACAGTCCTCCTCCTGTTCCATGCTTTCATCCTCTTTGCCCCCAAAATAGGAGTCTTATGTTGAATTCCTGTTTATATTGTTTCCTTTGCCTAGGCATGTTGCCACTCAATTACTTGACTTTTTGGCTTGTCACAGTAGGACTCTGCCACCAGCCAGGGGAGGTTCCATCTCAAACGGTGGGGTTTTCCCAATTGCCATAGCTATTAGTTGGGTGGCCTCTCTGAAGCCTCCATACAGTCTGGCAAGCTGGTCACACACCCCAAGACCTCTACCCCAGACTGCAAGCCAGATCCAAGAAGATTAAAGCAAGTTATTACTCATCAGACTGGTTTCTGGATACCCCTACAGTTCTCAGGCCAGAAGCTGAAGCTGCAAGGTGGCAGGCAACATGGCAAAAGCTGCTCCAGCTCTTCAGTGTCTTCTTGCCCCAGGGGAAAAAGCTGATGTGCTCTCCCAACCAGTACCAAAGTCCATAGGGCACTGACCTCTCACTTTTTCCTAGGCATCTATGTGTTGATAATTCTGCAAATGACAGAGGTGCTGGTGTTTTGGGGTCCCTCCAGCCTGCTGCTGGTCTGGCCGTCCTGGGGCTAAAACCTCTGACTCAAGTGGGCCTGGGCTTGGCTCCCAGAGTGCTGTGCTGGCTGCTCCTTGCTGGGCTGCCAGGCTGTCCTCAGCGGGAGGTTAGCTTCTCTGTATCATTTTGTGGATTCTGGAGCTTGAGAGGTTGTTCAGAGTCCCCCTTTTATATAATTTTGCTAAAACATTTTATTTTATATGGAGCTATTATTTTCATCAGTAGTCACCTTTGATAATGTACACACATTGGAAGTCTATGTTATAGATGGATATCTTAGCTACTTTATTTGCATAACCCTAATTTCCTTTCCAGAGGGGGTTCTCTAATTGTACATTCCACAAAAAATGAATTAGTGTACCTATCTTTCCACACTGTGTAATGTTTATCTGTCCAATAAAGATTATTCTTCCCTTTTCATCTTTGGCAATATACAGGGTATGAGGTGAAACATTATGATGAGGGAAGGTTAATAATGATGGGGGAAGGGTGATAAGTTCTGCCAGGGACCCTGATTACTATCAGTGACCAGAAACCCTGCAATTCAGTCTGGAAAGAATTCACCAGGCTCAAGCAAACTTTGAAGCTGAGATTGTAAAGTTTATTGTTACACTGCACAGCACAGCAGGAAAGGATTCTTAGGGAACCTGCAAACTTAAAGAGAACATAGGCTTAGTTTTAAGGAGTCAAGACAGTAAATCAGGTGTCAATTATGGTAACTAGCTGAGTAAGGGTGGGATCAAGGAGGTGTTAAGGAGTGGTCAGTGCTTAAAGGACCATGCACTTTTAATATCAACCACGCAGGTGTATTGCCCATGATTCACTGGGAAATAGCCCAAGAAGGGGCTACCTGGAGGTGTGGTTTTAGGCCTGACACATCACTAAAGTCAACCCTTGGTCACGGCCACTGAGGAGTGCGCAGTCTGCCACCCATCAATGTCAAGCTTGACAATATGGATGTTGGGAACCAAGGCCATCAGAGACACAGTATGGGTATAATTGGCTAAGGAGTTACCCTATATATAAGGTACTGAAAGATTCATGGTGCAGTTGGCCACTCTAACTAAGGGAGATAACATTTGAATAAGCTAAAATATTTATAGTTTAGTGAAGGATTCATAGGTAGCTTGTTATTGTTTCAAACAGAGATAAACAGTCCATGAGTTGTTGCTGGGCAGATTGCTGGCAGGGGGAAGGGGTAGTGTTAATGCTTTGAGACTGGGGAGGGGGAAGTGTGATTTTACAGACTGGTTTTACAAATTGATTTTACAGACATAGATCCCAAAGCACCCCATTTACAAACTTATGTTACAAACTGATATTACAGACTGATGTTACAAACATAGATTAATGTTACAAACATATATACATCCCAAGCACCCCATCAATTAGATTTATTTTTATTTGCATTTCTCTTACTAATGTCTTGGAACATTCTTTCACATTGTTATTATTCTGCAGTTTTAATATTGAGAAATGTTTGTTTTCTTTAGCTACTTAATCTCAAAATTCTTGATACAATAATATAGACAAACATTTATTGGGGCCACATTGCACCAGATATTTTGCTCTCAGTTGAAAATACAATGACAAAAGTGAAACAGTCTCTGCCCCCAAGGAATTAACAGTCTACTGGGAGTAAGCAACATAAACAAGATGAGTCAATACAGAATATACACAAAGAAAAACAAAACACTGTTAGGCAAGTAGAGAAAAGCATTAATGAAGGACATCAGGAAAACATCTTAGAAGATGTTGCTTGGGCTCAGCTTTGAAGGGTGTTTATAAATACTGAGGAAACAAATTGTTTAAAGAGAGCAATCCAATGGACACATTCTCTGCAAAGTTATGAAAACAAGGAACAACAGCAGAAGAGTTTTTAAAGAACTCTTAAAAAAAAACTACAACCAAAAAACAAAGCATTTATGTAGCTCTTAAATATTCATAAAGTGTTCTGTAATCTCAACTTTTTATATGGTATTCTCAATAATCCAGTTTGGTGTGTATGAGTGTGTGTGTAATCCCATTTTAAAGATGAAGAAACTGAGGCCCAGAGAGTGTCTGTGATTTTCTTGTGTTTAAACAGCTAGGAAATGTCAATTTTTGAGCAGTTTTCCTGGAATATAAAACACATGATGGGAGATAGATGTGAAATCAGTCTGAAAAGATAGATTGTGAAGGATTTGGATATAAAGCAGAATTTGCTTTATATGGAGGCAATCTGAAATATTTTATTATTCTAGAGGCAATCTGAAATACCTAAAAGTTCTTGATTAGGGATGGGAGGGGTGAAATGGTCAGACAGACCACAAGTATTTTAATTTGGCAGCATTGTAGATAATGAAATTGAGAGTAGAAGTGACTAGTTGAATAAAAATGAATTAGATTGTAACAATTCTAAGGAAAGATTTAAAGGGCCTAGATAAGGTAAATAGATGTTTAGAAGAATAATCACCAAGACTTGGAAACTGATTTGATATCTAAAGCCTTGAATAAAAGCTTATGGATAACCTTGTGGTCATACACTGTGGCATGTATATGTGTAATTTTAATGAAGTACTACTCTGCAATTATATAAGATGCAGTGGACTTTCTGGTTTAGTCAGTTGTGTATAGTCATATTAATTAATTGCTTCATGACATAGTTATAGAAATTTATCACCTTAATCAAGCAAAGGTTTTTAGTGATGACAAGGACATACAGAGTTTAATTAAGAAAAAAAAAAAAGGTAAATCTTTTCCCCTCTGACCTTAAATAGAAGAATAAAAATAGGGGAACAAATAGAATCTTTCCCCAATATTTCATATAAGTAAGAAACAGAAAGATTCACAAGCCTAAGATAAATTTTCAAATTTCAGCAAAACAAATGGAATAGAGTAGAAATGTTGGAAAGACATAGTCCTGAAATCCATGAGATAATTAGGAAGTAACTCTTAAATTCTGTTTGTTAAAATTACTAATGATGATGATGGAAGAAATTCACTTTATCTCTTAGACTACTTTAAGGAGGTGGAGCAAAGATGACAGAGTAAAGACAAGGACACTAATGGAAATGCAAATTTAAAGATCTTGCCTGCCCCTAGGTTAAGTGCACCTGGAGCCTGTGGTGGGAGGCTTGTTTTCCAGGGAAGCCCACACCTTGATACTTTGTGATTAGGCAGTGGGTCAAGAAGGTTGTTACATTCTCTGAGCCAGGAGAAGGCTATATAAAACCTGATGGGAGGCTTTGCTTTGGGGCTCACTTGGAGAAGTGTTGTGTGATTTGACCAGATGAGACTCTGGGCAGCGGATAAGAGCCCCACGGCTTTGAAAATTTGAAAACCAAGATGTTGATGCTTCCCTCTCTTCTAACTGTGATTTGGTATTGATGTATGTAATGGTTGGGCAGTTTGGAAACCTGTCTGCTTGATCTGTTTCTCTGTTTTGAAACTACTGTCTATATACTCTGATGTTCGGGGTGCTGACCTTTTTCACCTGAACTAGGTAAATGTTATATGTTTGTTTGATTAAAGTAAGCTGATTTTGAGTTGCTTTCCTTTTGAAAAGCAGATCTAAGAATCTGTGTTGGCAGCCACCCTGGGAATGTTGGGGTGCTTCCTGCTAAAGACTCACCTGAGCTCTCCCCTACACCCCTCCAAATGCCTTTAAATAGTGACTTTAAGCAAATTCCAGAGGAACAGAACCCATAAGAAGATAGAGTGAAACAATTGTCCAGCTGAAGACAACTTGGAAGATCAGCAGGTAAGATCTTTTGCACCAAGGAGAGAGATGAACATAGAACAGCACAGGCCACACCAGCACAGCCACAGCCCAACAAACCAGGAGTAGACCTTGGGAGCTACTGAATCAGCAGAAGCAAAAGCTGCTGTTTCTAGAGCTCTCAGGACATGGAAGGTAAGGGGTTCAAACAGGTGATCAAAAGGAGATTATAGAGGGTCTCTGCTAGCACAGAGGCAGGATTCTGCAGCTTTTCCCATACTCAGATCAGACGTGCAGTCCTGGGTGGTAGCTGCAGCATTAGAAGGAGCACTTGCACAAAAGTTCTTGTGGCCACAGTGGAGCAGAACTCCTCAAAGTTCCAAGGCAAAAAAGATCACTCTCAGACAAAAAAAATCACTCACAGCTCAGGCCAGGAGAGTAGTAAACACTTCTCCTTAGATCATACCATTTTAGAAGAATTGTAAAATTACAGGTTCCCAGAAGTCTCTCTGAAAACAGCTGCACAAAACCCCTGAAGCACCTTGAGTGCACCTTCCACCCTGGAAGCAAAGCCCAAAATTGACAAAGTTAAAAGTCAAATAATAGGCTTGGAAAATGATTAGATAATATAAAATAAATTCTGAATATAGATAGTTAACAGAATCAAAGCTCCAACATCCAAGCCACAAAGAAAAATAGGAATTGGTTTCTAGAGCTTCCATGGGTAAATAAAGAACAAGTTAATATTTGAATGTATATAATGCTATTATGGTAACATTCCATGACAAGCTTTAGTGGGCATGGAGGATCCCAAGAGGAAAACTGAATAAAGCATATCTCTTTGATTATACATAACATAAACACAGAATCAAAGACCACACCCCTTACACACACACACACACACAGAGGAAAGAGAGGGGTTTAGCAGTTTTTAATAATTTTATAGAAGGGGTGAAAATCAGAGATTTCACATATAGGACTTATCTCGAAGGAAATGCTTTTTTCCCCCATATGCAAATTTTAATTTCTGTCATAAACAATACTGGGAGATATCATTTCAAATCATTAGATTTTTCTTATTTTTTTTCTTTTTTTGCAAAATTTGATACACTTACTGCAGGAGCTTTCTTAAGTAAAAGTTTGTAAAGGGGACTATTTTGTTGAAATCATTAGATAAAAAAGTCAATACATCTCAATGCATTTGAAATTGTGGTGGGAGAAATGAAACTAAAGAAATCTGTCATGTAGTCTTTCAAGTTTAGAAAAGCTAAACAGATAAAATATGTTTATGATAAAAACAACTAAGTATGATTGTCAGTAATGAATAGGGGCTCTGGAACTCAAATACCTAATTGAAGTAGTAAGTAAAATTGAATTTCATGTGTGTTTTGGCTGGTAGATATCATTTGTTATAGTATACATATAATGAGCTTTTTTGTCTTTATTTTTTTTTGCTAATTTTGAGTAAATTGTTGACACAGGCATCATATATGTTTGTGTGGATGAATCATAAATTAAGGGCTAATCAGAATCATGCAAACAAACTAGGAAGGAGACTAGGTAAGAACCTTTACAAAGAATATTTGTACAGAGCATTTGTTGGGATTTGAGTCAATATGGAAGTAAAACTCTACTAAACAAGTCAGCCTCGTCAAACACAATTTAAATATAATCAATTTATATTACATTAGAGTAGATGGTGAATAAATATGGGTTCAGCAAAGGAAATTCTGTGATTTCATACTTTGGAAATTCATACCTTTTTATTTCATAGTAATTTTTGTTATTTATTTATTTGTTTTTAAATGCTTGATTAACTTGATTAACATTTCTGTCAGATTTTGAGTTACAATTTTTCCCCATTTTTCCCCCTACCCACCACCCCAGAATAGCAGACCCACAGGATATCCCCTCATCCAATCTGCTCTTTCCCATATCTTCTCCCATATGCCCTTTGACTTTTCCATTAGGGCAAGGTGAATCTCTGAGCCCCAATGCCTATATGTCTTATTTCCCAATTATATGTAAAGTAGCATTAAAAATAGCATTTATATATATTTAAAACATTTGATTTAAAACTTCAAATTCCAGATTCATTCCCTTCCTCCCTTATCACCCACTTTTGCTGGGAAGATAAGCAAATCAGTATATGTTGTACATGTATAACTCTGCAAAACATTAAGATAGTAGATATATTGTAAAAGACTAGCTATATTTCCCTCCCATCTATCCCACCCCACTTGGTCCATTCCCTACTTTTATCCTGTCCCTTTTCAAACATGGTGCTTTCAACCTACCTCCCAGCCCCCCAGCATGCCCTCCCATTATCCCCCATCTCATGCCCTTCCCTCCTAATCTCCTGTAGGGTGAGATATCCCATTTAGTATGTATGTCATTCTCTCCCTGAGCCAAATTCAATGAGAATATGGTTTTGCCTTTTTGCCTTCCTGTTCTTTCCCTCCCCTGCAACCATTTCCCCCTGCCTCATCTATATGAAATAATTTATCCCTTTCTGTCTCTCCCCATCTGGTCTCATTATATTCCTCCCCAACCTCTTAATTTCACCATTTAAGTATCATCCCTCCCTATTAAATTTGACCTGTGCCCTCTATCTATGTGTACCTGTAAACATATACACACATTCACATATGTATTCATATGCCTGTATACCCTTCTTCAACTATTTTCATATTGAGAAAGGTTTCATCAGTTACAGTTATCATTTTTCCATGTAGGAATGTAAATAGTTCAACTTTATTAAGTTCCTTTTGATTTCTTTTCCCTGTTTACCTTCTCAGGCATCTCTTCCTACTTGTGTCTGGATGTCAAATTTTCTATTCAATTCTGCTTTTTCCTCAGGAATGCTTGAAAGTCCTCTATTCCACTGAATGACCATATTTTCCCCTGAAACAAAATACTCAGTTTTGCTGGGTAGGTGACCCTTGGGTTCATTCCCAGCTCTTTTGCCCTCTGGAATATCATATTCCATGCCCTTCGATCCCTCAGTGTAGAAGCTGCCAGGTCCTGGGCTATTCTGATTGTGTTTCCACAATATTGAAATTGTTTCTTCCTGGCTGCTTGTAGCATTTTCTCCTTGATCTGGGGATTCTGGAACCTGGCTACAATATTCCTGGGAGTTTTCCTTTTGGGATCTTTTTCAGGAGGTGATTGGTGGATTCTTTCAACCTCTATTTTGCCCTCTGTATCTAAAATATCAGGGCACTTTTCCTTGAGAATTTCTTGAAGGGTGATTTCTAGGTTCTTTCTTTGATCGTGGCTTTCAGGTAGTCCAATAATTTTTAAATTGTCTCTCCTGGATCTATTTTCCAGGTCAGTGCTTTTTCCCATGAGATATTTCACATTGCCTTCTATTCTTTCATTTGTTTGGATCTGTTAAACAGCATCTTGATTTCTCATAAAGTCACTAGCTTCCATTTGCTCCAGTCTAGTTCTGAAGGAATGAATCTCCTCAGTGAGCTTTTGAGATTCTTTTTCCATATGGCAAATTTGGCTTTTTAAGGCATTGTTCTCCTGATTGCCTTGTTGAACCTCTTTTGCCATTTTAGTAAGTCAATTTTTTAAGGTGTTATTTTCCTCAGTCAGGCTGTTGACTGTCATTTCATATTTTTCTTGCATCTTTCTCATTTCCCTTCCCAATTGTTTTGGGTAGATTTTTAAAGGTTCGGATTTGTACCCACAAATGACTCGCTGCACTCAGTTTTAAAGCTAAAATATTTTAATAATCAGAATAGGCAAGGAATAGGAGTAGTACAATAACGAAACCAACAGATCAAGAGAACTATAACACAGATTACGATAATAATAATAATAATAGTAATAATAACAATAATAATAATAACAATAATAAGTACAGAAGGGAAAGTTAAAGAAAACATCACCGATCCAGGGGAGCACCAACTTGTCTTTGCAGTGGCTGGGGGATCCCGGGGAACAGCTTCAGAGTCCCGGCCGGGAAAGTCCCAGGCAGAGCGTCCTCTCCATGGGTGAGATCCCAATGAGAGGGAGAGATTTGTGAGTTTTTATGCAGGTAGAACAAAGAAGTTAAAACTTTCATAAGTTGTTTCACACAGTTTGGCTTCCTTGCGTGAATTCCAGGTGAGGCTGAAAAAATACAGTTATCAATCAGTAATTCTGGGAGAATAGCCACTTCCCATCAGCATTGTTTATTGTTCCAGGAATGGCTAGTTCTGGGAACTGAAATGTAGCCATAACACACTTGGTCACTCAAGAGGGTCAATTCCGGGGTCAATATTCAGTTATTTTAGTTCATGTACCTTAAGGGTTGAGTGAACTTACAAAAAAGGAAAGAATATTCTTTCTTCACCAATTTTTCCCCAACTTATCTTCTTCTTAATGTCCTCTATGTCCTGTAGCCAGCTAGTTTTTTCATTTGGGGCTTTTGGTGCAAGATTTCTGACCTCACAGTCCTCCTCCTGTTCCATGCTTAGATCCTCTTTGCCTCCAAAATAGGAGTCTAATATTCCATTTTTCTCTTTATTTTTTTCCTTTGCCTAGGCATGTTGCCACTCAACTACTTGACTTTTAGGCTTGCTGTCACAGTAGGACTCTGCCACCAGCTGGGGAGCTTCCATCCCAAATGCTGGCATTTTCTCAGCTGCAGGAGATATTAGTTGGGTGGCCTCTCTGAAGCTTCCACACACTCTCATAAGCTTGTCACACACCACAAGACCTCTACCCCAGACCACAATCCATATCCAAGAAGGTTTAAGCATGAGTGACTACCCCCAGACTGATCACCCAGAGCTGAAGCTGCAACTGAAGCTGCAAAATGGTGGCTGGGCAGTGGCTACTCAGTGGCTTCTCCCTCCCAGGGAAAGAAGCTGACTTGATCTCCCAACCAGTCCCAAAGTCCCTTCTGCACTAACCTCTCACTTTTCCCATGGCATCTATGTGTTGGTAATTCTGGAAACACCACAGCTGCTGGTGTTCTGGAGTCTTTCCAGCAGGCTGCTGGCCTGGTTGCCCTGGGGCTAAAACTTCAGACTCATGAGGTCCTGGGTGTGGCTCCCAGATCACTGTGCTGGCTGCTCCCTACTGGGCTGCCTTGCTGTCCTCACAGTGAGGTTAGTTTCTCTGTGTCATTTTGTGGGTTCTGGAGCTCCAGAGTTTTTTTTTTAGAGTCCCTATACATACATACATGCATACATACATACATACATATATACACACACATATATGTATATATATACAACATATATATACATACATACATACATATATATGTGTGTATATATATATATATATATATATATATATATATAGTAAGTTGTGTGGGCAGGAGCCCCACAGAAGTGCTGTTTCTACTCTAGCATCTTGGCTCTACCTCTGGAAATTCATACATTTTGATCACTCCTCCAACAAAGTGACTTCTCAGTCCATTAATATCATGAAGTCCCATGACATCCATCATCAACACACACGCATACACACAGACACAAAGACACACACTCACACCATACAGACACCATGTCAAACACAGGTATATTTTTGATCTGATCATAACTCCAAACTCTTTCATTTCTGTGACCTAAGATTCATAAATTTCTTTCTCAGACCACTATCCTTCTATCTTTTCTTCTGCCTCATCACTCACAAATGTATTTTCTGAATTTACTATGACCTCCTGACTCTTTGAAATTATGGATTCCCTCAGTTAGTTAGTCATCCCTGCACAAGCTTCACTTCCTTTCCATTGTGATCGTACATTTGGCCAGCTCAGGGTAACTGATAGTTACCCTTGAATCCCATACACTAAATGTCCAGTAACTTGACAAACTTTAGTCTTGGGTGATTGTATTGATTTACTTTCTTAATTCTACCATACATTATTCAGGCAAGTTTTGCTGAAAATAAAGAAAAAAATCATTCCTAACTATCTTGACAATATTCACTACAGATTTATGTCATGCTGTTTCAACTTGGTCCTCTTTGCAGCAAAGCAATCATTTATATTCTCCTTTGATTGAACATTATACTCCCTGAAATTTATTTTAAACTTTCTCTTTTTTATAGAATACCCAAAACAATCTACCCACCTTTCCCTTTTCTCTCTTTCTGCATAAGTACTAGCCTTTGGTTTCTTTTTGGAAAAGAGAGCCCATACATTAAAACCTCATTCTTCTTTCTCACTCCTTACCTTAAAACACAATATTATTAAACCAGTCATTTAATATTTATCATCTTCCATCTATGTGCAATCATATATTCTGCTTCAAATAATGTATTTATATAATGTTAAAAGTAAAAGGGAGTACAGAAAACTCCTCACTTTAAGTAAGATGTATAAACTTAGGATTAAAGAATTTAGCTGACTGTCCAACTGAAAAAGCCAACTAGGAATGAAACTTAGATCTCCTAAACCCCGATTCCTAAAGCTAATAATATATAAACAATATTAAGTGATATGTTATAAAAAATAAAGGATAAGGGAAAAGAGAAAATAATACATAGCATATGTTATTATATTCCTACTTTGAAGAGTCCTATAAAATAGACATAAACATGATTCATTTTGATTAAAAAAGGAACACCACCATACTAAGAGTTACATATGTTTAGTACAATGCTACTACTTTACTATATTGTACATTAGACAATTCTAAAGCTATTTTACATTAGACAATTCTAAAGCTAGCTTGGCTTAATTTAAAAACACTAAAACAATAATTGTGATTGTCTACATTGCTTTATAATGGTTTCAACTTAGAAATATTGTTGGAGAAATTTCTGCAAAATAATCACTGTAATAAATCCAGATAGAGCTAGAACCCCAGAAAATTTACAGCCCAGAAACACTTAATCTCCTTGCCAAATTTAGGTCTTTATATCAGTGGCAGCACTGGTTTAGAATAGCAACTTGTTTACAAAATTTTCAGAAGAGACTAGTGGAAAAATATCACTGATATCTCACACACCCCAAATAAGCCAGGTTATTCTAAGAGCATTTATAGATGAAACTAAGAAGACAAAGATGAAAAATGGAACATATCTGTTAGTTAGCTTAAAACTTTTATCTTTCATGTCAGTGGAACCACTAGAATTGGGCTTTCCATTTTGGGATTCAGTTTCTGATGGGCTATGTGAAGGAATGAATACCTCTATAGAGAAAATATAGACAGAAGGCTGAATTGAATAAGAGTAAGAAATACATTGAGGAAATTTGGTATAAAAGGAACACACTTCTGCTACTGATGCATTGATAAGAGTTAATGATTACTTGTTAGTCATCATGAGGTCTATGGGTTTTCCCATCATTTTTATAATACAGTAATATTTTGGCCTTATAAACACATTATTCTTTTTTTTTTGTTGCAGTTGGTTTAAGTTTTGTTTGTTTGTTTATTTGTTTTGTGGGGTTTGGAAGGAGCCTGGTTCCATTTTGTCCTTTCATTCTGATTCCTCATATCAATCTGCCATATTTTCCTTGATGAAAATGCAATTATTGCTAGAACCGGAAAATTTTTTTCACACTATATATGCACAGATTTAAAATTTACTAAAAGCTTTAGAGAGTAGAAAATTCTATTATATTCTTGTGTTTATTATATAGAATTTGATTGAATAGAATAAAATACACAATTATGTATTCTTCTGTGATATAGTGCCCTTTCTTCACTCATAGGAATAAGAATATGAAAGATTTTTGGTAAACACAAAGGAGGTAACAACTTAATGATTGACAATGTTATTATTAGTATCAAACAAAGCATAAAATATGAAGAAATATATTCCCTAAAGGTACATACCACTCTTGTGGGGAATATTCAGCAAAAAGTCTGAATGAAAGAAGGATTTATTATATAGCTGAAAATGAAGTTCACATATTCTCCTTTTTATACTGATAAGGTCCAGAGTCAAAAGGAGGAGTTAAGCCTAAAATTTCTTACAGGAAAAATGAATGAATGAAGAATATTTATATTGTCTAAACCAAGTTACTATTCATTTTCTCTCAGCTGCTCTACTTGTTTTCAGCTCCAAAGAGCATCATGTCTCCCACTGGACAAGTTGATCACCATGTTTATTGGTTCAGGTTTCTTTTTTTGTTTTGTTTTGCTTTTAATATTCAACCCCTTCTCAATTCCCTCAGTTAACTCTCTCTTGTTATTTGGTGACTTGAAGGTAGAGGAATAAATTCCTCTCAGATCTTTCCTTTTAGAAGACTGAGACCTTTCAAATTTCTGAGGTAATTCTCCATTTTCATCAGTAGCTCTGCTTGGTTTCAGCTACATCAAAGACCATACATTTTATTATTCTGCCAATCCCTGGTTTTTAGCTTCCTTTCGTATGACTTTATCCGATTAGAATATAAGATCCATATTATCTCCTTTTCTTATATGTAACCCCATCACTTAACAGAGTGCCTCTGCTAAGTACATTTTGTATACATTTAATAAATATTTATTGATTTGAAATTGAATTAAATTATATTTAATTATGTTGGAAAAGACTTTTATAGTTGAATTAATCCATCCAACTAATATCTTAGTTGGGTAATGAAAGAGTCTAGAACACAACTATAGTTGTTCGATTTGTTTTTGTAAAGTTGTATAATATCTTTAATGATCTCAAGCTGATGCATGACACCAAAACTTAAATTTGTAACAACGCTGTTTTTTCTGATGTTGCTGCAAATCATGGCTTAATCTGGCTTTAAATCTTAATATACTACAATATCTAAAGACTCAAAATCATAGGCATCACTGAGAACAATGTAGAGACATATATTGGGCATAAGTAGGGTATGGAATATGACTAACAACTGGTATATATATGTATATATATGTTTATATATATATATATGTGTATATATATATGTGTGTGTGTGTGTGTGTGTGTGTGTGTGTATATATATATATATATATATATATATATATATATATATATATATATATATATATATATATACAGAGAGAGAGAGGGCCAAAATAATACACATGTATCTCTTTTTTACCCAGATTAAGAAATTAAGCGCATTAAATAATCTATGGTAGATTTATGGAAATGGGGTCAGATTGAGAAGATGCATTGAAATATTGAATAATGATTTAGTTGATCTGCATCTATTTCATATGGAACCAGATAGAGAATGGGCTTTTGAGTTCGTAGGTACAGGCAACTACTGAGGGATAAAACTGCTATCCATTTAAGTTGACATCTTCCTTGCTTTTTGAACTCTTTTAAATGGAATTGTTGAAGAATGTAGGGTTTCCTACACATCATATTTTCACGTGGAAGTGAAATAACTAGTAGAAAGTTATTTGTGAATAACTATTAGAAAGTTCCTCCTAAAGCATCATTTTCATTGTAAATTCTGAACATGAGTTATTACTTATTTTTGACTATTGCAGCAAGCATGAGTTTTTACTTAGCCTCAAAATCACTATTTTATCCTGACATAATTTCTATATTTTAAAATTGGTTTGTTTATTTTTAGTTTTCAACATTCAGTTCCATAGGCTTTTGAGTTTTAAATTTTCTTCTACTCCTTCTCCTCCCCCACCCCAAAATGGCATGCAATCTGATATAGGCTCTACACTTACATTCCTATTAAACATATTCTCACATTAGTCATGTTGTATAGAAGAATTAGAATGAATGAGAGGTACCACAAGAGAGGAAAACCTAAACAAGAGGAAAAAAAAAGAGAGCAAACAATATGCTTAGATGTGCATTCAGGCTCCTCAGTTCTTTCTTTTTTGTTTGTTTGTTAGCAGAGAGGAAGGTAAGTCAAGTGGGTTAAGTAACTTGCCCAAAGTCAAACAGACCTGTCAGGGGCTGGATTTGAACTCAGGTCCTCCTAATTTTAGGACTGGTATGCTATGCACTGTGCCACCTAGCTGCCCCTCTCAGTTTGCTCTCTGGATGTGTATAGCATTTTCCATCATGACCCTTTTGGAGTTGTCTTAGAGCTTTCATTCCTGAGAAGAGTTAAATCTATCAAAGTGAAGAGTAGCACAGTGTGGCTGTAACTGTGTACAATGTTCTCCTGGTTGTGCTCACCTCACTCAGCATCAGTTATGTAAGTCTTTCCATATTTTCCTAAAAGCCAATTGCTTATCATTTCTTATAGCACAATAGAATTCCTATGATAATTTTTTACCCAAATTGCTATGAAGTAATTGATGTTAAAAGTCTTTGTTCATATTTTCTTATTTATTTTTATTTTCATTAATGAAAAAAAAAAGACTAAGTAATTGCTCTGGCATTATCCATAACAGAAGGTTTGGTTAATAGGAATCAATGCAGAAGATAACAGCTCTGCTGTTTTTTTTTTTTTTTGAGAAATTTTTTGAGAATTAAGAAAATGGCTTCTTTATAGCAATTCCTCTTTTTCTCATGACTGAAACCTTAAGAGAAATATACAATTATTGGTTCTCCCTTGCTTTTACTACAACTCATCATGAATTCTGAATAGTTATTTTAAATGACTTTATATTCTACTGTTCATCTTCTAATACTCATTTGTAGATTTTCAAAACTAATTGTGTATGTGCAAATAATTTGGTGCTTTAAGCTATGGAAAATTGATTTTTCTGCTTATCCCTCCCACTCATCCATCTTACTTTTGTTATTTTTATATTTACTTTAATAGTGGTTAACTGTTTTTAACAGAATGGTTTTCAAGCTTCAGCAGCTTAATTATATCTGACTTTTTGTCAGTGATTATTATAATTCTAATTGAGAAAGTTTGTTTATATCATCATGTTTTTATTGGACAATGAACCAAGTGAAATATTATCTCATTCTATTTTTACAAATATCAATGAATTTTGACATATTTGATTTATTGCTGTTTTTCTCTTACATTTTTTTCCATTCTTCCCTAAGAGTAAGGTGCTACTGTATGGGGAATATAAGCACATATGGTATAGTGGAAGGACTGCTTAATTTCAGGATGAGAGAGGTCTAAATTTTAATCCTATTATTTACTTTTTTAGTGACTATGATAAAATCAACTTCTTTTAGCCTCTTTCTCCTTTGAAAAGTCGAGACAGCAATACTTGCTGTGAGTACCTGTCACATCCAACAAGTGAACTGCTTACAGAAATAATGGAAATCTTAAAATACTCCTTTTTAAGTTATTTATTTTTAGTTTTCAACATTCACTTCCATAAATTTTAAATTTTCTCTCCCTTCCTGTCCTCCCCCTTCCCCAAAACAGTGGGCACTTTGATACAGGCTCTACATATACATTCCTATTAAACATATTTTCACATAAGTCATGTTGTATAGAAGAATTAGAACAAATGGGAGAAACCATGAGAAAGAAAACAAAATAAAATAAAAAAGAAAATGGTCAATTTCACTCTGCATTCAGACTGCTTAGTTCTTTCTCTGTGTGTGGATGGTATTTTCCATCATGAGTACTTTGGAATTGTTTTAGGTCCTTGCATTGCTGAGAAGGGCTAAGTCTATCAAAATCAGTCATCACACACTATGGCTGTTACTGTGTATAATGTTCTCCTGGCTCACTTCGCTCAGCATCAATTCATATAAGTCTTTCCAGGTTTTTCTGAAGTCTGCCTGTTCATTATTTCTTATGGTGTAATAGTATTACATTACATTCATATAACAAAACTTGTTCGGCCATTCCCCAGTTGATGGATATCCCCTCAATTTCCAGTTCTTTGTCACTACAAAAAGAGGTGCTATATATATATATATATATATATATATATATATATATATATATATATATATATATATATATTTTTTTTTTACACGAGGGTCCTTTTCCCATTTTTATTATCTCTTTGGAATACAGCCATAGAAGTGGTATTGCTGGGTCAAAGGGTATGCACAATTTTATAACCCTTTGTGCATAGTTCCAAATTGTTCTCAGAATGGCTGGATCATCTCACAGCTCCACCAATAATGAATTAGTGTTCCAACTTTTCCAAATTTCCAACATTTGTCATTTTCCTGTTTTGCTATATTAACCAAATCTGATAGATGTAATGTGGTACCTCAGAGTTGTTTTGATTTGCATTTCTCTAATCAATAGTGATTTAGAGCAATTTTTTCACTTGAGCATGGATAGCTTTACTTGCTTCCTCTGAAAACTGCCTACTCATATCCTTTGACCATTTATTAAATGGGGAATGACTTGTGCTCTTGTAAATCTGACTCAATTCTTTATATATTTTAGAAATGATGCCTTCATCAGAGACTAAAGTTGTAAAAATTCTTTCCCAGATTTCTGCTTCCCTGCTAATCTTGGTGGCATTTTGTTCTTGCAAGAACTTTTCAATTTAATATAATCAAAATTATACATTTTACATTTCATAATATTCTCTATTTCTCGTTTGGTCATAAATTCCTACATTCTCCAAAATCTGATGGTTAAACTATTCCTTGCTCCCTTTAGTTGTCTATAGTATCAGCCTTTGTATCTAAATCATGTACCCATTTGGACTTTATTTTGTTATCCAGTGTCATACATTAGTCTGTGCCTAGTTTCTCTCATAGTATTTTCCAGTTATCCTAGCAGCTTTTCTCAAATAGTGAGTTCTTATCCCAAAACCTGGGGTGTTTCGGTTTATCAAACTATAGATTGCTATAACCATTGACTACCATATCTTATGTACTTAATCTATTTAACTGATCTAACCCTCTATTTCTTACCCAGTATCGAGTACTTTTGATGATTGCTGCTTTAAATACAATTTAAGATCTGTTATGTGTAGGCCACCTTCCTAAGCATTTATTTTCATTAATTCGTGATATTCTAGATGTTTTTTTATATTACTTTTTCTAGCTCTAAAAATAATTTTTGGCAGATTTACTGATATGGTACAAAATAAGCAAATTAATTTGGGTAGAATTGTCATATTTTTCTATTAGTTTGACCTACCCACAATCAATTGATTTTTTCACAATTATTTGTGTGAAAAGTGTTTTATAATTGTGTTCATATAGTTCCTGTTTGTTTCGGCAGGTAGACTCCCACATATTTTATAATGCTTACAGTTAAAATACTTAAAAAAAACTATATTCTTAGTATACCATCAGGAATGGGACCTGTTAAACTGAAATGAAGGAGTTAGCAATCAAATTATTTCTAAAATTCATTCCTGTTCTGAAATTCAGTCCTTGGTCCTTCATTCAATGCTAAGCTCACTACTTTGATGACCTCATTCACTCCTGAGTTATCAACTATCACTACTTTCTAATGACTCCAAAATCTGTGTGAGCAGGCCTGGCCTTTCTCTGAGTATCTCTTAGTGTTTTTTGTTTTTGTTTTTGCAATCTGTCACAGCATTTTTCATTTATATAAGACAAATCACAGACCAAACTCAAGTAAGGATATATTTTATTGCCTGCAAATTAAAGCATTTTTTTTCTTTCTCAAGAGAATGCAACACTAGTTTGAATTCTTTTTATAACTTTTTTAAGGAGAGAAATAATTTCTGTGTTATAAAGTAATGTTGAAATTCTTTTCCATTCCAATATTTCTTCTGTACTTATCTGCTTGCTGATATATGGCCTAAACTGGGGAAATTTAAGCAACCAGTTGCAGAAAATAAATTGAGACTTCTGCAAATACTGATCCCTATGAAAATTTTGCAAAATCATGAAAAAATAAATTAAACATTCAATGACTTCTTAGGTTCCTAGCCTTGATTTCCTTAAAAAAGTGCTGAACTTATTACATCTTATAGGTCAAACTTGATTTAAATAAAGGTCCATAAGATTCTAATTTTCATGCCTAGGTCAAAGTTTAGAATATTTTTAGCCAAAAAGAAAATCCAACATCAGCAAAACCTTACTGATTATCCTCAGAGCACACTATTAGAATTCTGGGATCTTCATTTTTCTAAGAAGTCAGAGATCTGGAATGAACTTATGAGTGTGTATTTATACACATCAAAACAATTCATTATTAGATAGGTCACAATATGGAGGGATGGAAAATTTGTGTTGAACATACTGATTCTGTTTTCAATTTTCAGCTCAGTTTAAGGAGGTTCTTATATAAATTTCTCTCTCTTTTTTTTCTCTTACAACAGCATACCATGAAAGAGAAGATTGCTTTTCAGTGATGATATGCAAATGTGTTTAGAAAGTATACTTTACCCAGGCATATTTTCCAAACTCAGCATTCATTCAAAAGTACTGATGAGAAGGTGGCACTTAGTAGTGACCCTTTTTTTATATTCTGGAAAAAAAGACTTTGCTTTCTCAGCTAATTGGAACACCCCCAAATCCCCCAAGTATCTGACATATTCTTCAGTCAGGGGAGACTAGGTGAGCAGATAACTGAATTTGAATTTTGTATTTTTTATTTTTTCACGTTCTTTTATAAATCTTTTATATTTCCACATTAGTCATGTTGTAAAGAATTTAACCAAAGGGAAAAACCACAAGAAAGGAGAGAGAAAAAGGGGAAGAGAGAGAGACACACAGAGAGAGAGAGAGACAGAGAGAGAGACAGAGAGAGTGAGAGAATGGTATGCTTCAATCTGCATTCAACCTCCATAGTTCTTTCTCTTGATGTGGATAACAATTTCCATAATGAGTCTTTTGGAATTAACTTAGATCTTTATATTATTGATAAAAGCTATGTCTATCATAGTTAATCATAGCGTGATGTTTCTTCTGCTGTGTACAGTGTTCTTCTGGTTTTGCTCACTTCACTAAGCTTTAGTTCATGTGAGTCTTTCCAGGTTTTCTGAAATCTGACAGCCCACTATTTGTTATGGAACAATAGCATTCCATTAAATTCATATATTACAACTTGTTCAGCAGTTCCCCAATTGATGGGTATCCCATCAGTTTACAATTCTTTTTTTTTTTTTAAAGCAATTGGGGTTAAGTAACTTGCTCAAGGTTACACGACTAGTCATTATTTATGTGTGGGTGCTCATTTTCTGAGGCCGGATCTGATCTCGGGTCATCCCAACTCCGAGGCCGATGCTCTTACTCACTGCGCCACCTAACCGCCCCTTTAGGGCAATTGGGGTTAAGTAATTTGCCCAAGGTTACACGGCTAGGCTAGGTTTTTGTTTGTGTGGATTAAGTGTCGGAGGCTGGCTCCGAACTCAGGTCCTTCTGATTACGGGGCCGGCGCTCTATTCACTGCGCCACCTAGCCGCCCCAGTTTACAATTCTTGACCACCACAAAAAGTGCTGCTACAAATATTTTTTTTTCTCCACGTGGTTCCTTTCCCCATTTTTATGATCTCTTTGGGATACAGTACAGAGCTAGTAGTGGTATTTTTCACTTAAAGGGTATGCACAGTTATATAGCTCTTTTAGTTCACAATTCCACCAGCAATGCATTAGTGTTCCAATTTCTCCACATCAACTCCAACATTTAACATTTTCCTGTTTTGTCACATTAGCAATGGAGATGAAAGCATTTAGTTAAAGTGATTTACCCCAATTCACATGACTATAAGTAGCAGAAGAAAGTTTCAGACACAAGGCTCTTCTGACTAAACAATGCTATTAAAATATATGCCTGCCAAAAGAGGCTGCTCATACAGCAAGAGATGAAGATAACTAATGAACATTCCATGTGCTTAATCAGTATCATCAGACTGTCAGTAAAAATAAGAACATGAGCTTGTTAATGGACCCTGGTGTACTACAAGGTGAACTGGCATGAATAAATTATCTTTGTCATCATTGGATTAAATATTAATGTTGATAAGATTACAGATAGTTATAACTATTTTTATAACTATTTTCCAGTTGTTACACACAATTCTTTACTGTCTTACAAAGATTTTAAGTCCTTTGAATTCAGGGTGCATTTTTTTCTAAAGTTTTTAATTCCCAATTATATGCTAGATCAATCCAGGACAAGAACAATCAGTAGATTCTTATTATTTAATTATGCTAATTGAGATGCAAAATGCATGTATGTCAGTACCCATGCTCTCTTATTCCCTTTTTATATTTAAATATTTATTAATAATTAAGTTAAAAGGTTTGCCTAGGCAGAAGTTAAAAGATTGAAAAAAAAAGCATAGAATGGTGATTCTTCTAAAACTTAGAAATTTTGTAAATGTAATCTGATATGTGTTATAATTTAGTCAGAAGTGGTTATCTTATTTTTTATTTTCACCATGGGCCTCAACTGCTGACTCAAACTAACTCTGTCTCCATGACTTGCGTTTATTTCTATTTCCATTCTGAATAGAATTTTTGATAACTATTAAAGATCATCTCCATTTTTCTTACTCTTTAGAAAAAGTTATTGAAATACTGCTGTTGACTTATAACTATTAATAAAAGAGAGAATTTCAGAATGCTTTATTTCTATTACATAACTCAGAGAGATTATAAATTTAGTTTCTCTAAGTAGTTAATGTCTAGGCAAGAGAAGGACATTAAGAATTATGATCACTTGTAAGTGCTATATTTTAAGAAGAAAAGGAATCATTATTCATTATGTGACTTGTGGAATTTATTTTTTTTCTAATCTATACAGTTTTCAATTTAGTGTGCTCATGAGTATCCTTTTGTAATACCAGTTAAGCCTCAATATGACACTTTTCTTAAATGCTGACTAATGCTCAGGTACAAAATGATCTATACATCCTTAAAGTTTAAAGAGTCCAATAAGGAAAAAAATGAAAACATTGATGTTAATGACATTTAATTCCCTAGTTGTTGATGATATCACATTCAGGGACAATAATTTTAAGCAAATGAGGAAGTAATCAATTATCTTTCAAGTCTACATTTACCTTTCCAGTATAATATAAATTAACATATTTACTTCTCAAACTGGGTTATGTATATCCACTGCTCTCATCCTGACATAATCCCATTTCCAAAAATCACTCACATATAGCCAATGCCTTATTTATAACAATTTCTGGCATTTATGAGGGAGAAGACCCCAAGGGACATCTTACTGAATATGACATCTCTGTGGACCATAGGAATATTGTAGTCAATTGGTCATACTCTGCTGACTTTATATAAGCATGGATTCTTACCATAGAGACTAAAGAATTATACATAATTGCAATGATTACAGTGGAATCTCTCTATAAAGCTGCAAATTATGACAATCCTCTTTGGCCCCTATCCAAGTCAATTTAAGATTCTAATTATAAGTCAATCACATCTAAATGTTGATACACAATAGACAAAGAGAATATTAATAGAGCCCTTAAATAACTTTGCTTTTAAAATACTTCCTTAAAAGATCATTTGAGCTAATGGAGCCTTAATACTGTATCTCATTCTGTATCTTGGATTTGCATTTAGGTTAATTTGATTAAAATAAAACTATAACCCTCAGAAGGAAAAAAATCTGGTCATTTAAATATAGATCCCAACTTTTAATATCAAATTATCAATTTATTTTCTAGGAAAACTTTGTGAAAATATGGTATTCTATGTTTACCCCCTAGTTATATGAAAGTTAGATTGATAAATTTCAGAGTAATTATAATGTACACATACTTTAAAGCACCTGATTTAGTCAAAGAGAGCACATATCCTGGGGTGTCTTGGTGGTGCGGTGAATAGAGCATGGTTCCCTGGAGTCAGGAGGACCTCAGTTCAAATGCAGCCTCAGACACTTAACACACAAAAAAATATTATCCATGTGAGCTTGGGTAAGTCACTTAACCCCAATTGCCCTACCTTCCACCCTCCAAAAAGCAAAGAAAAAAAAGAGAACACATATTCAAAGCTGTTGACTTTGCTATGCTGAAAAAAAAAAAAACCTAACACACTTATAGATAAAATGTATTTCATATATCTACAATCAAAACAATTATTCCATAATGTATCTCATTTAAATTTCAAAGGGAAAATTTACACAGCAGACTAACTATGAGTAACCTTATAAAAAACAAGCAAACAAAAAATATTCCCAGTGAAAGGATATAATAGGTTTAACATAGACTTTGTGGGAAAATATATTGGAAGTAAAGCAGGAACAATTAATGATAATGCAGCAAATACCATCTGATAACACTAGTGAGAGGAGTAAAAGTAATTCCATTATGGATATGAGAAAGGATATTCACTAAGAATATACTCAATATGGATCAATTTAAAAAGCAAGTATTTTCTCCCCTCTGAAATTCTGGATCGTGTGCCAAAACCTGAAGAAAAAGGACGAAAAGAAGTTTAGCATGGTTCTGGATCAGGCAGCCAGGTGAGAGAGTGCTAGGCCAGGAGTCAGAAATATCTGAATTCAAATTCAGCTTTAGACACTGAAAAGTTTTGTGACCCTGGGTAATTCACATAACTCTTTGCCTCAGTTTCCTCATCTGTAAAATTATCTGGAAAAGGATGGCAAATCACTGCAGTGTCTTTGCCAAGCAAATCCCAAATGGGGTCATAAAGAGTAGGACACAACTGAGTAACAAAAATGATTGTTTATACAGTTGATATTTAAGAAACATTATAATACATTTGAATACAAATCAATAATTAGTCTTAATGAAATGTAATGGTAAGGTGAATCTTTGGAGAGGGAGAGTAAACTCATTGGCTATAAGAAAGAATAGCATGAAATAATAAAAATGTCAAGGGAACATCATATGTCAAGTTTACTTTTCAGATTTTCTTGAATTAAAGCTGTGTTATGAAGTGATTGAAGATTATTGGGGGAAGAAAGAATTATCAATAGAGTCTCTGTCCAAATGTTCCTGGACTAGCTCTCATTATCAGTTGGTTTTTTTCACTGAACTTCAAAAGATCTATTCACCTTATTATCAAATTTGCTCCATTTTCCCTTTGATGAAAAATAAATGATTCTGTAGATTCTGTATTTAGGAGGTTATAAAGCTGTATTTTATATGCAAAAAGGTGATAAGCTATTCACAGTAAAAGATAATATAATTTGATATTCAGAAAGATAATCAGTATTTTAAAATTACAATTAACCATAAAGGTACAATAATAAACTGTAGATTATAGGATTGAGTGAAAAACTGTGGAATCAGGACAACCTAAGTTAAAACCTGGCCTAGAATACATATTATGGATGTGACCCTAGGCAACCTTTTTCAGGGCCCCAGGAAACAGATTAAATGTTAAAGCTGCACAATTATAATTTCTTTTCTTTTGCCATCTCCTTCCTCCCTCTACCTTTTATCCTCCTCTTTTTCTTTCTTCTCTTCCTCCTCCTCTTCCTTTACCTCCACTTCCTCCTTCTCCATCTTCTTCTCCACCTTCTCCTCCATCTTTATTCCCTCCTTCGCCACCTCTTTTTCCTCCTTCTTTCTTTTTCTTCTTCCTTTTACTTCATCATCATTCTCAGAGTTGTTCTGAGGATGCTTCCATTGAGCCTATAGGAGTGAGGCTAAATCACAATTGTTTAATTCATATGTGTAAAGTAGTAATTTTATTCATTTGGTGAATAATCCAAGAACATCAAGTCCAAAATAAATTATAAAGATAGTGAATTATTCTAAACTGATTTATTCTGAAATTGCCTTTCTCTGTAAATATAAAGGTGATAAAATGTAGATAATGGTAATAAAAATATTTAAATTTTCATTGTACATAAGGAAATAAATACTGGTGGTTTTGAACTTTAAATTATATATCAAATTGATCCAATGGACAGATATTTTGACTTTATTTTAGAAGCAGAATATCATGAGCATAAGGTTAAGGATGGGGCTACCTATATCAAAGACTATGCTAGCTTCTTGATATCAAAGTTTTATGACAGTAAAACATTTAGAAAAATTGACACCTTTGAAAAGCCAAGCCAGGCTGAAGTTGAATCTTTTTATAATGGGGTACTTGTACAGTGGCTCTATAATGGAAGAAAATGGATTTTGAAAGTATCCAAACCAAATTGTGCAGAATATTAATAACATATAAAGCCTACTTTCTAGGACAGCAAGATAAATAAAGTTGTTTAGTTGCTAAATATGAAAAACTCAGCTTATAGATACTCTTATTTTATATAATAAATGGATAAAATATTTATGACAATGCTTCTTAAAGATATCATTTAAAAAATCAAAAGTATTAAAATAGATATATTTCCATGGACCTTCCAGTGCAACTGAAATTGGTTGACCACTAGGTGGAAACTATAGCTAAAATGCAGGATTAGAAACAAAAGACCCTCCTGAGGTGATGATCATACTGATCAATTCAATAATAATTGGTAAACATGCATGATACTGAGACAAGTAGTTTTGCTCACAAGAGGCATTCATACCTTGGATATAAATTCCTGAATATCCATAAAAACTGGACGAGTAATTTTGCTAGAATTGGAACATTATTATAAATAACAACTTGGGTATATTGGGAGAAATAGCATTAGTAAATAAAACATTTAAGAAGGTAGGTTTTTTTTTTTTTTGAAAAATAAAGTGTCATAATTAACACTTCTAAACTATGTGGAATAAAAACCTAACAAAATACTAACACTTAGATGGAGAAATTAAAACCATATAGGGATGGAAGTGGGGACAGAGTCAAGATGGCAAAGTATTGGCAGCAACCCAGCTGAACTCTCCTAACCTTCTTCAATTTTAAAAACACATTTCAAATAAAATTTGGGGACAGCAGAGCTGACAAAATGTTTGGGAGAGACATTTTTCCAGGCAAAGACAATTTAGTAGGTCAATAGGGGATGTTTGTAACACTGGGGGAGGAGGGGACAGAGATCTGTCTGGAGTGAATTCATACTTTGGAATCAGCAACAACAATAACAGCAGTAGCTCCAGGAAATCTCAGCCCAGAGATAGTAAGGGGTTTGGGCAACTTCTCAGAAATAGATTACAGGCAAATTTTTGCTATCCTGGGATAGAGGTAGTTTTGACAGGCCTCTTTATTGTCAAAAAGTAGTTCTGGGTTGCAGTTCCAGGGCAGAGATAAGTACTTCTGATTGGTTACAAGGAAGCCAGGTCCCTAGCCTCTGGTCCAAGGCATAGAGGAGTATTATCCTGTTTGGCCAAAAGGAATAGAGGACCTAGTCATAGTTCCAGGACCAAGAAGATATCTTAACCTTGTAGCTGCAGGAGAGCAAAGGTTTTCTCTGGGTAAAGACCAGGAGAACAGTTACCAGATATCTCCCTGCATAAATACCACCTTGGAAGATCTGAAAACTTGTACATTCCCAGACCTAGATCTGAACACAGCTACATGAAAAAGTCTGAAATATAGAACAGTGTTTCCCAACCCTCAGATGAACAGAGTCCAACTTTAACAGAAATAGAAAAGTCAAGAAATAGGCTGAAAAAATGAGCAAACTATTAAAAAATGACTGTAAAAAGCTATTGCAAGGACAGAGAAAATCAAGACAACAAACTCAAAAGAAGATAATTGCTACGACTAAAGCATCAAAGAAAAACATTAATTGGATGAAAGTCCAAAGAATTCATGTAAGAGTTAAAAAAAAATGTAGTCACATTAGTCTTAAATTATCTCTCCTTGATCTATTTTCTAGGTCAGTAGGTTTTCCAATTAAATATTTAACACTTTCTTTCATTTTTTCATTCTCTTTATTTTGATTGATCCTTCTGTGATGTCTCATAGAGTCGTTTGTCTTCCCTTGCTCAATACTAATTTTAATGAATTATTGTCTTTAGTAAGCTTTTCTGCTGCCTTTTTCACTTTGGTCAATTCTACTTTTTAAGGAGTTTTTCTCTTTAGTGGACTTTTGTGCTTTGTGCTTCTTTTACCATTGACCAACTGTTCTAGGTGGTTGTTACTGTTTTTTTAGATATTATTTGGAATTTTTGTGCCTCCTTTACCAAGCTGTTGACTTTTTTTCATGATTTTCTTGAATTACTCTCATTTCTTTCCCCAAATTTTCTCTACTTCTGTAATTTGATTTAAAAAATCCTTTTTGAGCTTTTCCAGGAATTCTTTTGGGGCCTAAGACCAATTTATATTATTTTTTAAGTCTTTGGATGTAGCTGTTTTGCTTTGTTGTCTTTTTCTGAAGTTGTGTTGTCATCTTGCCTTTCAGCAGAGTAACTGTCCATGGTCAGATTTTTTGTTGTTGTCTGTTAATTTTCCCATCCTTTTTCTTGACTTTTAAATTCATGTTAAATTGGGACAGCTAGGTGGTGCAGTGAGTAGAGCACTGGCCCTGGAGTCAGAAGGACCTGAATTTGGATCCGACCTCAGACACTTAAAGCACACACAAACAAAAAACCTAGCCGTGTGACCTTGGGCAAGTTACTTAACCCCAAATGCCCTCCAAAAAGCAAAAAAAAAAAAAAAATTCATGTTAAATTTGGGCTCTCTTCCCAGGGTAAATAAAGAGATGTCTCAAAATTCAGGTTTCTTTTTATCTGCTTCTGTTTTCAGAGAAAATTCAGGGGTTCTTTAAGTTTTCAATACAATTCCAAGATTGTATTATCTAAGGAGAGATGTGGTAATTGCTCTTCTGGCCTGTGCTCTGGTCTATGAGTGATCACAAACATTCTTTTCTACAGTGTAACTATGACCAGGTTCCCTATTTCCTTGTGGCCACATATTGTTGAGTGCTAGTCTACTTTCTCAACTTGGAACTGTGCCATGAAACCACTTATAGACAATGCAACAGAATCTTGACCCCAGTGCAAGGAAAGGATCGCCTTTAATGTCCTTCTGACCCCCTTACCTTCTGTGGTCTGAGAACTCTGGAAGGCTGCTTCCATTTTAGTCACCCTCAAAGCCTGTTGTTTGCTTGACTGGTTGCTGATTGCACTGATACATCCTGTGTTAGACTGTGCTCCACTTTCACCACAGTGAGATTGATCTTTCCTGTCAAGCTTCTAAGGTGTCTTGGGCTAGAAAATTGCTTTATTTTTGTTTATTCTGATGTTCCATAATTGGATTTGAGAAATTATTTTAAAGTGTTTGGAGGAGAATTTAGAAGAGCTCAGCAAAGTCTCTGCTTTACTCTGGCACCTTTACTCCACCCTCTACATTTCATTCTTTCAGCTGATGAAGTATTCTGTTCCCTTGCCACTATGAGAATTAGGATGCAGGGACAACTTGAGAGTTTTCCACATCATATTAAAATGCCAAGTTCTTTTTGTCCTAGTGGCCATTATATGGAAGGAAATAGGGAGTTAATCATGTCTAGCAAAATCATATTTGGAGTGATATATGTTCCTGGAGAGTCCAGAATTTTCCAGGGAAGTTGTACATATGTGTTCCTTGGACTAACTTCTACAGGACAATTCAACTACTATAACAAAAAATATTCAAATTCAGTCGGCTGAATTTGTTTTTTCATTTGACTAAATAAGTAAGAACTCTTTACCAACCATTTGACTTCTCAGTGCTGAATTTGTAAGCTATTGTTCCAAGCAAGTCACTGCTTTATATGATTATATAGACCTTACTAAAGACTTGTATGTACTTGTGTTGACATAGATAATATGAATTCATTGAGATTACCCATAACTTGAAAATAAATGTGTTTCACGAAGTTGGGGAGAGGGTAAATGAATCTCAAGCACACTTTTTGTAATGTAGGATAATCAAAAAGCATTGAAAAAATCATTAGGAGAAAGTGCTGATCTGATTCCAAGGATAGATGCAGATGTCTGTGCCTAAAAGGAAATGGAGCCATCTGTATGTATAACAGCTTCACTGCTCCCTTACAGCTTCCTACTGAATGCAACACAGCCGAATTTAAATTGAACCAAACCAATTTTTAAGTAAGTTAGTTTTTTTTAACTTCATAGCAGAAAATGTTTTTATTTGTTGTTGCTCTGTTACAGAGTTGTTTGCGATTTGATTCCATGATTAAAATATATATATATATATATATATATATATATATATATATATATATATATATATATATATATATATATTCATTGGCTTTTATTTGGGTTTGATGGCTCCACAAAAGAACTAAAACCTGGAATTGGGTCTTCTTCATTGCTTTGCATGGCCTTAAATAATGCCTCAGGAAAAAAAAAAGAGTTCAAATAAGAATAAGTGATATTCCTAGGCCTGTGCAAAATGAATTGTTCATTTTTTCTATTTGTTTCTTTTGGTAAAGCAAAAAATAAATAAATAAATAAATCATTAGCACCAGTCAGATATCCCAAAATATACAGGAATACAATGAGATAAATTATTTGGATTGGGTGGAAATGAAATCAAGAAATAAATGTGGTACTTTTTAGGTTGAATTCATAATGATAGGATTTCCATTAGTTCCTATGCTCTCTCCCTAAAAGCTGCCCTCTGTTTAGATCACTTTCATCCTCCTAATTGTCTTATTATGAGTGGCAAATTAGACAAGGCCTTTCAATTAATATTTTTTTATCTGCTACATAAAACAAACGCAGGCTAACAATGATACAACATGCAACTAGAATAAATAGAATGAAATATTACAGAAATTGGAAAGCAATACTAATAAAAATTCTAACACTGTTCCCTAAAACTGGTCCCTTTTGCCTATTTTCACCAGTAGGAATGTATATATTTTCAAGTTGTATCTAAGTTATACATGACTAGAATCTTAAAAGTTATACATAACTAGAATATCTTGTTGACCACTTTGAAAACTGGGGTGGCCGGAGATAGATCACCAAATCTTTTATCTGACACCTATGATGAATATTCATGAATCAATGAAGGTCATAAGTGAAGGGATGTTTCTAATGGTTTTTGTTTTTGTCATCTTGGAAAGAGTGCTTTACAGATTATGAAAACCATTCTGTATTACACATTCCAATTACGTGTGAAGATAGTTTTTTGATATTCATTTTTTTTGTAAACTATTGAGTTCAAAGTTTTTCTCCCTTCTCTCCCTTCCTCCCTTCCCCATTTTCTAAAAAGAGCAAGCAATCTCATATAGGTTATACATATACAATTGTGTTAAACATAATTCCACATTAGTTACTTTGTAAAAGAAGAATCAAAAAAAAAAGGGAAAAAACTGAGAGGAAAAAAAAAGTGAAAATAGTATGCTTTGATTTGCATTCAGACTCCATAGTTCTTTCTCTGGATGTGGTTATCATTATCCATCACAAGTCAGCTGTTACTATCTTGGCTCATTGTATTGCTGAGAAGAGCAGATTCTATCATAGTTAATCTCTGTACACTATTACTGTTATGGTGTACAGTGTTCTGGTTCTGCTCACTTCACTCAGGATGAGTTCATGTAAATCTTTCTGTGTTTTTCTGAAATCTGTCTCCTCATCAGTCCTTATAGAACAATAGTATTCCATCACATTCATATACCACAAATTGTTCAGATATTCCCCAATTGATGAGCATCCCCCTCAATTTCTAATTCTTTGCCAACACAGAAGAATTACTATAGACATTTTTGTACCTGTGGGTCCTTTTGCCATTTTTGTGATCTCTTTGGGATATAGACGGAGTAGTGGTATTGCTGGATTGAAGGATATGCACAGTTTGGTTTCCCTTTGTGCATAGTCTAAATTGCTCTCCAGAATGATTGGATTGAATTATTTTCCTTTTCTGTCATCTTAGCCCATCTCATAGGGTAAGGTGGTACCTCTGAGTTGTTTTATTTTGCATTTCTCTAATCAATTGTGATTTAGAGCATTTTTATATGAATATGGATAGCTTTAATTTCTTCATCTGAAAACTGCCTGTTCATGTCCTTTGACCATTTATCAGTTGGGAATGACTTGTATTCTTCTAAATTTGACTACGTTGTCTATATATTTTAGGAATGAGACCTTTATCAGAAATGCTGGCTCTAAAAATTGTTTCCCAGCTTTCTGCTTTCCTTCTGATTTTGGTTGTATTGGTTTTGTTTCTGCAAAATCATCCATTTTACATTATATAATGTTCTCTATCTTGTTCATCATAAATTCTTCCCTTCCTTGTACTAATTTGCTTATGGTATCATCTCTTATGTCAAAATCATGTATCCATGTGTCTAAATCATGTACCTATGTTAACCTTCTCTTGGTATAGCCTGTGAGACAAGCCTAGTTTCTGTCATCTTATGTTTTCAGTTTTCTTTCTTTCTTCTTTTTTTTTTTTGGAGGGCAATTGAGGTTAAGTAACTTGCCCAAGGTCACACGGCTAGGTTTTTGTTTGTGTGTGCATTAAGTGTCTGAGGTCGGATCCGAACTCAGGTCCTTCTGACTCCAGGGCTGGCACTCTATTCACTGCGCCACCTAGCCGCCGTGTTTTCAGTTTTCTGAACAGGTGTTAAATAATGAGTACTCCCTGAAACTGGAGTCTTTGGCTTTATTCAAAAGTGGATCATTATAGTCATTTGTGACTGTGTCTTGTGTACCTAACCTATTTCACTGATCTGCCACTCTATTTCTTAGGCAATACCAAAAAGTTTAGATGGTTGAGGTTTTATAATATAGTTGTAGATCTGGTATAGTCAGGCCTCCTTCCTTTTCATGTTCTTCCATTAATTCACTTGATATTTTTATTGATTGTTCTTCTAGATACATTTTATTATTTTTTCTATCTAAAATAGGTGTTTGATAGTTCGATTATTGTGGAACTGAACCAGTAAATTAATTTAGGTAGAATTATGTTTTTATTATATTAACTCAACCTACCCATGAGCAGTTGTTATTTTTCCAGTTGTTTAGATCTGATTTTATATGTGTGAAGTATTTTGTAATTCTGTTCATATACTCCCTAGGTTTGTCTTGGGACGTAGACTTCCAAATACTTTATATCATATTTTATTTGAAATGCGATTTCTCTTTCTAACTCTGGTGCTGGACTTTGTTGGTCATATAAAGAAACCTTGATGATTTATGTGACTTTATTTTATATCCTGCGATTTTGCTAAAGTTGTTCATTTTTTCAAATAGTTTTTAATAGATTCTCTAGGATTCTTTAATATACCATCATATTGTCTGCTAAAATGGATAGTTTTGTTTTCTCATTGCCTATTCTAATTCCATAAAATTTCTTTTTCTTCTCTTTTTTTCTAAAGCTAACATTTCTAGTACAATATTTAATAACAGTTGTGATAATGGGCATCCTTATTTCACCTATGTTCTTATTGGGGCTACTTCTAGGTTTATCTCTATTACATATCATGCTTGCTGATGGTTTTATATAGATATTTCTTATCATTTTAAGGAAACTCCATTTATTCTTATACTCTGTGGTGTTTTAATAGGAATCATTGCTATATTTTGTCAGAAGCTTCTGTATTTATTGAGAAAATAATATGGCTTCGGTCCGTTTTATTATCAATATTTTCAATTATGCTTAACATTTTCCTAATATTGACCCAGCCCTGCATTCTGGGAAAAAATCCACCTGATCATAGTTTATTATCCTGGTGATAAATTGCTGTAATTTCTTTCTAATATTTTATTTAAAAATTGTTCATCAATATTCAATAGGGAATTGCTGTATAATTTTCTTTCTCTGTTTTTTTCTCTTCCTTGTTTAGGTATAAGCACAACATTTTTATAATAAAAAGAATTTGGTAAAATTTCCTCCCTGCCTATTTTTTGAATAGTTTATATGGTTTTGGAATTAATTGTTCTTTAGATGTTTGATAGAATTTACTTGTTAATTCAACTGGCTCTGTAAATTTTTTTCTTAGGGAGTCCATTGATTGCTTGTTCAAATTCTTTTTCTAAAATGGGTTTATTTCAGTATTGTATTTCCTCTTCTTTTCATCTAGGCAATTTATATTTTTGTAAATATTCATCCATTTCATTTATATTGTCAAATTTATTAGCATACATTTGGGAAAATAGCTTCTCATTATTGATTTAATTTTCTCCTGATTTCTGGTGAATTTACCCTTTCCCTTTTTATACTGGTAACTTGGTTTTCTTCTTTATTTTTAAAATAAAATAAAACAAAATTTTGTCTATTTTATTATTTATTAGTTCAATAGCTTTCTTGCTTTCAATTTTATTACTCTCTCCTTTGATTTTTCAGAATATCTAATTTGACATTTAATTGGGGATTTTAAATTTGTTGCTTTTTTTAGCTTTCATAATTACATGCCTAATTCACTGCTCTCCTTTTTCTCTATTTTATTCAAGTAAGCATTTAGAGATATAAAATTTCCCCTAAGAACAGTTTTGATTGTCCCCAAAGGTTTTGGCATGTAGTTGTATTATTGTCATTCTCTTAGATAAAGTTATTTATTATTTCTCTGACTTGTTGTTTGATTGACTTATTCCTTAGGATTCATCTTTAACTTATTGTAGCAGCAAGCACCCCAATATCCCCAGGGTGACTGCCAACACAGGTTCTTAGATCTGCTTTTCAAAAGGAAAGCAACTCAAAATGGGTTAACAAGCTTACTTTAACCAAACAAACACACATTACCTAGTTCAGGGGAAAAAGGTCAGCACCCCGAACTTCAGAGTTACAGAACTTACAGATCAGATAGGCTTCCAAACTGTCCCAACATTACATGCATCAATACCAAATCACAGTTACCAGAGAGGGAAGCATCAACATCTGGGTTTTCAAAGCCGGGGGGCTCTCAACAACGGCTTCCCAGAGTCTTATCTGGTCAAATCACACAACACTTCTCAAAGTGAGACCCAAAGCAAAGCCTCTCCTCAGGGCTTATATAGCCTTCTCTGGGCTCAGAGAATGTAACCACCCTTTTGATCCACTGCCCAATCACACAGCATCAAGGTGTGGTCATTCCTGAAAACCAAGCCTCCCACCACAGGCTCCATGTGACCACATTCAGCCTATTAGGAGGCAGAGCATATTTTCAAATCAAGGAAGGTTTTCAGAGTCTCTTAAAGCCAATCAAAGTCTCTTAAGCCAATCAAAGGGCCTAGGGGCAGGGAAGATCTTTAAATCTGCATTTCCATTACACTTATCTTTCCATGACCCTTTATTGTACATAATTTTAAGTGCATCATGATCTGAAAAGGATGCAATTAATCCTTCTGTCCTTCTCCAATTGATTTTGAGATTTGTGCTTTAATGTATGATCAGTTTTTGTGTAGGTGCCATGTACCACTGAGAAAAGGTTTATTCTTTTCTATCCCCTTTTAATTTTTTCAAGATGTCTGTCATATCTACTCTTTCTAAAATCCTATTCACCTTCTTAACTTCCTTCTTGTTTATTTTGTCATTAGATGTATCAGATTCTGAGATGAGGGAGATTTAGGTCACCATTACTGGCATAGTTTTCCTGTCTATTTCTTCTGTTAACTTACTTAACTTCTCCTCTAAGGACTTGGATGCTTTAAGACTTGGTACATATGTGTTTAGTACTGTTATTACTTCATTGTCTATTATATTTTAGCAAGAAGTAATTTCCTTCCTTATCTCTCTCTCTCTCTCTCTCTCTCTCTCTCTCTCTCTCTCTTTTTTTTTTTTTTGGAGGGCAATTGGGGTTAAGTAACTTGCCCAAGGTCACACGGCTAGGTTTTTGTTTGTGTGTGAGTTAAGTGTCTGAGGCCGATCCAAACTCAGGTCCTTCTGACTCCAGGGCCGATGCTCTACTCACTGCTCTACCTAGCCTCCCCTTCCTCATCTCTTTTAATTAGATATATTTTTATTTTTTCTTTTGCTTTGTCTGAGATCACGATTACTACCCTTGTTTTCTTTTTTATTTACTTCAGCTGAAGCATAATATATTCTGCTCCAGCCTTTTACCTTTACTCTGTGCATATTTCTCTGCTTCAAATGTGTTTCTTGTAAACAACATATCTTATGATTCTTGTTTTTAATCCATTCTGCTATCTGATTCTGTTTTATGTAGGAGTTCATTCCATTAACCTTCACAGTTAAGATTACTAACTATATTTCTCTCCATCCTATTTCCCCCATTTATGCTTTTCTCCCTCTTTCAACCTGCCCATCCTCACCAGAATTTTTATTCTACCACCTCCCTCAGTCTGCCCTTCTTCCTTCAGTCCTCTTCCCTCCTCTTCTTCCTTTCCCCTCCTACTTCTTCCCTCCCTACAATCAGCCCTCTTCCTCCCTTTTCTTTCCCCTCTCCCTTCTTATTTCCATATAGGATAAGATACATTTTTATACCCCACTGAGTACATGTGTTCTTCACTGTTTTAGGCAAATCCAATGAGAGTAAGGTTCAAACAATGCTCACCCCCTCCCTTCTTTCCCTCTACTATAATAGTTCTTCTTTGTCTATTCATGTGATGTAATTTACTCTATCTGCTTCTTCCTTTCCTCTTCTCCCAGTACAATGTTTTTCTTCACTCTTTATTTTTTAATATCATCTCATCAAAGTCAATTTATACCTATGCCTCCTGTCTATGTATATTCCTTCCAAGTATCACCTTATCATATGGAGAAATCTGCTTAAATGTTATTGAATAACATGTTTGTTTGTTTTTCCTTTCTTTCCTGTTTTCCTTTGTATGCTTCTCTTGAATATTATATTTGAATGAATTTTCTGTTCACCTTTGGTCTCTTCATCAGAACTGTGTGAAAATCCCCTATTTCATTGAATATCCATATTTTCCCCAGAAAAATAATGCCCCATTTTGCTGGGTAGTTGATTCCTTTTTGTAATCCACCCACATTTGCTTCTGGAATATCATATTCCCAAGACCTCTGAAACTTTAATGAAGAAGCTGACAAGTTTTATGTAATCCTGACTCTGGGTCCTTGTTATTGAATTGTTTCTTTCTGGCTTCTTGCAGTATTATTTTTCCTTGACCTGATAATTCTAGAATTTGGCTACAATATTTCTTGAAATTTTTATTTTGGGATCTCTTTCAGGATATAAAGGATGGAGTCTTTCAATGACTTTTGTTTACCATCTTATTCTAGGATATTGGGGAAGTTTTCTTTGAAGATTTTTTTGAAAGATGCTGCCCAAGCTCTTTATTATTTAATCAGGGCCTTCATGTAGTTCAATAATTCTTAAAACATTCCCCTTATATCTATTTTTCAGGTAAGTACTTTTTCCAAAGAGATATTTTATATTTTCTCCTATTTTTTAATTTTGATTTTATTGGACAGATTGTTGAACTTTCATGGAGTCATTAACTTCCTCTTCCCAATTCTAAATTTTAAGGCATCATTTTCTTCAGTTAGCTTTTGTACCTTCTTTTCCATTTGGCCAATTTTACCTTTAAAGAAGTTTTCTTCAGTCATTTTTTGCTTCCTTTTTCTAGCTCTTGTCTCTTTTTTTTTTTTTCATAATTCTCCTTAGTAACTCTCCTTTCTTTTCCCAGTTTTTTCTACCTTTCTTACTTAATGTTTAAGATCCTTCTTGAGCTCTTCCAAGAGGACTTTTTGGGCTTGAGATTAATTCATATTCCCCTTTGAGGCTTCACATTTTGGTATTTTGATGTTATCTTCATCTGAGTCCATGTTTTGATCTTCCCTGTTGCTATAGTTGCTTTCTATGGTCAGGGATTTGTTCTTTTTCTTACTCATTTTTTCCACTCGATTTCATAGCTCTTAACATTGAGTGGTGTTCCTGAGGCACAGGGGATACTATCCAGAGCTTCTTATGCTAGGAGCTAGGGTCCTGGTCAGGATCTTTCCACACCAGGGCTTCAGGGGCTTGAGACTTGCATAATACTGTGTTGTGGATGGACTGGTCTAGTTGTGCCTGTTTTGCTGGAGTATCTGGGCTCACAATCTGCCTGCAATCCTAAAACTGGAAACTTCTCTGCTGACCTGCTGAGCCAGGACAAAAGGGCTTTGGTTATTGATCTATGCTGTAGCTTAATCCCTCCTATTGACTTGCCTGGACATGTCTGAACAATGCTTCGTTCCTCTTTTACCCAAGTGAGAAAGACCTTTCCTGAAGTCCTTCCAAGATATCTCAAGCTGGAAAATTTTTGAACTCTGTCATTTTATAGGTTCTGTTTCTCTAGAATACATTTAAAGGCTTGATTTAATGTTGTTTCTGAGGGAAGCTGGAGAGAATTCAAGCTACTTCCTGGCTTCTCTCCACCATCTTCAGGTCATCTATATTCTAAATATTATATGACACAAACTCGATTAAAGTATCTGGACAAGTTTTGGTACAACTTTATCTTTTCCAGAACATATTAAATATGGTAGAGTAAAAGAGTGAAGAATATGTTGTATAATACATTATCGTTTATATTATAAATCCTCTAATAAGGCTTAATAGCACAAGCTAAAATAAGGCATTATATACTGTCATCACTAATTCAACAGATCTGATGTCTGTTGTTGAAAATAGATTAAAATGTTAAGCTATGAGAAAACTAGTATCTTCCTTGAAAACATTTGGGAATAATGTGCTTCATTACTGTCCCTTTCACCTTAGCAATTTCTAGAGAGACATATATGTAATGTAAATTTCTTAAATAATATTTTTGTCCAAAAATGCTTTAAATTAAACTCGGGTAAATCCAGAGCTGGACATGACCTTACAAATCCTCTAACCTGATAGCTTCATCTTAACAGGTTAAGAAAATGAAGAAAAGGGAGATTAAGCAAATTGTCAAAATTCATTATAATTAGCAGACAGGATTTGAAATTTGTCTTAATATCAATCCAGTGCTTTGTTCACTGTAAGACATCTGAGTCTTATATTAACACATTTTTAAAAGAAGGAATATTTCAAGCCATTTTAAAAAGCAATATATAGCAAACTAGTTTTTTTTTTCTTCCTGTAATAGTTCTGTAAATCAATGTGTACTTTTATGAAGACTTCTAAGTCTACTTCTAAAGAAAATCTAACATCTTTGGCCCATCTTACTCATTCTTGTGGCATTTACTATACTCCTTTAAAATTTCTTGCTCTAAAACTAGAATTGATTCCAACCTCCAGACACAGTTTCTACATGCCATTTCATGCCAACAATATTTTGATGTCACCTGTTATAAAGAGGTAATTCATACTGACAATTTGTAGATAGCTTAAATTTTCAAACAATATATTCACTAGAACAATGCTGTTCACACACAAATCAATTCATGATATAATTTAGAATCTGATACAGCTAATCCTGTAATTTGGTCAGATGGTAAAAGAGGTATTCTGATATTAAGGCCTTCAGTAAAAATGGGAGAAAATAGCTTGGTATCTGTAATGACAATCAAGGCAATTAGGTGACTTTCAGTATTGTTCTTTAAAGCTCATTGAAATATATGTATTTCTAAAAACTGAACAAAGCATGATATTCTTGCATTCGAAGGGGCATAATAATCCTGGTTTATCCTTAGATAATAATTCAACAAAGTACTGTCATATATGTGGGTACACATTCACATATACATATACGTGTGTATATATATATATATATATATATATATATATATATATATAGACATAGACACATATATACATAAACACACACACACACGCACACACACACACACACACACACACACACACACACACACACACAATATATATATATATATATATATATATATATATATATATATATATATATATATATACAGAGAGAAGAGAGAGAACTTGTCCATATAAGTGTTTGTGTGGGATTTCTAGACTCTGACAACAGAAACAATGACTTATTTCCTCATTCGTACATAGTCCTCTTCTGTCAATAGCATTTTTTGAGGAGCAAGCAATTATTACCTCAGGTGTATTTAGTCTTTTTTTGGTGGGGGGAGGTTTCAGCAGAGTCCCTTCAATGCATTGTGAAATGTCAGAGTTAAAGAGCAATGATTTATATTTGTCTTACTATATTAACACAAATATAATTCTCAATACATTCTTGGCATCCTAGAAAGTAACTTGTGCCTAGTGATTTTATCTTCTTAGATTTCCCTTTGTTTTCCCCCCATAGCAACTCAATAACAGTTGTTATTTTTGAAATAAAATACATTTTTAAGATATTGAATAGTTTTAGCAAAACTTGAGCTTTTAAAAATTAAATTTTTATCATTTTATTTTATGTTTACATACTTATATTCCCCAACATATGTACCTCATAGAGAATTATACTTTATAATAATACTGCAAGTATTATGGATCTATCACAGAGGTCTGACAATATATAGTGTTCCATACCCATCATCCTCAAATTCTGCAAAGAATAGGAGGAGATGTTTTCACTTATATCATCTTAATTATCTTTGAAGTTAACTTAGGTTATTATAATTGTACATAATTTAGTTTCTATTATTTGGTTACTGTCCTTTCCATTTGCATTTTTATAGGTATTGTGTATCTCATTTTCAAATAATTCCAAATTGTTTTAATATCAATCTTCTATATTCATCATATGCTATTGTTTCTTTTTTTTTTTAACACAAGACTATTCCATGTGTTACAGATTACATTGCTGTTCTCCAATCGAGTCATCTAATTTTCCCCAGTTCTTTGTTTTTAAAGTGTGCTATGACTATTTTAACTTTGTGAAGTATATGCTGCATAGATTAAGTATTACTAATCTGTGACCTCAGTGAAGGCTAAAGGACCCAAGGTGAAAATGAAAGTTCTTTTCTCAAATATTTCCTTCCTGACTTGAAAATTCATTTTTTGGGAAAAAAAAAAGTTTCTTGAATTCATTCCATGGTTATGTACCCCCATAGATGATTAAACCTGTGAGATCAGAAAAAAATGGCACTACATATATTACCCTAGTGTTAAAGAAATAACTCACTAGTGATCTCCTAACTGCACAGCTTCTTTCATTGATTACATAAGAGGTACGTGGAAGAGGTCTACAGATAAGTCTGAACAGTAAGAATTTATCGATCATTTGAACATAACAAGAACATTTCCACCCTTAGGGAAAAAGAATCATATGATGAGAGGCACAGCATGAGGAGATTAAATATTTTTTAGATAAATAAAGAGGTAAAGTTATAGATATAGATAGATATAGACATAAGGAGGACAGGACATTGAAGTTGGGTAAATTAATATAGCTATAGAAACGTAAATATAATTAACTGATTCATTCAAATGGTGAAATAGAGTCTTAGCAAGTTTGAAGAGAATATTTCTGAGTATTCATAGAAATGCACGGAATATAGATGATCAAAATTACATTAATACAAGAACAGAAACTTTTAACTGAAACATGACATCTGAAAGCAGCAAGATTTTCTTTAGTTTTGAAAAAATTTCTTATTCCTAGTCTACCTATTTACATTTGCTCTAATGTCTTGTAAAAAAAAACAATGAAATTTAAAGGAAAAAAAAGAATTAGATTTCTTATTCCACATTAGAAAGCAAAATCTTGAAAAAAAATGACAAAATGCCATAAAGTTTTCCTTTGCAATAATCATAAATGGGACAGTAATTATCTGCACATCTATCACAATAATATCAATGATAAACTTAATGAAATTGAGCAAACATGGGTTTTGTAATGATATTTTCTCCAGAAATAGAAAGCAACTGATTTTTTGCAGGCACTAGATGTGGATACAGCATAAATTGTCTAAATGCATGCTGGTGATCTCCACAAAATCTCACATTTCATTAGGTATTAGTGCTGATATAGCTAATAGAACTCATTCAGTATGAAAAAGGGAGAGGTGATGGGCAAATCATGGACTCCCTTTTGGCAGAAGTGCGGTTTTTAAAGGATTAGTTGGAATTCAATAGATGAAGAGAAAATGTTTCCAGCATAAAAAAGCTAGAGCAATAAAGCATAGACAAACTGGTACTGCTGTGTGTTCAGGGAACAAAGAATTGCCAGAGCTGTTTGAGATACAAATGGGAAGACTTGTTGGCTACAGACTGTGGAGAGTGGTTGTAATGGAAATTTGTAGATCTTCCCCGCCCCTTGATAAGCCTAAGGGAATTTGAAGATCTTCCTAGCCCCTTAATAGGCTGAATATAGGCTGAATGTAAGCATAGATTCCTCGGGGGGAGGAGCTTGCTGAAGGGTGGAGCAGAGCCTAGAGGGAGCTGGGAGTCAGAGCAACTAAAAGGTAGAAGAGAGAGTATCACCCAGGGAGACAGCTAGGCTTGTGAGTTTTGGTTTGTGGGAAGGCTAAGGGTTGTGTGGCTTAATTCTGTGCTATGATATATTAACTGCTACTATTATGAATTTGACTTTTTGATGTTGGGATTTGTTTTCCTAAGTTTCTGAACAAAATGTTTTGCTTCTGTCTTTTATATGGAGAGTTTGTTATATTTTGTGATTGAAAACTATGCCAGTGCATTTACTGTAACTGTTGGTGCTGGGAATATTGCATTGGCACTACTGCCTTAAATGACAGACAGAAGAGTTTAAATTTAATTAGAAAGACAACATGTAGATACTAAATATTCTGGGGGCAGTTGAAATGAAATAATCATATATAATACTTGAGGAAAATATGCCCTTAAGAATTAGAGTGAGCGATGAAACAATAGGACCCATCAAAGTCCATTCAGAATTATTAGGGTCTTTATCAGGATAGTAGCAGTGGAAATAAAAAAGATGGCATGTATGAAAAAGTATGGGAAAAGCAGGATAATTGTTACTTAATAGGGATAGAGATTGGGTTTGTGATTTGATGGGCATAGGGAACTTCTACATGAGGAAATGTCTTGTACCAATATGGGTTGGCACCTTTGCTACCACATTTAGTTATTTGTTGAGAATAAGTGTCAAACTCACACAGAAAGGTGAACACTAAACTGCACATACATGTGGATTCCTGCTGACTGCATGTTAACTTAGAAAACCATATATTACAATTATCTATGTTCTGTATTTATTTTGTTAAATATTTTAGTTTCATTTTAATTTGGTTTGGGTTGTACTCTGGAGTGTTCTAGCCTATGATGTGCCTTTGGATCTCCTGTTTGGTAACTCTAGTTTAGAATACTGAAAAATTAACTGATTTATCTAGGGTCAGACAGCCAGTATATCCAGAGGAAGAACTCAAATGCATATCTTCTTGCTTTTAAGGCTAGCTCTCTATCCAAAAATGTTCTGTGGCTTCTAAGAATCCAGTGACCTTTCCAGGGTTACTTACCATTTGGTAAGTGTCTGATTTAGCATTTGAATTTTTGTGTTCTTAACTTGGGGTCCAATATACTCTTCCATATAAGATGTTCCCTTAAATTGATCACTTGGTACCCAATTTAAAAAAAGGATATTAGAAAGAGGAAATAATTACATGCAACACCTGGAGAGACTGCCTTGCAAAACAGCACCCAGAAAAGATGGTCACAGTTTTAAGGTCTTTGTATGTCTGTAGTTAATTAAAAACTATATCTCATAAGCAGAAATAGATGTGGTTTATATAAGGCAGCCAGAAGACTGTCAAAGCTTTCATTTAATGACAGCATAGTAAGAAAAACAACAACATAATTTTTCCCAACATGAAGCTGATGGACATTCTACCACAAATGAATCTACCCAGGGACCTCATGTGAAAGGTTAAATATTTCAGGAATAGCAGTGGTCGTGAACAACTCATGTCTATGATACTTGAGAGTGGAAAATATATTCTGATGATATTATTACAATGCTCCTTCTGGTTTTATATTGTTTGTGCTTTCTTCTCATTGGTATAGTAATCAATAGTAGCTGGTAATGTTCAAGGGACAACCAAGAAGCAAAAACATCAAAATCCTCACTTTTCTTTTCTCTATAAACAAGACCTGGATCTGTCCATATCCAGAGTTTTAACTGTCAATAGATTTTTCACCTCAGGATAATCTTAATGCTCTGGGCCAAGTTATTTTCAATATAACAGACAATGAGTCACTTAAGCAGAACCAAAAGACCTTTGATTTGTCCTTAAACCTTATTTACTCTTGCAAATTAAGAATGATGCCCCTTTCCTAATCCCCTAACTGATTTGGGGTTAGAATTTACTCCCCTAATTTCCACCAATTTATGTTGGTCAAGCTCCACACCTTCCTTCTTAAAGACTGCCTTTCATCAAACTGCCAAACTGTCTGAATCTTAATTCTAGTAGTTTTTATTTCATTTTTTCTATTTCCCCCACCCCAAATCTCTAAGATCTATTTGTTCTTATATGAACATGGAGGGAAGAGAGCGAGGAAAGCAAATAAATCATATGGAGCCATAATAAATCATCACCCACCTTCCACCTAAATCCTTTGGTTCATATTCTTCCCCCAATATATGCACTGTAGTGTGTGTGTGTGTGTGTGTGTGTCTGTCTGTCTGTCTGTGTTTGTGTAGAGAAAGAGACAGAGAGATATATACACATACATATACATGCATACATATATACATACATACATATGTAGAGGGCATTATAACTAGTCTACATAAAATAAGGAGAAAAGAACATGGGTATATCTTGAAATTAATGGATGAGAGAATTATTCACTTGATAGTATTGCTGGTGGTGGGTTTCTAACCCAAATTTAAGTCATACCTGACCATGTGTTTTATTGTATTGTAGAAACTTTTGTTGAAATATTGTTATGCAACCATAGGGCTGTGAATAATTTTCTTTTAAAGCACAGGTATGGTTTTATGTAGGCATTATCCTAATCATATTTTAACACTTATAACAATCTGGTCATTTACCTATACTTTTTCTGTCTGAATAATGGAACTCATCTTTGAAAAGGAATAAAGTAGCACCAAGTAACTTGAAAATGTGCAAAATGGTCTCACCATTTCTCTCACTTTTCTTTCAGTTCTTTCACCTTCTGAGGGGAGTAGACTTAGCAGCATTCTTTTTTAATCTTGCAAACTTCTTGATTGGCTGCCAGTGAATCAGACTTATATTTGGCCTTGTTTCCTCCTCCACCGCAGCTAAGAACAACAGAGCAATATTAAAGATTCTGGCACTTTCAATCCCACACAAAAACATGTGATTGTGAGTGAGATTGTGTATGTGTGTGTGTGGGGGGGGGTGCTGTTTTCAAATGAGGAGTTTAAAATCTTGGTAAATCACATCCTCATTAAAAAAAGTACAAACATGTTAACAATGTTGGTATATTATAATTTTGTATGCACTTATCTTTGTTTTTGCAAAGGATCCCTAATTTCCTTGGTGTCTATACCTCCTAGTGAAGAAAATCCTACTTCCATTACTGATCTACAACTATTCTATAATTTAGATCATCTAAACTACCTGGGGAACTGAGGTTTTAAATGACTTGGTCAGAGTCACATACCAATATATGTCTGAAAAATGTGAAACAATGCTTTCTTGACACTGAGACTGTCTATTCATTATTTTAACTTGCTTCTCAATTTTTTTCATTTTTTTTAATTTGTCATGTTTAATTCAAATTTCAAGTTGTCTTCTATTTCTAAATATCTCTTACTTTTAAAATTTCTATTTTCATTCTGTTTAAATCCATATAGGAAAATATCTATCAAGTGCTGAGATAGAACATTTTTGAAACTTTAAAAAGATGAATGATCATAAGATTTATGTTAGATTGTACCACATAGAAATAAAAATAAAGATGTTTTTAAAACTCAGTTTTAAATAACTGTTGAGTTCATAAGAGTTTAACTTAGCTCACAAATCAGCTGTATTAGATCACTGATGATTGTGTATGTACATATATAATAAATTACTTCTTCCTGGCACCTTTGTAATTTTAATTCCCTAAAATGAAAAAGTAATCATTAGAACATCTGTTCTGCTAAAATCCACAGTTACCCTCTGGGCTTTGAAGAGCAATTTACTTAAAGTCAATTGGTAGATTGAACATGATATCATAGAATTTTTCTCTATAGATTTCCTTCTAATTTTTTAAGCTGAATTTGATCAATCTTTGAAGAAGCTGTGTTCATATAATGTTGCTGAATGCTATGGGTTTATACATTTCTGCCACCATTAAGACAAATAAATAGCATTTATGTCACTTATATATTATAAAACTATATAACTATATGATTCATCATTTTTATGACATATGTATTACTTGTATTATTGGCCTCATATTTACATATACAAAAAACCTAAGCTAGACATTTTAAATGACTTGCTCATGGCCACAGTTTATTTCAAAGGATTTAAAATCAAGTCTTTGTGAATCTATATTTATCATTCTAGCTCTTATTTCATATTGACTCTCATTGGATTACAGAAGCATCCAGTCAAAATTATGTACTCAGTTTTATGGAAATTAAATAGAAATAAGTCAGGCCTCTGGGGTCCATCAACACATTTACCTCCTCAAGAAGCTTCAACTGAGAGAATTTAAGCCTGTGTGAGATAAAAGAGTTTGGAGCCTGTGTGTAATGTCAGAAAAGGTCTTTATTCTTCCTCATGAGAAAGGCCTCTGCCCCTGTTGCTCAAATGGCATCTGCCAGGGAGAGAGCAACAAGTAGAAGCAAGCTTCTGGTTATATAACCTTCTACCACAGAAACTCAACCCCCCAGTTGGCTTTCACTCTCATTGGTAGGGAGGCCGGCCCACAACCCAAGAGCAGGAATCTGTCTCAGAGACAAAGAACATGGAAACATATGGGTGTCCAATGCAAGTCCAGGAAAGCAGTTTTATCCTTATTTGGCATATCTTGTGCTGAGGTGGCACTGTGGAGGGTCTCCATTGCTCTAAATCCCAGATTCCTGCAAGTCAGGTGACTTCTAAACTTAGGCCTAGTGGATGCTGAAGCCACCCTAAATTTGATTTTTCAGAATGGGGAAGCTTCACTGCAAGTTATCCCTCATAAGCCAGTCCCTTCTTAAAAAAAAAAAAATAATACTACATAGAGGAACTGCCCAGAAACTCCCTAAAATCTCAGAGAATAGAAAACGGCTAGTTCTCCTACTTATATTTTTCTTTTTGAAGGAAAAGAACTGCCTTTGGAACATCACACAATTCTTTAATCTTGCAATGGCTCAGATCCATCCTGCTTTCACTCAGCTATTAACTAGGATGACCTCTTCCTTTTGAATCCTTTGGAAGAGAATCCCACCATGAAGCTCTTATTTAAGTCACTGTTTTAAATAACAGAGAAAAGAAAATGGAGAAAAGAAAAAAATAAGCCATTTCCCATTACCTTTTAATAAGGAAATAATTTGGCTTCACTCCGTCATCCTCTCCCCCAACCAATTTATGGTAATAGTTCTTCAAGAAAGTGTGAGAAAGGAAAATTACATATTTTGCATTTTTCCCCTCAGATAGCAGTTTAAAGCACTGTACAAATCCATTCAGATTCTTGTGCCCTGAGCAATGGTTTTTGAAATCTGACTTAAAAACAGATGAAAATAAATGCAGATTTTAGGTTTTTCTAAACACGGTGAGCAGCAGAAGCTAAAAAATAGTGTTCAAATAAAGATTGTTGGGTAGTGTTAGAAAATAAAGTTTGAATTTCAGGTTATTATTTTTTCTTTCTTTTCAACTCCCTCCTGCTTCCTCCCCATTCAATTCCACAAACTACCTTACCTACCCACATACTATAGGAATCTCCCCACTTGTATCAGCTCTCTGGCTTTTTTCACTACATTATTTTATAATTCTTTCCATTTTCTTATTCCTAGGGTCTGGTATAGGAGCAATGCTCAGTTTCCTTGCAGAGAGTTAAAGCTTGGCAGGTTCAAAAATAACAAGAATGATAAGAAAAATCCCTCTATGTATATGAGATATATATATATATATATATATGAGTGTATATATACATATATATGTATATATGCACATATATACATACACACACACACACACACACATTATATATATATATATATATATATATATATATATACAGAGAGAGATAATAGATAGGTAGACAGATATATAGATAGATATACAATTTTTTTTTTCTGCAGAGCACAGAGTGAGAACAACACCTCCCATGATCCTGTTAACATGTTTCAGGGGGCAGAAACAATTCAATCTATCTGTGTTCTGGGCTGCCTATCATGTTACATAGCTCCTAAAACACTTTGATTAAAATAGTTATGACTAAAAGTGAAAGCATAGAGAGTTCTCTTATTTCCCCTCCAAAGAAGCATGTATGGGAGAGTAGTACAGATTTAGATTACCAAAGCAGAATATTCACAATTCTAGAAAGTAATGTCAATGTGGAGCACTGTCACATTAAAATGCTATATTGTCAAGAACAGTGAATATCTTGCTGAAACAGATTACAATGCTTATTGTTGATACCAATGGTCATAAAAGAGTGATGAAAGAAGGAAGCACCATGTACTTCGATTCTGAAGACAATTTAAAAAAAATTCTTCCACTGATAGTTCTTTACAGTTTTCATTATATTTAAAATAATAACATCAATGTAATGTTCAAACAAAAAAGACATTCAATAAAAAATACATTTCAGTTATGTACAAAACAATGTACTTTAATGTATTTTCAATTTGAAAAAATATATATTGAATTAATAAAATAAGAACAATAGCATCTTGTTGGCTTTCCTATCTCTCCTTCTGATCTTTTTAAAAGGAATTGTATTTTTTTTAAATGCATAAGCAATGTGTATTGTCCTTGTATTGAATCTTATTTTTTTCCTTTGCAGTATCCATAACCATATGTATATGGATATGCATATACATATGTATATATATATATATATATATGTGTGTGTGTGTGTGTGTGTGTCTAAACACTTCATATGCATATCCATATCCACACCCACATATATATATATATATATATGTACATACACTTCATATTCACACATACCCAATCTATATATCACATATTGAATATATATGTATATATATACATATACATTTATATGTTTATGCCTATATGTTTTACATTTATTTATTTATCTTGGTCAATTCATAAGGCATAATAATATTCCAATGTATTATTATGTCACATATTGTTCATCTACTTGACAATTGTTTACTGATTTTTCTCATTTCAAATAATATGCCAACAATTTCTGTGCAAATACTTTATTTGTGTGTGTGTTCTTTTCTTTTTGATACATCTTTAGGATATATTCCTAGTTGTGGGATCATTCATGGAATAATCAAATAATTTTTTTAGATTATGAAATACTGGTTTTAAGTAGAATGGCCCTATTCCTTAAGACATTTTTCACCCCATGCCTACAATACAACCAACTAAGTGGAAAGCCTAAAAATACATTGTTTTGTCCTAGATAATGAAAAGTTTAAAAAAAGAACTCTCCTACTCATGTTGATTTTCATCTATTCTTTGCTTAACCTTAATATGACATTTAGATGTATTTGTGTCATTACATAAAGCCGCATAAATCAATATTGTCTTTTGTGCACATCATATATATTTAAAGTAATTAAATTATCTTAAATGGTACAGCAAAAGAAATTTTCATAATACTTATTTCATCATTGCTTGAGGTAGAAAATAATTAGTTGTTTAGCAGATATAAAACAAACCATATTACCCTGATAATATTAAAATGAAACTCAAAAGTTAGTAGAATTTTTGTTTCTAAAATCCTAAATTTAATTTAAAGCAGTACTTTAAAAAATAAATAGTTTAATATTGCTTTCAAATGATTGTTAGAATTATTTGACAGTTTATATACCAAGGGCAACCCTGATTTGTTTAAGAAAGCTTTGGTGAATATAGGGAGAAAGAAGGAAAGTAAGACAATGTTTCAGTTATTTGGGTAAGACATGAAATTCAATGGATCTGTACCTGTCTCCTAATATCTAACTGATTGTATTAAGCCTACATTTTACCAGAAATTTTAGTTTAGGCATTGTCTCCAGATGGCACTATTAAGTATGTACATTACCCAAGAGGGGTAACACATTGATATATGTTGGCAACCTTTTATAAATTGCATGCCAAATTATGGAGACATTCAGAAAGTTCATTTAGCCCAACTGATTTATTTTGTTTGTAGAAATTCTGAAGTCAGTGACATTAAATACGTTTCCAAGGTCATAAAGGCAATAAATAGCAAAAGCAACAATTGAACCTTTGTTCTTAATCCTAAACCAGTGCTATTCCCACTGTCATGTGAGGAAATTACTTCTACTTTAGCTAAATAGGATGGGTGGGAAGACTGTAGGAGAAAGGGAGGGTAACTCTAAAGCAACATATCTTAAATGAGGGTCTGTGTACTTGGTTTTTATTTTTGGTTTTGTGTTTTTGTTGCCATATCTTTTTATAATTATACTCCAATATAATTAATTTGCAATATCAAGTATTTTATGTTTTTAAATGCACATTCTGAAAATGTGTCCATAGGCTTTACCAGACTGCCAAAGAGTCCATCAAATTTAAAAAAAAGAAAGGCTAAGAATTTCTGTTCTATTGTCTGATCACTTCAGTGGTCATTGACTGAATGGAGGTAGGGGAAGGAGGAAGAAAGGAAGGAAATCAATTAGTCAATAAAGATTTACTAACTGCTTCCTATGTTCTAGGCACTGTGAAGTTTCCTTGTCAAAGATACTGGAATGGCTTGTCATATCACGAGTTCATTTTATATGTGAGGAAACTGTGGCAAACAAGGTTAAGTGACATACCTAGAGTCACAGAGTTAGTATTGAAAGTCAGATTTGGATGAGTCTGAAGATGAGTCTTCCTGACTGCAGATGGACAGTCTACCCTCTATGTCTCCTAGCTGCCTCAAATATTTCCTATTACATTTTAATCTGGGCACTTGGAAGTATTCTGAGAGTGTTGCCGACTTTGCCCTGTCTGGCCATATGTTTGACACCTCTAGTGTAGGTGATTAAATGTTTACATAAGGGTCAGGCATATTTTCCATAAATCTTTAAAAGCCTGAGTTGTTATGGGACATTAAGAAATTGGCACTCTGTTGGAAATACAGACTGACAGAGATGTTCTTCTGATCATTGTGTTCTGTGTGTTGGAGGAAGAGAAAGAACAAAGGAGTGCAACAAAGGGCTGAAAGTTATTCCTCAAATAAACTTTATCTGTTATACTATTCACATATACCAATGCTCCAACAACTCAATACTTTCCTTCCCCATAGGACAACATGATCCTGCTGTAAGGTCAGGTAAAATTAATTACACATATTGGAACAATTTGTGTTTCAGATGAGAGTATTTTGAATACTAAAGTTACAGAGATTAAGAACCTGTCATCAGTAATTCACAGAACTTGAGGTGAAAATAGAAAATATATTAGAGCATTTCTACTGCTTCTTGCCTCCTGTTCTTCCATGAAGTAGTTCGGATTATGCTTTGAACTGTGAACAAAAAGCACAAGTAAACCACCTTAACCTTGACTTTTGAGTACTGAGGTAAGGCAGGATTCATGTAACAAGTAAGAGATTTCCAACTCCAATTGTGTGGCCAGGGATAAAACCCAGTAATGAGAAGAAGGAAGAGAATATAATGGAAGTAGAAGTAGCTGCAATAAGAATAGAAGAAAGCAGAGAAAGAAGAAAGCAACGATAGGTTTAAATAATTAGAATTATGTAATATAATATGTTGAAAGGATGTCTATATTGTTTGATAGTAATGCATGGTGTCCCAGTATGAATCAAGAAAAGTAAGGAGTCATCATCTATATTTTGGAAAATTTGGGGGGATTCTCTGCTTATAGGAGCTCCAGGAACACAATACACATGTTTTATTGTTGTCAATTGAGAAGTACGTACCTCAGTATCCTTAAGCAGCAACTAAGCAACCTCCACTCTTTCTTTCTCTACCACTTATAGGATTATTCTTGGTCAATTAAATCTGTATTTTAAACTTGAAATCTGTAACTGTCCCTTTCCTTCTCTTTTTCCTCTGTGAAACAATCTTGAAAGGGGACCTGAAAAAGATCAAGTCTCTCCTACTCTGCCTCATATCTCATTGTTATAGTTTAGTTTACTTTTTTACCCTTTTGAAGAAATTTATTTCAATGACAAACCCTTCAGTATCTCTAACAACCTGGAATATGTAAAGGAATTGAGTTACTTTACCTTCTCCAGGAGAATTATTTGTCAAAATATAAATATCACCCACTCTGTTTGCTCTACTCTTCATTATATTTGACATTTTCAACCTTGTTTCTTCAAACACTATTGTGGATGTTTATACCTCAAATTTTAGCATCTGGTTAAAACCTTTTATTACACTCATCCATCACTTAATAACTTGACAATCTCATTTAAATTCCTTTCTTTCATATCAAAAATTCCAAAAATGGCAAAAATCTGGTTTCTTTCACCAATTTGACCCACTAATCCACATTCCCCCTTTATTGACCTGAATATTCTGTTTACATTTTCTCACTTGACTTGCATTAACTTGAAAACTATCCTTTTCTTACCTTTCCTAAGCATATATATTTTTCAGGATCTACTCCCTAAACTTCCTTAATGTCTTTAATCCTCTGAATCCTTTCAGGTCATACTTAACCGTCAAAAAGTCTTATGTTTTGCAACCAAAAAAGTGGGATATTGACTACTCTCTGGTCCTGGGGATTTTTCTTCAAATTTTACTCAACATATCCTATTATTTTCTCACTTTTTCATTTCCATTTCAGCCTCTTACCTACTTTACATGTCAGTTAAACTCTCTGAGCTTCAATTTATTCATCTTATCTGTACAATGAGGGATTTTGAAAAATCACTTCTGAGGTACTTTCCATCTCTTAAATAATGATGTTATGATCCTATTGAACAAAGAGCTTTACAATGATACATATATGACAATGACATATATGTTTCTGGTCCACTTCATAGTTATGTTAGAAATAGAAATATGCACTACACTTTTTTTTCTCAATAGGATAGGGAACTCTCAGATGAAGAAATTACCTCTTCTAAAGCAATGTTTCTGTTTGTAATGTTTATGAAAGTTGTAATCTTAGAGATATTTCCAATGCATGGAGATTTGGTGCAAAATACCCTGGACCACATAGCCAGTATATGCCAGAGGCAGGATCTGAACCCAGGTCTTCCTGCCTTCTAGGCTGACTCTTTATCCATTCTGTTCTGTTACCTCTCTAGCAGCATTATATTTAACTTCATCCAACATGCCCAAGTATTGCCATCCTCCTCTGCTGAAGATTGCCCCCTCCCATTAGATATTAGAAAGCATACATTGCAAGGTGCAGTGTACTATATTCAGTAAATGGTCAAAGAATTAGTAATATTGCCCTCCTTATTTGTAGTACTCAATCTACAGCCTTAAGGTAAAGTACTTTATATCAGGCTTTTAAAATTAGAATTGTGTTTTATATAGGGGGTTGTTGATGAGGATCTCCATACCAGGAACATTTCTACGCACCTATGCACTCCTAACATTTTTGTAATATCCTCAGTTGCACAGCCTCAGTGTACATACTCATTTTTGTTCATTGTTGAAACCATGCTTGATAGTGGATTCAATTCTAATTTTGGAAAATGACATGTTGTTTGGGAAAAGAAAGTTTGTAGTTAGGCCTACTTGGATATAAGCTACTATTTGGACCAGCATCCTACATATACTGTAGAATATGAACAAATTAACTAATGATAAATCCTACACTGAGAGTTCTAGGATATTAGAGTTCTATAAATCTCCAGAATTCAACTCACTTCACTTCAATACATATTTTAAAACACATATGACATTAATAATTTTTATAAAAAGCAAAATCCATAATGCATAGGAAATTGACCTCTGAGTCACAAAGACCTCAAACTTGGAAGCACACATTACTCCTTGACTTCATGCATTAGAAGTAATCTCTGCCCCTGTAGTTTTTCCTTCTGATTAGCTGGTTTCTAGAAATCCCTCAGTTACGAGGAAGAAACTCAGGTCAGTCATGTCTTCCTACATCTCCAGATTGAGCTCCTGACTTTCACAGACTTTCTCTACAATGCAACTCTCCTAAATCCCACTTTTCAGATGCCTTTCATTTGTTGTCTTCCATTGTTAGATTATGAACTCATTGTGGGGGAAGCACTATCTTCCTTATTGTATTTATATTTCTGTCATTTAGTAAACACTATGGACATTTAGTAAAATGCTCAATAATCCCTAGTTAATTTTACTTGAATGGTTGACTTTTCATGGAAAGGAGAATGTGTATAAGAGAATGAATCTGAAATTAAATTGGAAATGGAGGGGGAAACCTGGTTGCATAGTATTTTCATTTAAGGGATAAAGGTTTTGCATTTTATTCCATAAGCAGCATAGATCTAGTAAAATTTTCATCTAGGGTGTGGCAAAGGCAGATATACATTTTCTGAATATTATTTTAGTAGTCATTTAGAAGAAATATTAGAGTGATGAGAGATTAGAAGAAGAGAGACTGATTAGAAGTTCATTAAAATAATTTAAATTAGAGGGGAATAAGAGTGAACTCTGATAGTTTTTTTAGGAATGGATAGAATGAGAAGACATGTTATAGAGTTAGTATTGATAAGAGTTTGGCAATTGATTGTTTATGAGAGGATGAAGAAGACTGAGGGAAAGCATCATGGGATCATAGATCTCACATACATGTATACACACAAATGATATCAGAAATTAAAAAAAAAAGATTAAGAAGACTTCAGAGGCAATCTATGCAACCATTTCATTTTAAATATAAAGTAACTGAGGTGATGGAGGTTAAGGGTTATTCAAGTTAATCCATATAATGTGTTTTAGAGATAAGATTTAATCCCAGAATCGCTGACTCCAGAAAAAAAGTCAATGGAATAGTAAATGATGGAATGAGTTCATAATCCTGTCTTGATGGTAGGTCATTAACATAAATACAAATTTTGGAGAATAGTTGGGTTTGTGGATAAATACTAGTTTCATATTGAGTATTTTGAACTTTACCAATAGGAATTATACAAAATAGAGTTTAAGTGATGTATTTTTCCTGAATCTATATATTTGGAAGTCATTTGCATAGAGGTGATAATTGAATCTGTGATGACTAATGAGACTACAAAGTGAAAATTGTAGAGAGAGAAGGGAATAAGGGACTAGTTTAAATCTTTTGGAGATACCCTCACTTAATGGACCAGAGGAAGATGATAAAAGTTACAGGAAAGAAAACTAAAAGGAACTGAGAGACAAATTAGATAAGATCTAAGGGGAGTAGCCACAGAAGTCAAAGGTGACTGTTCAGAGCCAAGTATGGCAAGAGTCAACATCCAAGAGGAGAGATACACTATCTATCATAAACTGCTGAAAAGTCAGGTAGAAATAAGGCTGAGAAGAGGCCTTTGGATTTAACATCTATGAAATTTCTACAAAGTTTGAAAAAAGAGGAATTTCAATTGAAAATGACTATCTGTATTTCTACTATTCTTTGAAAGTATGATTTTCTATTTTGTCTCATTTATGACTCTTTTGAAAAGTAATGTTATCAGTTTTATATGAATGTCAAAACAAAACAGTTTCACTTGAATTTATATTTATGTAGGACACATTTTCCGTATTAGTCTTTGAAATTTTCTCCCAAACTTTTCTTAACATTGACAGTCATCTTTAAAAACAAAATAAAAAACCCCACTGTATTTTGTATTACCAAAGAACACTGTAATTTTCTCTTGTTTTAAAATAAAGAGGCCTAAGTATTTAAATGCGGGGTATAGTATAACAACCAATAGATTTGGTCATGAGACTGGTATTCATTTTCTGGTCCAAGGAGAAATATAGCATCATTTTGCTTTACTTTTCTCTTCTATAAAAATCTTGCTCTAATTACATCAAAAGGCAGTTGTCTAATGAAATGAAATATAAAGGACTATATTAATATCAGCTCTTCCTGATATTCTTAATACCTGCACAGAACTTCATACATTTCAGAAAGTTATAATAGTCTAACTTTATTCAGTAATCCCCCTCTTTTTGTTATGTGATAAAGAAAAACATATCCTCCCCTATATCACCTCTGGAAAAGGATATCATTTCTGCCTATCTATCCCCCTTCTCCTAGGTTGAAGGATAACAATTTAGGGTAATTTGTATAATCTGATCTAGTTACCATTGGGAGAATTCCTCAGACATGAGACATTTAGGAAGAAATTGGGACAAATTGTCAAGATTCTAGACTAATGGTCAGGACTGACTCAAACAAGAAATACAGTGCCTAGGTTCCAGAGAGAAAGAGAACATCTGGTTTTAAAATCAGTGTGTCTCAACCTAGTGTCCTACTTGTAGACAGAGAAGAGAAAGAAAAGTGTATCCTGGAAAAACCTAAGACCAGAAATTGAGAGACAAAATAGCATCAGTGAGAAATTCAAAAGCAAAACTCCTTTATCTGGCATTTTAATAGATATTTGACCCAGAACTACATTACTTTCAAGTTAGAAAACCGACATATTCTTTGCATTCGTGGGGCAGGACCCTTAACAGAAAAAATATTTTCCCTGGCAAATCATTTTCTGATGGCACTTAAGTAAGTACTCTGTGCAAAATAGATGATGGATTTGTGATGGGAAATGAAGAAAGCACAATCTCTTGGTGACTGCTCAGAGCCAAGTATGGCAAGAGTCAACATCTAAGAGAATAGACTAAAAATACCTAGTGTCTTTGAGGAGAAATTAACTATTTTAAACACTTTGTCTTTAAAAATAACGTCAATTTTTCATGAGCATCATTTCTTAATTCTTCCTTCTGCCAATAAACCTTTACATTTTTGAGTATTTTAATATTTTTAAAGCAATTGGGGTTAAGTAGCTAGCTCAAGGTTACATGGCCAGGCATTATTTATATGTGGGTGCTCATTTTCTGAGGCCGGAACTGACTCCAGTCCTCCCTACTCCAGGGCCAGCGCTCTTATTCACTGTGCCACCTAGCCACCCCATATTTTAATATTTTTAAATCAGCAATTATTTGCCTTCTCTTCCTCCTAACCTCCATTGAGAAAAGAAGAAAAACAAAAATCCTGTTATAAATATGTATAGTCCAGCAGAACAAATTCCTGCATTAGCTATGTGTATATATACATGCACAATAAATTATGTGACTTTCTGAACCTTATTATCTTCAAGGATTATAGAGTGAGTCTCATTAGACAGAAAGCCTAGAAGGATTTTTGATCTTGAAGAATGGGTGAGGGGAAAAGGAACATATACTAGGGAAGAAAACAGAGAAGTATAGGTAAAATCTTCTCACATAAAAAAAAAGATTATATAAATAAACGTCTACAAAAATAAGGGGGAAAGTTCATCAATGTGGTCAAAGGAGGGGAAAATAAACACATAATTTGGAACAGAAATAAATTTTACTCAAATAGGAAAAAGGAAAGGTGATAAAGAAAAAGGGTTAATTAGAAAGAAGGTAGATTATAGGAGGGATCATTTATAAGACTAATAAATTAAAAAAAAACTCTCTGCTCATACAAATATATTTATAATTCTTTTTGTGTTGGTAAAGAATTGACAACTGAAGTGGTATCCATTATTTGTAGAATGGCTAAATAAGATATAGGATATAATTGTGATGAAAAATTATTTTGCTGTAAGAAATGAGAATCCTGGGAAGATGTGTACAAATTGATGGATAGTGAATTGAGCAGAACCAGGAAAAAAAAACTTAGATGAAAATATCAATATTTTAAAGTCAAAGGAGTAGCTTTGTAGCTCCAATATCTTCCTCTGAATATGAATCCAGATCTTCTCTCTCACTACAGGAATTATCTTTGCTTAGGCTTTTTCTCCTCTGCTTACTCATATGTATGTATGTATATATCTATCTATCTTATCTATCTATCTATCTATCTATCTATCTATCTATCTATCTATCATCTGTCTATCTAATCAATTTTTTATTTTGTTTTAAGCAGCTATTAGTGTAATCAAGTCCAGAGGAATGGGGAATGATGCCCCAAGACTCAGGTCTTTTACTTACTGTTATTTTCTGAGGTCTATTTCTGATAACTCATAGCTATAGCCCCAGACACACTCTCTTGCAAATGATTTTTCTCCCTGCTGTCCTTCCAGTGTCTTCAGCTACAGCTGTCCTCTCTGCCCTGTAACTGAACCTAGGGACTCTGCTCTCCTGCAAGTGCCCACAGTCAAGAGAGTCTTCACTACTGCACTCACCAGGTTTGTGGTAATTAACTCCTCCCCACAGCCACAGCCCAGGATACATCTGTGAAGCACAGCTGAACCTGGTGTCCCTCAATAGTGGAATGTCTTTCACAAAATGAAAATTTCTAAGCCCAAGATTGCCTCTCAACCCAGTATTTTCCCAGGACTTGTGGTTTGTTAATTATACAGAGTTGGCCTTGGGGTGTTTTCACTTCACTCAGACCAAACCTCCACACCTGGAGGTTGAGTCTTCCCTGGGGACATTTCTAATTATCTTAGGATGACATCTACTTTACCCCATATTTACTTCTATAGCTTTCACCTTATGTTCTATCTTTTTTTGTGGAGGAAATTTGGAGAGCTGACAGTTTTCTGACCTATGCCATCCTCTTCCCAGAGCCCTCTCTCATTCCATACATATTTTTAATTTTGCACCACTTAATCAGGAGTCAAGGAGTATTTTATAGAGTATATGAGACATCGATAAATAGGTCAATTTAATTTATTTTACCTGGTCTACAAAGGCTGCATAAAGGTACATTTTTCCTTAATGTTCATGTATAAGGAGGGAGTAGAGGATGTGCACCAACTTTCCAACAAATACCAAAAAGTACAATGTGATGTATTAAGAAGTAGTACGGTTCCCTTTGTTTTTGATCTTCATGCAGGAAATTGATATATTGTGTATGTATATATGTATATATATATATATATATATATATATATATATATATATATATATATATATACTGGTTAGTTTATACTGATTATATATGTATACACACACACACAAACACACACACATATATATGTATATATATATATATATATATATATATATATATATATATATATAGTGATTTACACAAACAAATCCCAAAAGAAAACAAAACAAGATTATTATTGATGTGTGTATGGGGGTGGGGTTGGGTTAGCAACTTAACAAGAAGAGGAATCCATAAAACCTTTTTGTAAAAATAATTTTGAAGGAAACTGGGAATTCTAACTGGGGCAGTGTATTCTAGTTGTGTTAGTTAGTATAAAGACATAAATATAGGATATGAAGGAATATGAGTGAGGAACAACAAGAATTTTATTGAACTGCATAATGTGTGAGGTGGGGAAATTTAGAAATATAAGTTTGGAAAGATAGATTGGTTCTCATTTCTGAAGAGCTTTAAGTGCCAAATACAAAGGTTAATATTAAAACAATAAAACAATGTTACACTTTAGAAAATAATTTTGATGGCTATGTGGAGAGGATTGATTAGATAGAAGAGAGACATGAGGAAGGGAGACTGGTTAGAAAGATATCACTATAGTCTACTTAAAGAGATGTCTTTTTTGTCAATAGAAATACACTAGAGACTTACTCTATTCTACTGCAGTAGAAGATTTGGGTGAAGTGGTTAAGTTTTTTTTTTTGTTGTTGTTGTTTTTTTTTTTTTTGTTTTTTTTTAAGGAAAGGAAATAATGTTGTTCATATAATGTCATTTTAAATTTCTCCTAGCAAAATTTGAAAAATGATGCAAATTTAATAAATAACTATACACATGTACCAGGAAAGAGAAGCAGAGGAGTATGGTGTTTTGAATAGTGTTACAAAAATGTGAGTTCCAATTGGGTTTCTTTCTCATAATCTATGTGACTCTGGACAAATCCCTTAACCTCTGAATACCTCATACAACTTTTTAAAATTCTAAATTATGGAGAAGGTACTAATCTGCATGTGAAGTTCCTCTTTGCTATCTCCCTGACCAGGCAGAAAATAGAAGTCCAACAGAAAAAATAATAATCATACTAGGGAAATATACCAAAGGTTATCTCATATTAAAATTTGGCATGTTATTTTACAAGACTTTCCCACACTTTTTTATGTTATAAACTTCTATCATATTCATAAAGAAGTTAATACATTCACATATAAGTATACTTTAATTGATGGAATGGGAAATCTTTGACTGATGATGGTAAATTAGTCAGCCTTATCCCTCACAGCTACACTGAAAATATATTTCAAAAACAAATTGATCAATATTAAGTAGCAATAAAAACTTTAAAAGATGGAAACAAATATACTGTGGAACCAACGTTTCATTGAATTATTTATACCCAGAACATCTTGCCATACCAAAAGTCTAATGGACCTAAAGAATTTTATAAAATAATACTAACCACAGTGTAATTTGATGCAATGTATTACCAGTCAGGAAGGCATAGGGTTGATCTTGCAAAAAACGGCAGCTGTTTTTAATAACTTTAATAAATAGATTGGCCTCTCTCCCATTCTTAATCTTAATCTTAGGTAGCAGATAAAATCAAAGAGAACATGAAGTTTGGACTGATGTTTAAGATAACCCTGTATATAATGTTAGTAGAACTCTATGTTTTGTCAAGTGTGAGACCAGTAAATCTAGGTGTGGCTTTGTGGAAAATATTTGAGATCCTGGTTATCTGAGTGATTTTCCCAGTGTTGTTCCATTTTTGTTGTCATCAGTTTTGTTCCTGGGGGAAAAAATCACAATTTGGGCTGTTTTTAGTCTAAGGCTCAGAATATCCCTGAGTAGAGAATAATAACTCTCTATTGGATGACCAGTCACTGCTTTGTTCTTTGAAATATTTCTCTGCCTTTGCCTTTTTTCTAGATAATACTTATCCAGAATCATGAGACTCTGGAGGAAAAATGACTGATATAAATGATATGCCAGCTATTATCAATCACTGAGATATACAAATATTAAAATACATGGGGAGTTATACAGACCTATGATTTCATTTATTGCTTTACCTTGTACTTATATTGATCACTAATTTGTGTAACCTCAAATCTTTGAAAGTTTCCTAGAACACTGATTACTTCAACAGAGTTGAAAAACCCCATTTCTGATAGGCTCTACATTGAAGGAATAAAATACTTTGGTTAATTTTAAGTTCTGACTGAGAGCCAGTTATGGATGGAAACTTTGGTGAATGAGACTTTGAGGTACAGAAAAAAGAGAACTAAGAGAATGTCTTTCCTGAAAAACTGAGTTAAATGCCAAGAAAAAGGTGTATTACAACTTGTTTTGAGATATTTGAGTTCAAATAATCCTGTGGAGGTATGCTATAAACATGGTATCCTGAAAAAAAAAATTGAGATACTTGTGAATTTTTTTTTTATTAGAGGTGTCTTTCTGCACTTTATAGTCAACACTCTTTATATATTCTAAAATGTCTTAAGACTCCAGGGCTGGCATTCTACTCACTGTGCCACCTAGCTGCCCCACTCATGGACATTTGTTATGCTGCTGATTAATTTATAGTCAGTAACGTTTATATATAAGTCAATGAGATCATGTTTTGATACTGAAAGATAAACAGAAACTGATGGGGGGGATTCTCTGTTTAATTGTAAAGTTGGTGAGAACTCATAGCTTTTTGATCAATTAATAAGAGAAATGAGATATTTCTATTACTTTATGTGTTATCAAAAGTCCAATGAGAATAAGGAAATGACCCAATAACCAATATGGAAAGGTATAGTTGTCAATTAGTATCCTGTACAATACACTGAAGGACCTTAAATTTAAAAAAAATAGTATGGGGGTGACTAGGTGGCACAGTGAATAGAGCACTGGCCCTGGAGTCAAGCAGACCTAAGTTCAAATCCAGCCTCAGACACCTAACACTAGCCGTGTGACTTTGGACAAGTCACTTAACCCAAATTGCCCTGCCTTCCCCCTCCACGAAGCAAAAAAATAAAATGAAATACACAGACACAGACACAGACACAGACACAGACACACACACACACACACACACACACACACACACACACATACACACACACACACACACACACACACATAAACCCCCCAAAAAAACAATAGTATGTTTCTATGAAATAACATAATAATTTTATATGTATAGGAAAACTCCTAATGGAGTAATTTCTGTTATATTTTGATTAACTGCTGGAAAAGTGTTTTGTTTTTAATTCTTAACCAAAAAAAAAAAATAAAACAAAACAACTAGTGATATTTTAATGAATATCTTTAAGTTCATTATTAAACTATGAAGATGGTTTAATTATTTTTTTCAAAAATCTGCTGGTTAATTTCTGATAATTTCATTAAGGATTACATTAATACATGAACCCCTCATTCTCATGGATATATTTATTTTTTTTGGAGGGGAATTGGGGATAAATAACTTGCCCAAGGTCACACTGCTAGGTTTTTGTTGTTGTTGTTGTTGTTGTTTGTGTGTGTTAATTGTCTGAGGCTGGATCCGAACTCAGGTGCTTCTGACTCCAGGGCTGGCACTCTATTCACTGTGCTACCTAGCTGCCCCACTCATGGAGATTTTTAAAGTAATGAGAAAGAAGTGTATTGGTTATTAGTGACTGATATCATATGATTCACTGAAAGGAGTGTAAGATTTGACCTATATACAATTGCTGTGGTTTTGAGCATGTCATCCTTTGGGGGCCCCCATTTCCTCCATAAAATAATTTAACTCGTTGACCTTAGAATTCCTTTCCACATCTAAATCTACTATCCCATGATATTATCTCTATAACCTTTATACAGTTAATAAATATTACAAACTATTTACTACTCCTCTTCCCACCATCATTTTGGGTGTCTTCCCCTCTTTGTGTTGGCTTGAAAACTGAAACTTCAATACTATTAGCATTTTACCATGTCCTATGCAGGTTTTCTCTCTGTGTGTGTGTATGTGTGTGTGTGTGTGTGTGTATGCACACATGAGTGTATATATCATCAATATGATACCCATAGTGGCTGCTATGAAAATGCATGCATATTTCCAGGTTTGATATAACAGATTCTTTTCTCAAAGACAAAACCAAGACATTTATTCATATACCAGAAAACCAAATCCACCATGGTAATAAAGAAATTGGTACACATTACCACTGCAGGAATCACTGACATCACAACCATCCTTTTTATGACAAAGTTCATACACATCACTAATGTAGAGAGCTCAAACATCCCAAGGGTTCCCTCTGTCAGGCCTCCCCACAAACAAGTTTCCCCAGACAAAAATTACTCCCTCTCACTCACTCTAGGGGCTCAGCTCTGCTCTGCCTTCTCTCTCTCTCTCTCTCTCCTAGCTCTGTCTCACTCACTCTTAACTCTGCTTCACCCATACTTCCTGCTCCACCCTTTTGGCAAATTCCTCCTACCATGGGCTCCATGTGATCACATAGGCCTATTAATGGGCAAGCAAGATCTTCAAATTCCCTTAACATTACTCTGTGTGTGTGTGTGTGTGTGTGTGTGTGTGTGTGTGTATGAGCACATGACCTGGTCTAGATATTATCTCTGAATTTGTTGCCTTAATTATTTCTGCTTCCTCATGTTATACATTAGATTAAGTTTCACTGGAATTAATGAAAATGTATTAATAGGCACACATTGTCAAGTCTGTTCAATTTCTTCATCTGTTTTATATTCTTCCAATTTTATCAGTCAGTGCTTCAGGGACAATTTATATTCTTTGGGACATATGCTGTACTTCCTGCCCTCATTTTTAACTGCATGTTTTTGGTTATGGAGTGATGAAATACTCTTCCTATATATCTGCCTAACTCTGAAATCTTTCTTATCCATCTTACTCTGAAATATTTTACAAATGAGTTTACACACTGATTCATTTTCACTTTTTTCTTTCATGTCTCTCTAAGAAAGATTAAGATTTTGCCAAATGAGGCAGTGTCTGGACTCTTGAGTCTTTCTGTAGTAATAAATTTCCAATGGCAAAACCTTTCAGGAAATTATACTCTTAGACAGGACATGCACACACACACACACACACACACACACACACATACACACGCGCGTGCATGCACGCACATGCACACACACATAATTCCACTATCTCCCATTTTCAGGAAAAGTTTTTTTTTTTAATTGATAAGCGAGATACTGTTGACATTTTCATATAATGTCTTATAATTTGTGTTGAATTGAACTTTATTTTAGGAACATAGGGATTAGTGCTAAAAATAATTTGGAGATAATAAAACACAATCTTCATACTTTAAAAATAAAGAAGCTTAAGTTTAAGATATTTCTTAAAGTTATTAGTAGGTATTTCTAATGGGTTTGACACTTGATGTATTATGTATATTAACTGATGTAAATTGTGTTTGGTCCTTTAAGATATTAATGAATTACAGTCCTTGTTGATAGTACCTTAACTACAGTTTTATTCTCCACAAAGAGCTGATTTCAAATTTAACTGCCATATCAGTGATCAGTCACTTCCACCTTACTAACATTAGATAATTTCATTTTGATTGTATTTTTGTTCATGATGTTTAGTAATCGTTAGGTCTGACAATTTTCAACCGTCTCCTTGAAGAAAGAATTGTATATTCATGGTGGTAAGTTTTGTGCATAGTCTACAAGTCTTTTATGTCTTTCATCGCTTAATCCTGTATCATCCAACATATTTTTTCATTGCTCTACTCTGTACTAGCCTTTATATTGAAGTCCATGAATATTAAGTTATGTAGTTACTGGGTTTGGAAGATCATTTCAAGTCCTAAGAATTTATCTACTTCAGCTTCTGGAATAGAATTGGATGAATAATCTACCTCTATTTTCAAGCTGAATTTTTTTACTTATTACCAGTTATCAGAATTACAGAGTAAGAGAAGCAAATATTTAATCCATGTTTTTTTAAAATAATATCTTATTTTTCCTTGAGGAGATGGATAAAATAACTCCATCAACTCATTTATGAAATTTCAAATAATATTAAGAAGAGAAGCATCATCCTTACTGACTTCTTAAAAGATTTAGACAAGTAAAAGACAGGTTTCTTTATGTATTTCCATTATACATTCACAGTAATATAAAGAAAGTTAGAATAGGTAGAGATACACTGAAATACCTCAATAATTTTGAGTACCTTAGCAATCTACAGTAATGTGTGCTCACCTTTATTACTCAAGCTCATTAAGAAAAGTGTAAAGTATATTTTTCATCTCCTGTTTAAGAATCAGAGTCATATAATTTGAGCTCTTCATTTTTCAAATGAGTGCATATAATTAACATACATATATTAATAATTAATGATATTACTATAGATAATACATATATGTATTTGTGTTTTTATATGTGCATATAAACATATAGATATGTACATACATACACACATAATATACACATACATATATATTTAGAATTTATAGCTAGAACAACTCCTAAAAATCACTTCTCACTCTGATATTTTATATATTAAGAAATTGGGGCAAGTGGGTGCTACAGTGAATAGAGCACCAACCTTGGACTCTGGAGGACCTAGTTCAAATGTGGCTTTAGACACTTGACACACTAACTGAGTGACCTTGGGCAAGTCACTTAACCCCAATTTCCTTCCCCCCTTCAAAAAAAATTGATGTCAGAAAAGGGAAATGACTTGCCCCAGGAATATAGGTAGTAAATATCAGTCCTTTAAAAGACTAACAAAAAAAAATATTAACAATGATGAGATCCTTAGTGCTGTAGAAATAGCCTGATTTCAGAGAAAAAGATTTCTACTAGAATTGACTGATTATACCTGATGATACAGTCCTTTTTTTTTAAACAAATGCTTTATTAACTTTGGTTTTACATCATTCATTTCCGCCAGATTTTGAGTTAAAATCATTTCCCCCCCATTATTCCCCTACCCAACCTCCCAGAATAGTAGTCCCACAAGATATCGCTTCCTCCAAACTGCTCTCTCCCACACCTTCTCCCATAACCCCATTGACTTTTCCATTAGAGGAAGGTGAATCTCTGTGTCCCAAGGCCTGTACATCTTATCTCCCTATTACAAGCAAAAGAGTATTAATAATAGTATTTATATATATTTGAAACATTTAATGTTACGACCTCGAATTTCAGATCCATTTCCTTCCTCCCTTGTCACCCATTCCCTCTGGGAAGATAAATAATTCAGTATATGTTGTACATGTCTAGCTATGCAAAACATTATCATAGTAGATATATTGTACAAGGCTGCTTATAATTCCCTCCCACTCATCCCACTCCCCAACCTGGTCCATTCCCTACATGATCCTGTCCCTCTTCTATAGTGGGTACTTCCAACCTCCCCTCACCCCAAGGATGCCCTCCCATCCATCATCCTTCCTCTCATCCTCCTTCCCCCTATCTTGCTGCAATTTGAGATATCCAATTCAGTATGTATGTCATTTTCTCCCTGAACCAAATTCAATGTGAATGTGGTTTTGCCTTTTTAGCCTTCCTTATTCTCCCCCTCCTTTGCAACCACTTCCCCTTGCTTCTTCTACATGGGATAGTTTACCCTACCCTGTCTCTCCCCATCTCTTCTTGCCACTTTCCTCTCTCACCTCATAATTTCATCCCTTGAGTATTCTCCCTTCCCAACAAATTCAACCTATGCCCCCTATCCATATATAACTGTAACCATATACACATATATTCACTTATGTATTCATATGACCACACACCCTTCTTCCATTATTTTCATAGTGAGAAAGATATCATCATTCACAGTTATTGCTTTTCCATATATGAATGTAAATAGTTCAACTTTGATAAGTTCCTTTTGATTTCTTTTCCCTGATGACCTTCTCAGGCATCTCTTCCTTCTTGTGTCTGGATGTTAAATTTTCTATTCAATTCTGGTTTTTTCCTCAAGAATGCTTGAAAGTCCTCTATTCCACTGAATGACCATATTTTCCCCTGAAACAAAATACTCAGTTTTGCTGGGTAGGTGACCCTTGGGTTCATTCCCAGTTCTTTTGCCCTCTGGAATATCATATTCCATGCCCTTCGATCCCTCAGTGTAGAAGCTGCCAGGTCCTGGGCTTTTCTGATTGTGTTTCCACAACATTGAAATTGTTTCTTCCTGGCTGCTTGGAGTATTTTCTCCTTGATGTGGGGATTCTGGAACCTGGCTATAATATTCCTGGCAGTTTTCTTTTTGGGATCTTTTTCAGGAGGTGATTGGTGGATTCTTTCAACCTCTATTTTGCCCTCTGGATCTAAAACATCAGGGCAGTTTTCCTTGAGAATTTTTTGAAGGGTGATTTCTAAGTTCTTTCTTTGATCATGGCTTTCAGGTAGTCCAATAATTTTTAAATTGTCTCTCCTGGATCTATTTTCCAGGTCAGTGGTTTTTCCCATGAGATATTTCACATTGCCTTCTAATCTTTCATTTGTTTGGATGTGCTTAACAGCATCTTGATTTCTCATAAAGTCATTAGCTTCCATTCACTTCAGTCTAACTCTGAAGGAATGAATCTCCTCAGTGAACTTTTGAGATTCTTTTTCCATCTGGCAAATTTGACTTTTTAAGGCATTCTTCTCCTCATTGCCCTTTTGGGCCTCCTTTGCCATTTGAGTTAGTCTAGTTTTTAAGGTATTGTTTTCCTCAGTCAGGCTGTTGACCCTCATTTCATACTTTTCCTGCATCCTTCTCATTTCTCTTTCCAATTTTTCTCCACTTCTCTTATTTGATTTTTAAAGTCCTTCTTAAGGTCCTCTATGGCCTGCAACCCGCTCAGTTTTCCCCTGGGGCTTTTGGAGCAGTACTTCTGACCTCACAGTCCTTTTCCCGCTCTGTGCCCCCAAAAGACGAGTCTAGGGTTGCATTTTTCTGTTTCCTTTGCCTTGGCATGTTGCCACTTAATTGCTTGACTTTTGGGCTTGTTGCCACACTATGGCTTTAAGGCCAGATAGAGGAGTTTTCGTCCTGAACATGTGGGGGGCAACTTCCGTTTCGGGCAAGCTGTAAAGCCACCCACGACTTCCACCCTAGATCACAATCCAGATCCAGGGAGGTTAAAGCAAGAGCGATTACCCCCCAAGACTGATTGCTGGATCTCCCTATGATTTGCAGGCCTGGAGCTGGAGCCGCCTCTGAAAACTACAAAATGGCCTGTCTCATCAGTGGCTTCTAGCCCTCAGGGGAGGGAGCAGATGCATTCCCTAAATACAGGTCCCAAAGTCCATAGGACACTAACCTCTTACTTTGTCCTAGGCATGTCTATGTTGATAATTCTGGAGTCACCACAGCTCCTGGTGTTCTGGGGTTCCTCCAGCCAGCTGCTGGCCCTGCCGCCCTGAGGCTAAAACCTCGGCTCATGCGGACCTGGGCTCCGCTCAGCTCCTGCGCTCTGAGCTGCCAGGTCCCAGACCGCTGCGCTGGTCCTTCCTGCAGGGCTGCTGGGCTGTCCTCAGTGGGAGGTTAGCTTCTCTGTGTCGTTCTGTGGGTGCTGGGGCTCCAGAAGTTGTTCAGAGTCCCCTTTTATGTAGTTTGGAGGGAATCTGGGGGCAGAGTGGCTTGGAAGAGCTGTTTCTACTCCACCAACTTGGCTCGATGATACAGTCCTTTTGCTATTTTCCCATAATGTTAATACTATTTAAAATGAACAATACAAATTAACATTTCTTTTGTGCCCCGTGACTTATAATATATATTTCTCACAAGAATCTTCATTCCATAGCAGAAAAATTACCTGCTATCCACAGTGCTATCCACATTGAAGTCTCAGAAAAGTTAAGTGAATTGCCCAAGATCACATTCCTAAAAGCCATGATTCTATCTATGTTTTTATAAGACCATTGTTCTTTCCATTATGCAAAAGCAATTACAATAATATATACTTGGCTAATCATCTTATAAATACATACCTTACTTCTTTATGTATATTATGTGCATATTTGTGATAATCTCACCAAAAACACCAACAGGTATTTTTCAAGCTACTATTCTATGCAAAGACTGAAGATTAAAAAAAAAAAAAGAAAAAAAAACAAAACTAAACTAGACGAATGTCCCTAATCTGACAGAGCTTCTGCAATACACATAGAAACATATGCTCTATTCCTGAAGGAAAAGAACATATTGAAAAACAAAATTTTGCAAACCCAACCTAGTAACACATTTCTATGCTTATCAGATGTATCAAAAAGTTTATTTTTCTTATATTTTACTTGAGTCATTTTCCATTGGGAGAAGTTGACATGGCCTACAAACTTCACAAGCACGAATGCCTCTCCATTTTTCTGAATGCTATGAAACATGCACTGTGAAATATTCATTGGAAGACATCCAGAAACATACAGAAATGGTAGAGAGAAAGATCTGTGAATGTCTGGGGACAGGAAAGGAAATATGCAGATAAAAGAGGCTCATGAAATATTTTTCTTGCCAGTGTATATTTTTAATCTTTATGGATTCTTCATTAAAAATACATTTTTGTGCCTTCTCCTCTCCTTAAAATTTTCAGCTCAAGAGATTATCTTTTTTCCTTTCTCTGCAGAAAGCTAAGGAGTCCATTTACTACTATGTATACAGTAGGCATTAAGTTATTAAGGTATTCATTAATCCAGTGCCTACAACTTTATAATTAACATTAATTCAGATATAGTAACTGGATGTTGCCATGTCTGATTGCTCTGCTTTCCTATGTTTGGATCAATTCTCCTTTATAAATATACTAGACAATAACAAAATATAATTTTTTTCAGAAATATCACACACCTTAAAACTTCATAACCAATTTTGATATCTACCCACCTCTTCCATTCTTCTAAACTGAATAAATATAGGTCTGATGAACTTGGTTAAAAATTTAAAGAATTTATATAAATTTTATATAAAGAATAAAGAAAGGAAAATATGATTTACTATTTAATGACTATCTCTAAAAATGCTCAAATCTGAAAATGGGGAAAATATAGTTCCCTAGCTTTAGTTTGAATGGCTATTATATGTATGTGGTATTTATCTTTGTGTTATATACTACTGGCAAACACACTGTAATCTAGTATGAAATAAATATACAGTCGATTTTAGTGAATGAATCATACATTTAGAGCTGGAAGAGTCCTCCAGTCATCTAGCGTAACTCCTTTATATTACAAATGAAAAAAATGAAGGCCAGATAGTTAAAGTGATTTGGTCAAGATGTTACAAGTAGAAGGAATCCTCAGAGGCAAGGCTTTGGTCCTCTTACAATAGAATCAGTCCCGCCCAACATACCATGCATGCTATTTAGTCTTAGAGAATGTTGTGCTCTCCTTTCCCAATAACATCTTGAAGAAGACCTTATTTCTGTATGTAGTAAAGAAATACATTTGTCACCTGAGGGGGAAATACACTCACCCGTTCAATTACTTGAATGATTTTGCACTGTTTGCTATTTTAACAGCAAGTAATAGATATTGTCATGTATGATTTTTATGAATGAATTAAGCTTCAGAAAATCATATTATTCCATACACATCTGTAAATATTTGCATTAATGCCAAGAAATTTGCATTGATACCATATGAGCATGTACAATGTGCAGAGCAAGGCGAATTTCTTTTTTTTTCCTAATTCTTTCTTTACAAGAAGTTAACATGAATAGAAAGATTTACTTTGTGCTAGCACATATTCTATGTAAAATATTCAAAGGCTTTATCACAGAAATGAGGAGTCTCTCTCAGGCTTTTCTGGGAGAAAAAGATTTATGTTGTTTGCTGTCTAACAAGCACCACTCTCTCGACACTTTTAATGGTTGTTTTTCAATTTGGTTGCTGACAGACCACAGGTTTATGAGCTTTCATTAAAACTTTTTTGGAAAGATTAAGTGTTCTGTCCTCTTGGACTGTGACTCAGAGAAATATGGCACAGCCCTATTGCCTATTACTGAAGTAATGCAAATATTTTGCAACTTGCCGTAAAGCATCCTTTCAAAAAGTAAATCAATATCACCTACCTTCTCTGACAGGTATGTACCCATCATCCTTTCTAAGCTTCCAGGCATCATTTGAAAGAGCAAAAGAAGGAATTGTTTAGGATGATAGGATTTATAATTGAATTGGGCCTTAAAGATCATTTAACCCAACCTCTCTCATTTTAGAAAAGAGGAAATTCAGGCCCAGGGCAGTGAATTTATCTGAACTACATAATCCTGAAAAAAGGATATATCTTTTTCTTGGTAGTACAATTATAGAATCTAGCCTAGCTAAAAAGGGGTGATTTCCTTTCTGGAAGCACATTTAGAATTGTTTAATTTTAAAATTTGTGAATTCCCGAAGTTTAGGTGTTATTAAGTTTGATGGTTTGGGGACTGGATCATTTATACAGAATATGACATTTCCTGATGAAGAGAAATATCTTGGAGACTAAAAAGGATTTATTCCTATAGTTCTTCTCTACTCTCTTGCTTAGAGAGCAAGGTCATTCTGTTTTTAGGACAGTGCAGATTTGATGAGAAGAAAATTGCTTAGTTAGCAACTCCTAAATGATATTTAAATTTGGGAGTATCAAAACCACAAGGGCAGCTAAGTAACACATTGCATAGAGTGTCAGGCCTGGAGTCAGGGAGACTCCTCTTTCTGAGTTCAGATCTAGCCTCAGACTCTAACTACACATCACACTGTAGGCAAATCACTTGACTCTTTCTGACTCAGTTTCCTTACCTGTAAAATGAACTGAGGGAGGAAATGACAAATTGCCCAATATCTTTGCCAAGAAAACCCTAAATGTGGCAATGAAGAATCAGACATGACTAAAAAATGACTGAGCAACAACAAACCACAAGGTATACTGCATATCTTTTTTTAAAGACTTACTATATTTATTCAATGCAATGAATCACCATAATTCCACAGACACATCTATGCTATTTACCTCCTGACAGAAAGAATATGGACCGAAGATGTAGAATAAGACATTTTTGGGTATGGCCAATGTAAGAAACTGTTTTGTTTGATTATGCAGTATTTGTTACAAGAGTTTTGTTTCCATTTTTCTTTGAAAGGGAGGCAGTATGGAAGAGAAAGAAAATAAATGCTTAGTAATTACATTTTTTTAAAAAAAATCTACCATATAAGGCTTCAAGATCTGCTAGTTGGAAATCTCCTGCCAATGGTACAACCCTTCCTATGACATTTTCATTTTAATGAAAGATCTTGGAGATGAAAAGTCTTAAAGATCTGGAAGAACATATATTTAATGCAACAGAGTTGATTTTGGGGAAGGGGGCAGGGAAGAAGAGAGTGAGGTCCATAACTCTCAAACCACACAGACAACAGGGGTGTTCACTTGATCTCTTGCTCATAAAGTTGTCCTTAATGCTGGGCTAATAGTTCATTTCATCTTCATGAGGGCTCTACTGCTGGGTATACTGCATATCTTGAAAGATTTGTGTAGGAATAATTGGGAAATATGCACTATTTAAAATCAAAATTTTAACCAGATAGAAAACTCATTTTCAATTAGTTTTCATAGGGAATTGATGGGCTATTCAAGTACATAAATTTTCATCTTTTGTATTTTCTGCATAGTAAAATAAAGGTTGTTCCTTACCTGTTCCTCACCTGAATCAAGAATGCAAATCAATACCCTAAAAATAAACATCCTATTAGAGAAGGGCATTTTATTTGGGGATGTTACAAACATGGTGAATAAAACAAGGCAGTCAAATCATGGTCCCTTTTCAGAGACAACTGTAGCTTTGATATTTTACACTACTCAAGACAAAAGATGCAATATTGGAGGATCTGGTTCAAAATGTCCAAGGTGAAGATGAAAGCACATAGTACCATGGAGTACAGAGTGAAATGTATTAAGTCCTCTGAATTATGATCACTGGATAAAAAACATAATTTTGTGAAGAGAACAGCTACTAATTAGAAAAATAAGAGATTAAGTTATTTATCAAGGAAGTAAAGCTAGTATGTGACAAAGGTGAAAGCAACTTCAGTAATCTAATGCATCAGCACTATTTAATAAATGTGTGGTTTATTAGATTTAATTATTCAATGCCACTCCAGAAAGTAACAAAGCCAAGATCAGAACCATGGTTCCCTGAATCCAAATACAATGTACTTTAAATGTAGAGTCAAATGAAAGCCTCTTAGTCTCTCCTTTAAAGGAGGTAGGTCGATTGCCAAAATAGTCCATTTTTACCTTCATCTCTCCCTTTGAACCCAGTATCTCCACTCACATAGCTATCACCTTAATTCAATCAATAGATATTTGTTAACAACCTACTATGTGTTAAGCACTGAGCTAAGCGTTACTATAATCTCTCACCTAGAATGTTGCAACAGCCTTCTTATTGGGCTCTAATTCAAGTTTCTCATTCATCACTCCAGATAATTCTTCACTCTTTTGCCAAAGAAATTTGCCGTAAGCACAGATCTCTACCCTATACAATAAATTGTCATTTGAATAAAATATAAGCTCCTATGTTTAGTTTTCAAAATCCTACACCACCTGGCCCTATCCAATATTTCCAACCCCATAGGCTTGTATTCCCCTTCTTTCGTTTTGCAGTGTAGAAAAACTGGCTTTCTCTATGTTCCACATTCAGTACATTCTATTTCCCATGTTTGTTCCTTTCCACTGACTATTCTCCATTTGTGAAGGCACTCCCTTTCTGAATCCCCCACTTCCTTTAAGATGCAGCTTATATACTACCTTTTGCTTGAAGCCCTGGAGAAGAATGCAACTTAGGTAAGGCTTCTACCCTCAAATCTTCAAATTGCAAAAAGTTGGGAGAGATGTCTAACATTTTCATGAGAGAGTAAAACTAACAAGTGACACTGTTGTGCCAAATGAAAAGGGATGAACGTTAGTAGAGAAAATATAAAAGGTTTCATTTAGTTAAAAACAACAACAATTTTACACCTGTAAGCCAGATGGCTAGATCACACTTTTAACAAATACTTGGCAATTTTAATAATGTCATAGTAATAAAAATAATATTGTAAGGCTTGAAAAGTATTTTGCAATTAAGATCTCATTTGACCCTCATAACGGCCCTGAGAGATAGGCGCTTTTATTTACTCTATTTTGCTGCTAAGGAAATTGAAACAGATAAAAGTCAAGTAATTGGCTCAAGATGACACAGATAATATATGTTTAAGATTGAATTTAAAATCACACCTTTCTAACTCCTGGCCCAGAACTCTATCTACTGTGCCAGCTACATACCTCATTACAAGTCAACAATGTGACATAGCAGCCAGGAACTCAAATCAATCATAAGCTAACTGATAGTTTCACTGGACTCCATCTAGGTCAGAACACACACCTGGAAAATCATATTAAGGTTTCAATAGGTTGCAAATTCATACCATATAAAAATCAATTGAGTTTCTGTGTGAGTATATAATCTAAAGAAGTAATTTGAAGGGTATAAGATTGTTTTCTTCAAAGATTTGAAGGGCTATGGTGTAAAAGAGAAAATATATTTGTTTGAAATAATAGAAGTTGCAAAGAAGCAAACCTAGACCTTATGTAAAAAATAATCTTCAATATTTAGTGCTATCCCCAGGGGAATAGTTATACTTGGGATATAGGGAGCTTCAACCCTTAAAAGGTCTTCAAGTGGAATTTAGATAGCTGTTGAGTGGAAGGGGATTCTTTTTTTTTTTTTAACATTATTTGAACTAGACATTCTCTTAGGTTGCTTCATTCTATGCTAATATTCTGGGATATCTTCTTAATATCGGGGTCACAGGTGCCAGTTTAAGAATTACTGAAGGGATAACAAGTGGAAAAGGTTTAAGAAGCCTTGAGCTAGACTGTGGTCTTTGATTTGGAAATGTGACCCAGTAGAGTTCCAAGGTAGTTGTCATTTCCATTACCCTCACTCATAATTTCCTTTTTTAAATTTTCAGGTTCTCACAGAGAAAACAAACAAACAAACAAACAAAAAAACTAACAACATTATAGCTGGTAATAACTCTCCCCCCTTCATTACATGCTTAGAGACTTCACTAAGGCCATGCCCAATCACAGTCCTCTCTGCATCACCTTCCAATTCTTTCTAACCCCCTCTTCCCCAACACACATATTTAAGCCTTTAAGTAAAGATTGTGGATAGTGACTAAATTACCAAACCATCATAGGTCAAACTGAAAGATTATTGCTGCTGCTGCTATTACTACCAGTTTTTTTTTCCATTTTGGAATGGGAAGGCAGGGCAATTGGGGTTAAGTGACTTGCCCAAGGTCACATGGCTAGTTTTGTGTTAAGTGTCTGAGGCCAGATTTGAACTCAGTTCCTCCTGATTCCAGGGCCTGGTGCTCTGTTCACTGTGCCACCTAGTTGCCCATACCACTACCACTTCTACTACCATATGTTTCTGTGTTTTTGATCATCAGTCCTTACTTCTGCCTATTTTTACTCCTTAAAAATGTTTTATGTAGATGTTCCCTAAGAAATTTTTTATTTGCACTTTATTATTCTCTTCATGTAAAATAATAAGCCCTGGATCATTACTTAAACTCAAAACTCTGTACTAAAACTCCTTAAAGATTAAATTACCTATTCCTGTGAATTAATAGCCAACTGATGTGTAAACAAGTTTAAGCTTCAGGAAACAGAAAATTCTCTTCAGGCTGTTCATTCAGGTGATTTTTTTAATGAAAGGTGATACAGACAAGTTTAATTGTTCCTTGAGAAGAGAAAATACAGTTAAGTCTAGTAAAAAAAATTCAATATCATTTGAGAAAAGTCTATGTGAGCAGAAAAAGTAAATGTTTGTAATATAAATAAAAATCTGAAGTACCAAGCAACAAGGAAAAGAAACACTGGACTGAGAGAAGCCCTGGGTTTTAGTCCTCTCATGGCAAGTTATAAGCTATTTCACCTTCACCAGATGAAGTTCATTTCTCTGGGTCTCAGTTTCTTCTTTGAAAAAAAGAACTAGACTCTTTCTGAAGTTCTTCCTACTTTTAATCTGTTTTCCTTTCAGCTCTCAAACTCTCCTATCATCTTAAAAGACTTTATATGCCTCCGTCCTAGTTTCCTCATTTTCAGAATGAAGGCATATTATCTCTAAAATGTGTTGCAAAGATAAAATTTTCAGATTTAGAAATTCAATTTCTTTAAAGTTTTTTTTTAATGGAAGAAGAATGCTAAACGTTAGTTCAATAAGACACTTTTAGTGATGTTATTTATAATATAAGGAAATAATCTTATCACATCATAATCATGTTATTAACTAAGTAAAATATTTGTCCATGTTGCTTATGTTAGCATATGGATACATTTGTATATAGACTAATATATTACATATTTATTACAAATGTAATAGACTTGGGGTGGCTAGGCGGTGCAGTGAGTAAGAGCGCTGGCCTCGGAGTTGGGATGACCCAAGATCAAATCCAGCCTCAGAAAATGAGCACCCACACATAAATAATGACTAGCCATGTAACCTTGAACAAGTTACTTAACCCCAATTGCTTTAAAAAAAATGTAATAGACTTGCTCTTTAATGCCTTCATTTACAAAATAACATAATTCAACAAATCTCTCAGGAAAATTTACACATTCCATAGTGAAATAAAGACAATTTAAGAAAGGCATAGTCTATAATACAAATCTATATATTGGTACACAGAACAACATTAAAGCAATTAAATTGTCAAATGATTATCTGTATATTATATCACATAATGATGCTGTCCCATTATAAAGATCCTTACTGCCCCATATTTGAAACTCCACCACCTTTTTAAATATCCAAATAGCATCAATTTGCAAGTAGACATCTTGGAATAAGCATACAATCTGAGGCTGTGAAAAGGAACCCATTGAACTGAGAAAAAGAGCATCTTCAGGTTCATAGTGAGTACCATATTGTTCCACCTGAACTAAACAACCTAAACCCTAGCCAGATAAATTAAAAGGATTATTCAAAATAAGCAAAGATGTCCAATTACTGATAAAGAAACCTAGAGTTGCAATAAAACTCCAACATTAAACTGAACCAAAAGCATTTTAAGCCCACAAAAATCTCAAAGCAGCATAGCATTTGTGAGGTTATAGAGAAACATAGTGTCCTTAGTCTAGAGTTAGAGTGGACTGCAGAAGCTATCTAATTCAAACCCTCATTTTTTATATCAGAAAACTGAGTCTAAAGAAGTCAGATGATTACTCCAAGATAACACACAGATGTTGCACACTAGTGGATATATAAAACTATATGCCTTCCCATCATAGCAGGGGATGTTGCTACAGTTCTCACCACACCTAATGGCTTGTCTCTTTTATTTTATTTTTATTTTTATTTATTTATTTTTAAGCAATTGGGGTTAAGTAATTTGCTCAAGGTTACACGGCTAGTCATTATTTGTGTGTGGGTGCTCATTTTCTGAGGCTGGATTTGATCTCTGGTCATCCCAACTCCGAGGCCAGCGCTCTTACTCACTGTGCCACCTAGCCGCCCCTTTAGGGCAATTGGGGTTAAGTAACTTGCCCAAGGTTACACAGGTAGGTTTTTGTTTGTGTGGATTAAGTGTCTGAGGCCGGCTCTGAACTCAGGTCCTTCTGACTCCAGGGCAGGCGCTCTATTCACTGCGCCACCTAGCCGCCCCAATCTTTTATTTTTTAATGTTTCTTAATCCTTTTTAAAAATTTTCTTCCTATTTCTCAGACGGGATGAAGATCAAGCAAGATATTGTTTTTGTGCAGTTATTGTGAATAACAGAATAATGAGAGGAGGAGGAGGAGGAGCACAATCTAAGTATAGAAAAATTATTCTATTCTAATTGTGATAGTCACATTTATTAAACTGTACAAATAAGGTCAAATTATATGAATATTCCTAACTGGAGGCTTGCCTCATATACATTTTCAAAAATATATGTAAACTTAGCACTTTAGAACAGAAAGAAAAAAATAGGCAGTCCAACATTATTATGTACAGTTTTGTTTTGTTTTGTTTTTTAAGAAACTAAGAGATTTCTTCCTTCATTAACACTAGTAACTAGAATGGACATAATCTCAAAATAAAAACCATGGGAGAAATTCTTCAAAGATACAGATATAAGCATTTTGACACAAAACTGATTATTGTTCATTTCTACTGTACTTACATTTAACTTCCAGTTTATTAGTCCTTTCTCTAAAAAAATCATTTCTTTACTTCTTTGAGTATACATAATATACATATATACAAATATATACACACAAATGTGCATTGCATGCATATATAGCATATATACCCATGTATATGTATGTGTGTACATGTATGTATATGTACATATATGATTGTATGTATATACATACATACAGTCATTCATGTATTTATGATCACAGAATAAGAAAACTTAATTCCGAATACTTTAGCTATTAAAAAAAGTTATGACTCCTTAAATTTTACAGGCCTGAACATGGATAAGCTACAACTTAAAAAAATGCTTAAACTTAAAAATGCTTCAAGTTTATGTGACTGTTAGATGATACATAAATATTCTAGCTTTTTAAACCCAAGGTATAAGTTGATAAAGATGGGCAAATATATTGCCCAGTATTATATCATAATCTTGTAATCTCTTTTTTGAAGTGTGAAGGACACTACTTAAGCATTACTGCTTATGTGAATGATCTATATTCTTCAAGTTCACAGAACAAATTAGGTATAGTGGAAATTCCTAGGATGTTAATTGCATAGTTTATTTTCATTAGAATTTCCTAACAAGGGGCGGTGAGGTGGCACAGTGAGTAGAGTGCCAGACCTGGAGTCAGAAGGACCTGACTTCAGATCCAGCCTCAGACACTTAACACATACAAACAAAAACCTAGCTGTGTGACCTTGGGCAAGTTACTTAACCCCAATTGCCCTCCAAAAAAGCAAAAAAAAAAAAAAAAAAGAATTTCCTAACAATATCTCACTCATTAGGTAATTAAGACCTTCATGAAAGTTATTCTAAACACTGACTGCTTACTTTTTTTAAGCCATGACTTAAGTCCCTTTATCAATTCTTCATTAATAATATCTGTTAAAACCATAGCTTCACATGTAAACTATATATGACTTACTGGTTTTGGAGGGAAAGGAAGATGTACTGACAAGGCATGCAAGAAGGAAATGCAGTATTAGGTGAAAATAACTTTAGAGGTATTTGAACAGTGTAGAGTTGACTGCTTTTGTGCTCTGTTATAGATGAAGTTATTATTATTATTTTTTACTCTTCATTGGCAACTGAGTTACCTTTCAACCCTGAGACTCTGATTTTATAATTCTATGAATGGGTATCTCTTCTGGAATGGCAGGTACATAATCCATTTAAAGATAATTTTAAAGAGTAGTGAACAGATGGAAAAATGTTATGAGTTAAAAGAAAACTTCCACCACCACCATCCCATTCCCCCCTGTATATCATGAAATCATATAGCATCTATTTAGAACTATGTGGCATAGCTTATAAAACACCAGACCCAGAGACAGGAAAACCAAAATTGAAATCTAGTCTCAGAAATTTACTATTTGTACAATCCTGAGCAAGCCATTTAACCTTTGTTTGTCTAATTCCTCATCTATAAAATGGAATCATAGTACCTGCCTCCAAGGGTTGTTGTAAGGATCAAACGAGATAATAATTTTAAAATGATTAGCATGGTGCCTGACACACAGTAAGTACTTTATAAATAGTTGTTCTTATTGTAAATTAAGTTGTAAAATCTTATGTAAATTATAACGATTAATAACTATGATTGTTATTAATGTCATCCATGCCAGATATACCATGATGTACCACAGTGGTATCAGAATCAAAAAGAAATGGGACCCCTAAAGCATACATGAAGGTGCCTATAGGTGCATATTGACTTAGAAAAAATCTTAATATTCTTTATGTTTTATTGTGGTTTTATTTATTTTGTAAAATATTTCCAATTTGCATCTTAAAATGGTTTAGAGAACACTCAGGAGTGTTGTAGGCTGTTTAAACATTTCTAGTATATTGTGCAAGTTGCTGGGGCTGTTTTGGAATCTTAGCCCTGCCATTCAACACTTGTGTAAACGTAGGTAAATAGCATAATTCCTCTATGTCTCAATTTCTCATCCCTAAAATGTATGGGTTGGACTAGATAATTTCAAAGTCCCCTTTCACTTCTTTTTCTATGATCCTATGACTGATATATAACATCAATAATAAAAATAATCATATGCAAATTATTACCAGTATGATGAACTTAGAAAATATTGAAGATCTTTATTATTTCCCAAAGAATATACTGACTGTGAGACCACAGGTAAATCATTTAACTTCTTTTAAAAATTATAAGTAGATGGAAAGGTAGTAACCTACACTGACAGGGAATTTCTAGCACCCTATAGCAAGCAGTGTTATCCCAAATCCAGTCCCTATCTCAATTCCATAATGTTATATGTTCATAATCTCTGTTATCTACTAACCTCTAGATTGTTAGAAATAAGCATTTCTGAAACAGTGTATTTGTTTATTTTTTTTTTACAAGGAGCTCTGGCTGAATATTGATGTAAAACCTCATGTTCGCAATGTGATATAAGTCATCATGTATTGAAACATAAACCAAGAGAGTACACACTGGGAGTGCAAAAGGAATTTTGTAAAAACTTACAAAATTTCTGATAAAAGTTGAGCTTGCATTGATAGCAAACATTTAAAAAGAAGGTTAATAGATGATTAACTATACCTAATCTGAATCTGTAAGATGAAATATTAAAAGTATTGTCCTATTGAAGTAAGTTTTTACCATCTCAATATTTATGTTTGGGGTCTTGGAATTTGAAATACATGTAGTGAAATAAACAAACCAAAGCTTAAATAATGATACCAATCCCTTCATTATATGACCCTAAAAATAAATAAAATCCATCTTAAGATTTCAGTATTGTTCATATGTGACAAGTCAAAGGGAGAATTGAGGTAATTTTTTGGGGGGGTAGTACAAAGCAAAATTATCTGTTTCCTCTCAATAAAATAACTTTTGGCCTAAACTATAAATGGGTAATTACACTGATTCCATACTTCATTGGGTATATATAAACACAACCTTCAAGAACAAGAAACAGGATCTACATAGAAAGAAAGTTACATATATTTTCCAGCTTTAAGACATAGTTTAACCTCACAGATTTATGGTTTCTAAGAAAACATGAGCCAATTGGGGTTCAAATTTACATTTTAGCAAAATGTGACTTCCTGATTTTAATAAAATGACTTGTAAAAAGGTTCAAAGACTTTGTGGACATTGAATACTCCTACAAAACATTTTTATAAGGTAACTTAAATGAATCAAAAACATATGGCAAGCATTTCCTTTCAATGACATACACATGGTTTGAACATCTAAAGAAAAAAGTGCCTGAGAAAAGTCATTCTGAAAAGTAGTCTCAGATTTGGAAAATTTATGTTTTGCTAGATTGCTTCTTCCCTATTAGTGTGTTAATGTAGATCAACAAGACGTGCTGATATTTTTTCTACATTTAAAATGTTTCCATTCAATAAAAGTAGTCTACTTCAAAAATGATTTCTCAGTAACATCTATTTGCCATTTAAAAAAATTCCTCTGTATTTTATTTGAAGAGTTTGAAAGATAATGAGAAGAATGACCCAGAGTAGGAGTGATAAGATGTTTTGTAGACAAAATTCCTTCAATATGGGAGAAACTAATGTTAGGAACCTAATGTGGAGATGAGATCTCCTGTAGTTAAAACAATTCCCACCTTAAGAAATGAATGGTCTGCTCATTTCCCCAAAAATGTGTTTCTACTTTATGAGACAAAAATCTATGTCATCCTACTTTCCATTGTGAAATTTTGAAGTCTACTAAACATGCCGACTGCAGTGAGAAAGAAGGAAAAGAAATCAGGGTAATGCACTTCAGAACCTTCCTGCCCCATGAATGTGAATATTTTGTGCAATAGTAATTTTTGACTTGAATGATCCTGATAATTACCTTAGCAATCAGCTTTCATTTTTCTATATTACTTTCATATAATTGGAAATACACACTGTAAGTATAAATATAAAGACAAAATCAATGTCCTACTGAAGTATCAGTGGTAGAAAGAGAAAAGTCTATTTCTAACTTTCCATCTTTGCCTGAACAGTTAAATGGTCACTGTTGGGCTTTCCAGGAACTAAAAGAGATTCTATGGCACAAATCTAGATTGAAAGTCCAAAAAGTAAACTTCTGAAGAACCAACAGCAATCCTTCAACAATTCTTCTCCATGATGAATCCACCTACATGTTGTAACATTAGCCTCTTCTGATTTGTTTGATCCTGATTGTGGCTTAATAGTTTTAATCTGTCTCCTACACCTATTTTCACTTCTACACTTGAGATAACGAAGTATTACTATATTTAGTTCCTACCACCGAAAATTTAGCAAAGAGATAAAAAAAAAACAAACCACAACTAGACAGCAAAGTGCCTTGAAGTACAAATAATGAATCCTTTTAAGTGGTTCCATTATTCAAATTTGCACTGGAAGTTTCTAATAGGTTCTTACCAATTGCCAAATTTTAAATAATTATACACTTAAAATAGTGAGATTTTGAATACACATGACTATGGGATTCATTATTCTGTTTTCTATGCCTAGATTTATATTCACATGACTTTAATTATCTCAAGAGGAAGAGAAAATCTTGAAGATGCAAAATACTAAAGCCATAAGTCACCATTTGCTATGAGGACCACACACACACACACACACACACACACAAGCACACACACACACACACAGAGAAGCAACACTATTATTACTTTTAAGAAGTAATATTACTTCTTATACTATTCTATACAACATTATTATTACTTTTAAGAACTTCTAACAAAAATGAATTGTGTAATATAATTTAAAAGTTCTAATAATTCACTTTACATTTTGCATTATTTTATTAGTTATTTTCTAGAAAATTCTATTCAACAAATATTTATTAAGAACTTAATATGTGGAAGTTAAAGTACCAGATACTAGAGATACTATTGGTTTATGATGGTTTAGTAGACTTCGTGATTATGGGACCACCAAGGCAATGAGAATCACAATATACTAGAATAAAGAACTTTATTAAAACAATAGAAAAATACTAAGTGGGAAAACTTTAAAAAAGTGATAGGGTAAAGACCTCATAGGCTCTTTGCCAAGTAGGTCAACAGCTATGCATGGAATTCTGTACATCATAAATTCAATATGGGTAGTTCTACCACAGCTAGTTCCATGCAAGCATTTTCATATGTGTCTGAGTTCTTTGTCTATATTCTATTTCAGGGAATTAGCTCTGACCAAGAATGGATTGTCTTCTGTTTCAGCACATGTGTGTAACCCAACAACTGTAGTCAACAAATTGAATCTAGAGGCTCATGTTTCAGAAATGGAGAATGGCTTTTTTTAACCTATTTAAAGAGCAAGAAGACAGGCTCAACCTATCTTGCCATATAAACTTCCTCAAATTCTATATGTCCTGTTTAAAAAGACACACACGTGCACACACGCGCACACACACACACCCACACCCACACCCCCCCCCCCACACACACCCCTAGTCCCTTTTTTTTTTTTTGAGGGCAAATGGGGTTGTGACTTGCCGAAGGTCATATGGCTAGTTTTTTTTTTTTGTTTGTTTGTTTTTTAATGTGTGTCTGAGGCTGGATTTGAACTCAGGTCTTTCTGACTCCAGGGCCAGTGCTCTATTCAGTGGGCCACCTAGCCACTCCCCAGTTCCTTTTCTTATGACACTTTCATTCCATATTAGGGACATATTCTTGTATAAACAAACACAAATTTTATACAGAATATTTTTAGAGTAAGACAGTGTAAATTATTTAGGGTAAGGGAGTTAAGAAGAGTCAAATATACAAATTGTTACATGATCTATTTCTTGAAGGAATTTAAGAGTTGACTGAGGTGAGAAAATAGTGAAGATGAGAGAGGAATTCCATTCTATATGCTGGCTTCCCAAATATCTGGGAGATAGTATGTGGAAAGAAATATAGATAGGAGATACGGAAAGAAAAGAGAACTTTCATGAAAGGAAGTAATATAAGCTAAGACTAGAAAAATAGATGTGATCTACATTATGGAAAGCTTTGAGTTCTTTATTCCATCCTAGAGAAAATAAGAAAACAGTGATGTGTATGTGTATGCATGTAGAATATCATGAACTGTGCTTCAGTAATACCAAATTAACTGTTGGGCAGATATATGGAGGCTATACTGGAGAAAAGTAAGAGACAAAATGGTTTATGTCACTATTGTAGTCAGGAAACTTCTGGGGGGGGGGTTGAGACTAGGACTTCCTTCCTATGCCTTCAAAGATGTTAAACCTACAAATGCAGTGGGACTGTAGATCATACTTCATTTCTGTAATGTACCTCTTACACATCTCTACCTTTCAGAATCCTTATCTTCCTGATAAAACACCTCCCGATCCCTGAGATGACTTGATGAATGGAAACAAATGGACCCAGGAGTCTCAAGAGTGGTTAGCTGACTACACCTTGGTATAAAGTTACCCCAAATCTTAAGAATAGCTTGCTGTAAGTTTGAGATGGAGAGAAGAAAGAATGTTTCCTCCTACTATAGTCTGAAAGCTATCTTAATAATAATAACTAAAAATGTAGTGCTTTACATATATTAGTTATTTGATTCTCACAACAATTTTCTAAAGTCAGATCAATTATACTCCTTTTTACACATGAAGACACAGAGATTTGGAGAAGCTAACTGATTTCCTCAGGGTTAAAGACCGAATCAGGATTCAAAATCAGGTCTTCCAATGCACTATCCCCTGCTAAATCGTCCCTGAATTCCTGAGGCATTTTCCTTGATGATGATGCCCTAGGTTTTTATTTTTGGTGGGGTCCTAGTACCCTTTCTTTTTAGGAGTGATAAGATGTTTTTGTAGAGAAAATTTGTTCAATATGAAAGAAACTAATGTTAGGAAACTAATGTGGAGATGAAATTTCCTGGTGAAAATAATTCCCACTGTCCTAATACCCTTTCTTTTTTTGCCTCTGTGAACCGCTCTACAAAGCTTTTCCTTTGTGTCCCACAGTGTGATAAACACTGAGTTTACAAACAAAAGATCAAGGGATTCCCTACTCTTGAGTTCACATTCTTTTTTTTTTTTTTTGGAGGGGGGAAGGAAAGGCAACTGAGATTAAGTGACTTGCCCAAGGTAACACAGTACCAAGTGTGTCAAGTGTCTGAGATTTGAACTCAGGTCCTCCCTACCCCAGGGCCAGTGCTTTATTCTCTGTGCCAGCTAGCTGCCCCATAAATTTTAACACCCTTCTATACCACTATTTACCTATTCCCTCACCCTCTTCTCTAAAGATCCCTCCCTTGTCCTCTCCCCCCTCTCTATGCCACTAGTGTTTTATTTCTTCTGAATTTAGAAGACTTTTAGACTCTTTTATATATGTATTTTTCCCTCTTAAACACATTCCCAATGAATGTACATTACCAGAACTACCAGTCTTCCTCCCCCATCTAATTCCTGTGCATAAGTTCATCATCTTGAACCTCATTTGTATAAAATAATTTCTCTTTTTAGCTGTTCCTAAATGGTTTTACTTTTTGTATTCATATCATACTCATGAACTACCCAATTATTAATAAGAATCTTACACGTACCTTTTACACATATTAAAAGAAAACACTCTGTCCGTATGGATTCCTTATAATCAGTCTTTGTTATGTAACTTATTGTTCTATTGGTTCTTGTATGTCAAATCATCTACTAAGTTCAGAATTTTTTTTAACAAAGTCTTCAAAGTCTGAGAGTTTGTCAAATGTCCATTTTTTCCCTTCAAGGTAATACTTAACTTTGCAGGGTATACTATTTCTGACCAGAGTCCTAGTTCTTTCACTCTTTGCTATATTGTGTTCCAAGACCTGCAGTTCTTTAAAATCTCTGCTCCTAGGTCTTTTGCTATTCTAATTGTGGCACCATCATATTTAAATTGTTTTAATCTTGATGCTTTTTTTTTCTTGTGTCAAGTGTCTGAGATTTGAACTCAGGTCCTCTTGACCCTAGGGCTGGTGCCGTATTCTCTGTGCCAGCGAGTTGCCCCTTTATACCACTATATACCACTATTTAGATTTTTTTTTTCTTTTAATCTTGATATTTTTTTTTTCTTTAGCTGGAGGTTTTGGAGTTTGACTATGAAATCCCTATAAGTTTTCCTAATAGGATGTCTTTTAAGTGGTGATAGGTGGATATTTTTTTTTTGTCTATTTCTACTTTCTCCCCTTATTCTAATGCTTCAGGACAACTTTCTTTAATTATTTCTGTATTATTGTGGCAAGATTCTTTTTTGATAATAACTTCCAGTTAGTTCAATTATTTTTATATTTTCTCTTCTTGATTGTTGTTTTTCTTATGTTTCACTTTCTCTTCTATTTTTTCATTATTCATATTTTGTTTAATTATTTCTTGATCTCTTATCATTTCACTGCCTTCACTTTGTCCGATTCTAATTTTTAAGGTGTCATTTTCTTCCTAAGATTCTGGATCTCCTTTTCTAGTTGGTTTACTTTCATACCCTTATTTTTTTCTTGGATTATTCTTATTTTCTTTTGTAGATTTTCCTCCATCTCTATCATTTGATTTTTAAAGTCTTTTTTAAGATCTTCTATAAATTCTTTTTGTACAGGTAGCCATTTGATCTTACTCTTTGTGGGTTTCATTACTTCAGTATCCTCCTCTGAAGATGAACCGCAATCATCTCTATTCCCATAATATGTTTCTATATTTGGATTCTGTCTCCTTTACCTGTTCATGTTTTGTGCTGATAGCTTAGTTGTTCGTAATCATCTCTAGCCCTTGGGTATGGGAAATGGTGCCTCTTACCCCAGATTTTTAGTTCTTCTCTCTAGCCTGAAATCAAAGCCAAACCTCCAACCTCCTGTAAGTCTAACTGCCAGGATCTTTCTGCCCTACTGCTTCTGCACTCACCAGGTGTGTCCTCTTTCCTTCTTGTCCTTGCCACTCTTTGCAGCATAGCTGGGTCAGGGTGTTTCTGGTCAGTAGAAGTTCCTTCAATCTTCCTGGGCTCAAACACCTAACTCTTCACTATCCCAGGGTAAAAGTTCTGGTGGCTGGTGCCAATTTAGCTTCTCAAACCAACTAACCCCTGGTCTTGCCACTTGTTGTTTAAGAGGCTAGTGACTGGCTTTTAAAATAGAACCTAGCCTGGAGGTGTTTACACAGGGACCAAACCACAGCCTGGGATTTCTCTTATGATCTTCTCAAATTGTCCCAGAAGGACCCAGGTTATACCCCTGTACTTATTTATCTCCACCCAAACTTTGTTTGCCCTTAGGTGCTATTTAACTTTTGTGAGAGAAAATCTTGAGAGCTTGGGATTTTCTGACCCAGAATCCTTTCCAAGCTTACATTCCAGTAGTGAGAAACAACACATCTGGGAGAGGTCAGCCATAATGCTAAGGGGAAAGCCACAAGCTTTTTAGGATACGACATCAAAGGAGATGATAATACCTCTTCTTTAAGGTCATTTCCATGAATAAAGACATACTTGTTTCAGATATTGAACCTTTTGATGGTACAAAGGATTTTGGAGCTAAGAATTTATTTTGTGGGCCTTCAATAACTGTAGCTTTAGTACTTTCAGGGACAATTTCCAGGTGACAATTACATATAGCTGTGTCCCAGATAACTACAAGAGCCGGGTTCTTATTAGGACTAGTGGTGTGGGATTTGAGGGTACTGCCATATTTAGGACGTGGGATTCCAAGCCTATTGATGGTAATTAGATGGAAATTGGTGTTGGCGAAAAGTAATCATATACATGTATATACAGAGACCTGTGTATATGTATACATATTATATACTTACTTATATATACATATATACCACGTACATACTGTATTTGCACATATGTCTGTGTGTATATGTGTGTTGTTTTATTTTTTGCTTTCTTCTCTATACCACTAATCATTTAAAAAATTAGGAGATTGTGCTAGAACTATTCCAATATTTTGATATGTTTTAATATTCTTTTAAAAAGGGGTGGCTAGCTGAAACAGTGACTAGAGCATTGTCCCTGGAGTCAGGAGGACCTTAGTTCAAATCTGGCCTCAGACAGTTAACACAAAAACTAGATGTGTCACCTTGGGAAAGTTACTTTATCCCAATTGCCCTCAAAAATGCAAAATAAAATATTTTTAAAATAAATTCTCAATATAAACTTTTATATTTTCTTCATAAAAGTTAATTGCATATGTGCAAAACAAAAGAAAATATTTTATAAATATTTTAACCTAGTTTACAACCAAATGGAAATTTATTAACTAAACACTCCTATACTTTGTATAAATAGTAGCAGTCTGATGTTGGATATTAAGAAGAAACTAAAAGACTAATTCACAAATCTAAAATTCTACTGAATGTTAATCTACTTTTAAATTTTAAATGAATTTTCAGGCTGTGAAGGTATGAACTATAATTTAAGAAGAAAAGTGTTTTTAGCCCCATTGCCCTTGTAAATGGCATTGAAGAGAGAAAGAAATGTGTTTTTTCCCATTTCCCCCAATGTAATTGCTTTGCTAAATTTCTCTTTTTCTTCTGTTATTTTAATGTTGACTTTAGCATACTTTGGGGAAAGTATTCATGGTTAATTGGCTATATCTCTAAAAGCTGGAATAACAATATATTCTTGCAAGACAGCTGCTTTTAAAGATTATCTTTTGAAAAGTCACCTCAGAGAGGTAAATCAAATCCCTTCTGATTACATTGCTTTATATTCTGATAAGACTGGAATTTTTAGAATATTCTCAAAGCATAAATTTCAAAGCATCCTTATTAAAGGATTAATTAAATAATCACAAGTGAATTAGTTCCCAAATAAATAATTTGGGCATAAATATGCTGTATGATTATTAGAAATATTTTCTTTAGGTCTTTTAAATGTCTTATTATAATTAAAGCTAGAGATGAATTATAAAATTAAGAATATAAATGAGGTTTCATAGAGTTACAGACCACTTATATATTTGTCTATATCCATCTATCTATATCACTCTGGAAACATTAAAATTTTACATTCATGACTGTTTATCTTTGAAATAAAAGTTAGCTAAACAGAATCCATCATAGTTAATCAATTAATAAAAGGATAGGTGAATAGATGGATGGACTGGACAGGTGAGTTTTCTATGTTATAAGTGGGAGCAATGACAATAGGATTAATAAGACTTGTAAGATTTAACTTAAAGTCTGCAAGAATTTACAAGAGGGAGACAATTGTAGACTTGGAATTTGGTTGGAGATTCCACATAGTGGGTGACATTTGAGCTTATCTTTGGAAAAAGACAGTCATAACTAGTGTTTTTTTATGGATGTGGGAGCAATATGTCTATTACTATCAATGATTTGAAGATTTGGATCCCTGTATTTTATAATCCTCCACTGGGCACATCCTTGAATTGATTATGTTTGTTGGGAGATGGGGAATGCAATCTATCATGGGAACCAATGATATAAAGCTTAGGAAAACAGGAGAAAAGGATAAAAAAGGGAATGTATCACCCCTTCTCCCATTATATTTGGTAAAAGGGGAAAAGTGCTGGATATAGATACAAGAACTCAGGAATCTATTTCTTACTGGCTAAAAGCAATGAATTGAATGACAAATCCTTACCCAGAGGAGTGAACATAGATAACAAAATGATTAATAGAAGCAATTTCCTTTCTCTGAATACTGTCACCATCCCCATAATACGTGAAAGGAGGAGGTTTGCAGCTAGACCTCTACATGCTGCAATGTAACCCTGAAGAAAGGCAGGAACATCCCACTGGGCCTGAGCACACACAAGATACCACCCCTAGCACCCTACCTCAACACCAGGTAAACTGTCAGGTTCCTACAGCCTCCAGTAGTATCAGACAAGCCCTCCCCACCTTGTTGCATCAGCACAGCACTAGACCTGAGGGTCCTCATGAGCAATATCAGTGCACAACACCAGATAAACAGTCAGGGCCTGTAGCCACTGACATAAGAAGCCTGAGACAGTGCCTCTTCCACCAGGTAGCAAATCTTAAATTTATTTATTATTTATTTACTTATTAAGCAATTGAGGTTAAGTAATTTGCTCAGGTTTACATGGCTAGTCATTATTTATGTGTGGGTGCTCATTTTCTGTGGCCGGTTTCGATCCCGGGTCATCCCAACTCTGAGGCCAGCACTCTTACTCACTGTGCCACCTAGCTGCCCCATCAGATCTCAAATTTAAAAGAAAGGAAAAAAGTACAAAAAATGGGCAAAAAAGCAACAATATAGAATAATCTGACAATAGATAATTTTTATGATGACAGAGAAGACCAAGACACAAACTCAGAAGAGGACAACAATGTCAAAACAACTATGGACAAAACTCGAAAGAAAAATGGGAAGTGGTCTCAAAACCCAAAAGAACTTGTGGAAGAACTCAAAGGAAGCTTAAAAAAAAAGATACAAGAGAGATAGAAGAAAAAATGGAAAAGAAATGAGAGTGATGCAAGATAATTATGAAAAAAGAGTCAATAGTCTGGAAAACTGTTTATAAAAAGTAGATTTGGCCAAATGGAAAAGTAGACACAAAAATCCACTGAAGAAAACAACTTCTTAAAGTGTACAATTGATCAAAGGGAAAAGAAAGTACAAAAGCTAATGGAGGAAAATAATGACTTAAAAGTTAGAATTTGACAAGTGGAAGTTAATGGCTCTATGAGACATTAAGAATCAATTAAACAAATTCAAAAGAATGAAAACATGGAAATAATATAAATACCTCATAGGAAAATCAACTGACCTGGAAAACAGATGAAGGAGAGACAGTATTCAACATCATTGGATGACATGAAAGCCATAATCAAAAGGAAAGCCTGGATAGCCTCTTTCAAGAAATTATCAAGGAAAACTACTCTCACATCTTAGAACCAGAGGGCAAAACAGTTATTCAAGTGATCACTAACTGGAAACATAATAAATAGTAATAAAGAATTCAACATATGAATGTTTTAAATTCCATAAAAATGTCATCATCGGTCTCTCAGTCTCCTCCCCAAGCCTGTAGTGAGGGTCAGGCACTCCCTCCCTCAGCTGCGTGCATCTCATACCAGCCCTCATTCCTCACATACCAGGCTTCCTCCTTTCAAACTTAAGGCCAGGGGGGTGGCGAGGGACAGCAGCCTCCCCAAGGCTCTAGCACCCCAGCCCGGCCCCCTGCCACCCCTCACCGCCCAGCCTCCGCCGGCTAGCAGTCTCCTTCCAGGGTCTTCCTGCCCCTTTCCCTGTTCAGCATTATTGGAGAGCTGGAGCAGAGTTGGTGCATCTCAGAGTGCCCCTCAGAACTTACTTAGCACACCATCCCTCTCCCATCTCCCATCCCGGGACAGGTCCAACGGGTCCTTCTCCAAGCGGAGCTTTGGAGGGCCTAGCCCGCACCATTACCTCCAAGGAGTGGAGCTCTCCCACCTCCCCTGAGGGGAGCAACGTCTCCGAGGGCAGCGAGGCTTTGGACAAACCCATCGACAATGATGCAGAGGGCGTGTGGAGCCCTGACACTGAGCAGAGCTTCCAAGAGGCCCTTGCCATCTACCCACCCTGTGGCAGGCGCAAGATCATCTTATCAGATGAGGGCAAGATGTATGGCCATAATGAGCTGATTGCTCGTTATATTAAGCTCTGGACTGGGAAAACTCGAACTAGGAAGCAGGTATCTAGCCACATCCAGGTGCTCGCCCTTCGTAAAGCTTGGGAGATCCAAGCCAAGTTAAAGGACCAGGCAGCTAAGGACAAAGCCCTGCAGAATATGGCGACCATGTCATCCGCTCAGATCATCTCTGCTACAGCCTTCAATAATAAAATGGCCCTTACCTGGGGACCAGCCTACCCAGCAGTCTCAGGGTTTTGGCAAGGAACTTTGCCAGGCCAAGCCGGAACTTCCCATGATGTGAAACCTTTCTCTCAACAAACCTATGCTGTTCAGCCTCCGCTCCCTCTGCCAGGGTTTGAATCTCCTGCTGGGTCCACCCTGTCACCATCGACTCCTCCATAGCAAGGCCGAAGTGTGGCCAGCTCCAAGCTCTGGATGTTGGAGTTCTCTGCCTTCTTGGAGCAGCAACAAGATCCAGACACGTATAACAAGCACCTATTTGTACACATTGGCCAGTCCAATCCCAGCTACAGTGACCCCTACTTCGAAGCGGTGGACATCCACCAAATCTATGACAAATTCCCTGATAAGAAGGGAGGACTCAAAGAGCTCTTTGAACGAGGACCCTCAAATGCCTTCTTCCTTGTCAAGTTCTGGGCTGACCTCAACACCAACATAGAGGACGAAGGCAACTCTTTTTATGGCGTTTCCAGTCAATACGAGAGCCCTGAGAACATGATCATCACCTGTTCCACCAAAGTCTGCTCTTTTTGCAAACAGGTTGTGGAGAAAGTAGAGACAGAATATGCCCACTATGAGAATGGCCGCTACTCCTACCGAATTCACCGGTCTCCTCTTTGCGAATATATGATCAACTTCATCTATAAGCTAAAGCACCTGCCAGAGAAATACATGATGAACAGTGTATTGGAAAACTTCACCATTCTGCAGGTGGTGACCAACAGAGATACCCAGGAAACCTTACTGTGTATTGCATATGTGTTTGAAGTGTCTGCAAGTGAACACGCAGCTCAACATCACATCTACCGGCTGGTGAAAGAATAAGAGACTTGGGGATGGAGGACGAGAAGAGCCAGGCTGTGTGTGCGCAGGGAAAGGAGGGAGATCTGGTCTGTGCCTGAAGTTCAGAATCAAGAAGAGAACATTTCCCACCCCCTACTCCCCTTCCCAAGAGAAAACATATTCCCTTAACCTCAAATAAACTCAAGATATTACATATTTTCAAAGGAAAAAAAAATGTCATCATCATTCATTAAGGTCAGTTGTAGATAGGATTTTAGTTGACAGTATATAATAAAAAATATTTATGAAATAACACAAGCATTTCTATAACATGGTAGAGTCAAAAATATTGCACATGAAACTACAAATTAGGTACAACTTACTATTCCTTTTAAATATATAATAAAGTTATCATATAATTTCCTTTTTTTCTTCCCTCCCCCCTTCCCTCCAGATAGCTACCATTAGACACAAATATAGACACTAATATGGGTATATGTGTGTATATATGTGAAATCATTCTGTACATACTTTTATTTGTCATTTCTTTTTCTGGATGCAGATAGTATCTTCCTTCATAGGGCCTTTGTAGTTAATTTTGTGGGGTTTTTTTTATAATAGTCAAAATGACAATGACTAGATGAATTATTCTGATAAAAATCCATGTGAGTTTTGACTTTAGAACAAGGAGAAATTAATTCATGCTGTAATGAATTGGAAAGTTTTATAATAGAGGTAGAATTTTTACTGGGACTTAAAAGATGTTTAGGATATGTAAAAGTTGAGAGGAATGAGATGTTACATGAGGGTGGCAAAGACAAGGAAACTCATTGTTCCAGATACCACAGAGGAATGATTTATCCAATATCAACTTATTACATTTTTCAATTAACACCTGCCAACATAAATTGAAAATAAAATAATAACAAATTCTATTGGTAAAAATTTTATCATCACTTTCATGTATTGAATTTCATCAAAATCAATGATAACTTCTTACATTTTTAGAGTCATTTTTTACAGGTTATTTGGAGGGGTTCAGAGAAGAGTTCAAGCAAGTCCCTTGCTTCTCTGCCATCTTGGTTCCAACTTCTGACATTTTTAAATAGATGGTTTGATACTATTCTATTTATGAAACACAGGTTTTTAATTGAAATAAAGATTCTCTATGGTCAGCAACATTCCACATCACTACTCCTTCCCCAAGTGAAGGTAAAATAAATCAAATAGTTGTTAAATGTCAATTTTTGTTGTGTTATGAAATCATAAAGTATGTCATCTTTTTTTCAATTTATCTGAAGTTTAAAGTAAATTTGAATTAAAAAACATCTATTAAGCACTTACAATATATAAAACACTACCTAAACTTACATATATACAAAGATAAATAGATTATAGACTGCCTTTAAGGTACTTGCATTCTCCAAAGGAGCAGGGGGGAACATGATGTAATCTTGGTTAATGTATAATTTGACTTGCAATTGGGGAAAAAAAATCCACAGTAAAAAAAAAAATAAAATTATTAATTCTTGTGTTTCTGAATTTTAAATGCTAATGATATTACAGGTTTTTTTTAACAGTATAGGAACAAAGGAAAGCAATTAAAATTCATGTGGAGACTGATCAGGCAGAATACATAGCTTTTACTGAACAATAACCCATCAAACATTGTCAGTAACAGGAAAACATGTCATGGTCCAATAATTATATGAGAAAAAAGCTGGAAAAATATGCTTCCTCATCAACTAAAATTATAGAAAAATAATAAATTTCTCAATTAAATATTTGAATGGAAACATTCTAGTGACTTGTTAATCTGATGTGTATAATCAGATATTGCACAGTGGAGACATTGGTGTCTTTTAGCCAGTGCAGAATTGAAAATATATCCATACAACTAACTAGGAGTACATCCCAAGAGAAAAAAAAAGGACTGAGTAGAACATTACTTATTCCATTTTTCTGACATTTTTCCCCAGGCTAGGGGTAATGGGAAGCAAATTTTTGGAGGTAGAAACTTGAAAAGGAGGTTGTGATCCCTATTATTCCAGAAGTAGGAGCTGTTTTGATAACATTATAGTATTTATTAATGAAGATAAAATAATGTTAGTTTCCTGAGCTGTCTTGAGATATATTTTTTTGGGGGGGGCGGAGCCAAGATGGCGGAGTAGAAACAGCTCGTCCAAGCCTCTCTGCCCCCAGATTCTCCACAAACTATGTAAAAAAGGACTCTGAAAATCTTCTGGAGCCCCAGCACCCACAGAACGACACAGAGAAGCTAACCTCCCGCTGAGGACAGCCCAGCACCCTGCAGGAAGGACCAGCGCAGTGGTCTGGGAGCCGGCAGTGCGCAGAGCGCAGGAGCCGAGCCGAGCCCAGGTCCACGTGAGCCGAGGTTTTAGCCCCAGGGCGGCAGGGCCAGCAGGCGGCTGGAGGAACCCCAGAACACCAGGAACTGTGGAGAAGCCAGAATTATCAACATAGACTTGCCTAGGACAAAGTAAGAGGTTAGTGTCCTATGGACTTTGGGACCTGTATTTGGGGAATGCGTCAGCTCCCTCCCCTGGGGGCTAGAAGCTCCTGAGGAGACACGCCACTGTGTAGTTTTCAGAGGCATTTCCGGCTCCCAGCCTACAAATCGTGGGGAGATCCAGTGATCAGTCTTGGGGGGTAATCGCTCTTGCTTTAACCTCCCTGGATCTGGATTGTGATCTAGGTGGAAGTTGTGGGTGGGTTTATAGCTTGCCAGAAACGGAAGTTGCCCCCCACACGTTCGGGACGAAAATTCCTCTATCTGGCCTTAAAGCCATAGTGTGGCAACAAGCCCAAAAGTCAAGCAATTAAGTGGCAACATGCCAAGGCAAAGGAAACAGAAAATGCAACCCTAGACTCCTATTTTGGGGGCATAGAGCAGGAAAAGGACTGTGAGGTCAGAAGTCCTGCTCCAAAAGCCCCAGGGGAAAAACATGAGCGGGTTGCAGGCCATAGAGGACCTTAAGAAGGACTTTAAAAATCAAATAAGAGAAGTGGAGGAAAAATTGGAAAGAGAAATGAGAAGGATGCAGGAAAAGCATGAAATGAGGGTCAACAGCCTGACTGAGGAAAACAACACCTTAAAAAATAGACTAACTCAAATGGCAAAGAAGGTCCAAAAGGGCAATGAGGAGAAGAATGCCTTAAAAAGTCGAATTTGCCAGATGGAAAAAGAATCTCAGAAGTTCACTGAGGAGATTCATTCCTTCAGAGTTAGACTGGAGCAAATGGAAGCTAATGACTTTATGAGAAATCAAGATGCTGCTAAGCAGATCCAAACAAATGAAAGATTAGAAGGCAATGTGAAATATCTCATGGGAAAAACCACTGACCTGGAAAATAGATCCAGGAGAGACAATTTTAAAAATTATTGGACTACCTGAAAGCCATGATCAAGGAAAGAACCTAGAAATCACCCTTCAAGAAATTCTCAAGGAAAACTGCCCTGATGTTTTAGATCCAGAGGGCAAAATAGAGGCTGAAAGAATCCACCGATCACCTCCTGAAAAAGATCCCAAAAAGAAAACTCCCAGGAATATTATAGCCAGGTTCCAGAATCCCCAGATCAAGGAGAAATACTACAAGCAGCCAGGAAGAAACAATTTCAATATTGTGGAAACACAATCAGAATAGCCCAGGACCTGGCAGCTTCTACACTGAGGGAGAGACGGGCATGGAATATGATATTCCAGAGGGCAAAAGACCTGGGAATGAACCCAAGGGTTACCTACCCAGCAAAACTGAGTATTTTGTTTCAGGGGAAAATATGGTCATTCAGTGGAATAGAGGACTTTCAAGCATTATTGAGGAAAAAACCAGAGTTGAATAGAAAATTTGACATCCAGACGCAAGAAGTAAGAGATGCCTGATAAGGTAATCAGGGAAAAGAAATCAAAAGGAACTTATCAAAGTTGAACTATTTACATTCCTATATGGAAAAGCAATATCTGTGACTGATGATATCTTTCTCACTATGAAAATAATGGAAGAAGGGGGTGTGGGCATATGAATACATATGTGAATGTGTGTGTATATGGTTACAGTTATATATGAATAGAGGGCATAGGTTGAATTTGTTGGGAAGGGAGAATACTCAAGGGATGAAATTATGAGGTGAGAGAGGAAAGTGGCAAGAGGAGATGGGGAGAGACAGGGTAGGGTAAACTATCCCATGTAGAAGAAGCAAGGGGAAGTGGTTGCAAGGGAGGGGGAGAATAAGAAGGCTAAAAAGGCAAAACCACATTCACATTGAATTTGGTTCAGGGAGAAAATGACATGCATACTAAATGGGATATCTCAACCTGCAGCAGGATAGGGGGAAGGAGGATGAGAGGAGAGATGATGGATGGGAGGGCATCTTTGGGGTGAGGGGAGGTTGGAAGTACCCACTATAGAAGAGGGACAGGATCATGTAGGGAATGGACCAGGTGGGGGGTGGGATGAGTGGGAGGGAATTATAAGCAGCCTTGAACAATATATCTACTATGATAATGTTTTGCATAGCTAGACATGTACAACATATACTGAATTAATTATATCCCAAGAAGGAATGGGTGACAAGGGAGGAAGGAAATGGATCTGAAATTCGAGGTCGTAACATTAAATGTTTCAAATATATATATAAATACTAAAAAAAAAAAAAAAAAGAAATAGTTAGCAATGTCAGATGATGCAAAGAGTGAGAAGAGGCCATTAAATTCTTCAATTAAGATATTACTGGTAACTTTAGAAAGAGCAGTTTCTTTTGAATGATGGGTTTGGAGCCAGGTTGCAGAGTTCTAAAGAAGCTGGTAGACAGAGAGGCAGAGAAGGTATAGAGGGCAGGTAGCTCTTTCCAGAAGTTTTGCTGAGAATGGCAAGAAATATGAGAGGAAGATAGCTGGCACAGGAAATACAATTAATTCAGGATTTTTCAGAATGAGGGATATGAGAGAAAGAGAGAGAGAGAGACAGAGACAGAGACAGAGACAGAGACAGAGACAGAGAGACAGAGAATCTGCTGTAAGAGGTCTTTCCCAGTCCCCCTTCCCACCCACACTCCCCAGTGCTAGTGCCGTCTTTCTGAGATTGCTTCCTATGATACGTGATATATTATCTTAGATGTACAGAATTATTTTTATATTCTCCACTATGGTAGAATGTTAGTTCCCTGAAGTCAGAGACTATGAGCTTATTTGACTGATGACTAATTGAGTGGAAGTGGTAATGAGGAGCAAGGACTATTTCCACTCCCCTTTCCAACCAATGAGGAGAGGGGTCCAGATTGGGAGACGTTGTTGTTGTTTGTTGTTGATCCTTTGTTCTCAAGGAGGACCATGACATCAGGAAGGTGATGCCATGATGTGCACTTGGAATTGGATATAAATAAGGCAGGGCTGTGCAAAGTTACCAGCCTTACTCTCTCCTCCGAAGCCATCTTGTCCAGTGGCAAGATATAGATAAAGATACCTGGAAATTATCCTAGATGCAGTGGGAGACTATGGCCTTTATTCATGAGATAGTATAGCCAATGCCTGAAAGGGTAATTAGGGAAGAAGTATAGCTAGTAGAGTGCTAGCCATTCTAGTCTTTAGGAAATGAGAGGAGGTGTCAGAAGCTCATCTTTCAAGGCATGAGGTAGAAGCATCAAGGTCTCCCAACTCAAGGCCAAGTGGTGAACATCTAATCCAATCCCCTCATTTTGGATGTAAGGAAACTGAAACTGAAGGACGTTAATTGTCTTGCCCTTGAGTAAAAAAAATAAAAGACTCAGAGATATATTTTTTTGAGATCTATTTTTTTTTAATTTGCTGAGTCCTCCTTAGGCTCTCAATTTGGCTCATATAACCATAGATTCATTACCTACCAGTGATAAAAATGTAACATTTCCAAGAAAGTCCTATAATGATGTTAAAGCTTCACAAGATTCTCTCCAATCATCTTTGCTTTTCTCAGTTCAAATGATTCTCCCACCCAAATTTATATGTTAATTTTTAGGACACAATGTTCAGTGATTTTCTTAGGAACAGCTAACATATGAAACAAATTGAAACATAAGACTTGGAGATTGCTGACATTTTAAAACATACAGGTATAATATAAGTGAAACATCCTGTGCTTCACTTTCAAGCACATAGGACCAGTATTTCATCTATTAGTAGTAGTAGGAGGTGTGGTTCAAAATGTGTACTTAGAGTTCAGTATCTGGGCTCTTAATGTTCCAGTTATCTCATTGTGCATATTGTTCTGTGGTTTCAAACTCTTCATGATCCCCTTTGGGGTTTTCTTGGCAAAGATAATGGAGTGATTTGCCATTTCCTCCTATATATCATTTATATGTGAGGAAACTGAGGTAAACATGTTTTTTTTTTTTACGTGACTTGCTCAGGGTCCCACAGCTATTAAGTATCCGGGGACAGATGTGAACTTAGGAAGATCAAACTTACTGACTCCAGGCCTGGAGCTCCATCCACTGGGCCGCTTAGCTCCTATTCTCAATGGGCAAGCTTGAAAAAAACAAGCAAAAAACCAACTATCTTTGCAAATTGCTTTTTCTAATAAGGTCACTATGTGTGACTCAAAGTTTCATTTATGTCACCTTGATGCTACTGCATTTCTGAAATTTTTAGAGTTGCTTATTTATGTTTTGTTTTCAGTCATTTTCTCAGGTATTTTCCCAGACTTCCTATCTATGGACACAAAAATCTCAAAAAGATAATTCAAAAATCTCTCATGACTTGACCCTGTTCCATTGATATTTTATTTATTTTTTCCTAATTTTGTATGACTGAGAGGATTACTCACACATATTAGGACACATTATTATAGAAGATCCAAAATTATAACAGTATAATGTGATCATTCAAAAGCTGTTACTGGGGTGAATGTGAAGTATCAGTTCCACTCGTGCCCACCTACCAGCCAATCTTCTGTGCCACAAGGGCACATAAAGTCTTACTAAGCACTTTCATCTCAATGGTAAATAATGTGGGGCAGTTTCTGTCTTGGCTTACCACATTTGTTTTCTACTATCCACCTGCTCCTTTAAAAACTACCATTCTGGGCTGGCTATGTGGTACAGTGAATAGAACACCGGCCCTGGAGTCAGGAGGACCCAAGTTCGAATTCGACCTCAGATACTTAACATAAAAACTAGCCACAATTGCCCTCCAAAAAGCAAAAAATAAAAATAAAAATTTTTGATTTGATGTCTTCCTGTACCCTCCCTGAAATACCAGTTAGCTAAAGATATTGCTGAAAATTTCATGGGATAGTCAACAAAGGGCACTCATCCAGGTATTTTCTCATCATATTCTGACACAGATTTCCTTTGTCCCCCTTTTTGTTTTTACATTCCCTGAGACTATGTCATATATTTCATCTTCTTATTCTCAACCATAACTGCATGGAGATACTATCTGCAGCAGATTTGATTTGAAGCAGAGTAGAAGCAAGGTGCACTTCATTCAAACTCTACAGATATTGGAAATGCCAACAACGTGTCATTAACATGAGAGACAAAAAACTTTTTGAAAGTCAAAGCGTAGATCTTAAACTTAAAAAACATCCTCTTCTTTAAGCACTTACCATAGTGTCTTACAAGGTGAGTGACAATAAAGTGAGCACCCAACCATGACACTGGAACATAGATGTAATACATAGACATAGACATAATACAATTAAAATGTACGTGCAAATGAAAACTTATTCAATACATCCAGAAATAAATTAGCATTGAGAGGAAATATTATAGGTTACTCAACCTTGATATCAATGTGCATCATGAATAATTTCCAGTTTGTTTCTTAATCTCCAAAATGTCAGCATTAGTCTTCTTAGTTTTATTCTATTCACTCCCATGCCCTAAACCCTGACTGAATACAGTGTGAAAATGACATCAATAAAAAAGCATCCTGTGTTATACTTTCAAGATATGTTTTCTCAACCCATTGATTGTCTATTCATGACACAATGCGAAGGACAATGCACATCTTGAGTCCATGTGGGGGAAAACTAAAATGGATTCAGAATCTGAACCTGAGACAGTTCCATGTTACACAGCTTGTTTTAACTAATTAAATGTGCAAGTAGGCTATGAACAAGGTAGATTTGCCATTCTGGAAGTCATGAATGAATTTAGGTTTAGACTAACATCTAGGTGTCTACTTTAATACTGGTCACTCACTATTTGCCTGTATTTAGCCATATCTACTAAAACAATGTCCTAAACCAAAGTATGTTATCTAGACTCATTGGTGGGAATGTCTGTATGGAAGGTAAGATGGCATCTTTTACAAATCACACCATATTCTTCCAATTATTTTTGTGAAGAATACTGACCCTGAAGCTTGGTGACTTCTTTGTCATCGATTTCTCTTTCTTGTTTCTTTTAAGATTGAGTCAATAATATCTTCTATCATTTCCTTCCCACATTTGTCTTCCAGAAATCTCATAAAGGATCGAACTTAAATTGCTAAAATGATCAATCCCACTAGCACTGAGAGGATTAGATGGTAAGCTGGAATATAATGAAAATATAAGACTTCTATATCAGGACTTTGATAGATCTCTAATTGCATCAACATGACTACTTTTACCAGTAATATGCATGTAATGCATCTGGCTATTCTTATCTTATGAAGTTCCTTTCTCTATCTTTCCATAAATCATTTCTAGAAAAACCCATCTAATACACTTTCCTCTACTTTTGTTTAATATTACATATATACTGAAAGTGAAATACTGAAGCAGTACATTTTTATTCCTTAACATCCTTAAAATTGTGGTGTTTCAAGATTTTTTTCCTTCTTTGCTTTATCTATTTTTTGCTTTTTCTATTTAATAGCTTTTGCTATTCACTTCTCAAGCACTAGCACCATGCCTAGACACATATTGAGTGTTTAGTTGATATTTGTTGATCAATTGATTGATCAATACTAGAGGTTTCAATAAAGGAAATATACCATTTAGTGATGAATTAATCATGAAATAAAGAGAAAGAGCAATTGTTCTTAGGTTTGATCGTGATATAAATAGAATAAGAAACTTGCTACCATGATGTGTGGAAGTCTGGTATTGAGTTTATGGTAGGACATGGATGAAAGTTGCAGAAAATGAAGATGTCAAAATAAATTGAGATATAAATTACCATAAAGAATATCCAAAACAATAAAACCACTTATCCATTAGAGTATGCTAATGATATGCTCTATTGCTGTTGTTGTTTTAATTAGAATTGTTGGCTTCCTTTAAATGCAAAATTTTGGCAACAAACATTTTGGAATTATAAAAAGCATGATTTAAAAAAGTAAATTATCCAGCTCTATCATCTCTTTTTGATTGCAAGCCCAGTGCATTGTCTATCAGTACATCCTGTCCAAGATGCACTAATTTAAGGCAACTAGACTAATTCAATGTGTTGACCATGAAAATATGGTAAACATCCATTGTTCATATATTTTGTTTTTCAAATTGATATCAGTAAATTAGTGTTTACATATACTCAAAATATTATCTCATTTTTAGTACTCTGTCCCTTTTTCTACCACTAGCACTACAGAGGAGAGCCATACAAAATGAATGAACATTTTGTATTTATTTTATATTATGAGTTGTAATGTAGTTCCTTCAGGTATTATTGTCCCAATTTTATAAGTGAGGAAACTGAGGCCAAAGAAGTTTAAGGGATATGCACAATCATTAAGTTAATAAGTAGCAGAGATGGTATTTAAAACTCTGAATTACTAACACCAGGACCAGTACTCTATAAACAAAGCAACCATGACTTTGATACCCAGTAGTAAATGATCTCTAAAAGCTTACCCATTTTCTTCTTATATTTTTGTCATAGATAACATTATGCAGGCAAATATTTTTTTCATTATTATTAATATGTAATTATGACATGTATATAAAACATTTTTCAGTGTTCATTCACATCTCATCTGTTCATTCACATCACATTGTGATCCTCAGTCATGCTTTAAGGAAGCTGTGGCATTGACCATTATGATTTCTGCCCAAATGACCAAAAGAAGTGACAAATGGATAGTATGTAAATCTACTCTCAAATACAAATGAAACACATTCATGAAGGGATTTGTTCCTTCATTTTACTCATATGTGTCAGAAAAAAGGGGGCCATGTGTCTTTTTTTCTTCCTTTTTTGCCCAAATTAGCTCAAATAAGGTTAAAGTAAAGGCAACTCATCTCTTTCAGTATTTTTAGCTGGCAAAGTTTATTATAAAAGGAATCGCTGGAAAATACCAATCCCAAGAATTCCTGTTGCTCTTATGAATTGTGTTTATTATGTATATACAGGGAATCTCATAATTTGATATAATAATGTTTGAGTGTACTGATCTTTGTTTAAAAATTCCAGATTCCCAGAAATTTCACTAGAGTCCCTACACAAAATTATTTGGTTTCTATTGTACATGCAGTCCTTTCTTAAAAAATGCTTAATTAAGGGTAGCTTTAAACAGAACAAGACAGAGTTCAGTAAAATTGGATCATTCGAATGGAGTAATATTTTTTAAATAAAACTGAACATACGTAAATTTATTTGAATTAGTCATTTCAGTGTACATCCAGTTCTTCCTGGCTTATATGTTTTAAACTGTATTTTTTGCCAGTTCCTCTCCTAGAGCTTCATTAAAAAATATTTTCTTATTTATCATTATATAGCCCATAATTATTATTACCTAGAAAAGGCAAAAGAATATCTGTACAATTTCACAGACAATGTCACATCATCTGTGCATAGATTATTCACTTGACAAAGGTTTTTTTTTACATTAATTTATTGATTTTTAGTTTTCAACATTCATTTCCATAAGATTTTGAGTTATAATTTCTTCTCCTTGTCTTTTCCCTACCCATACCCCAAAATAGCAAGCCTACTGAATACCCCTTCCCCAATCTGTTCTCTCTTATATCTTCTCCCATTACCCCCCCTAACTTTCTATTATGGCAAGATAGATTTCTATACCCTAGTGCTTGTATCTTTTTTTTTTTTAATACACATTTGTTTTTAAAACTTTTGAGTTGCAGATTTTGTCCCTTCCTCCGTCCTCACCCACCCCTACTGGAAAGATAAGCAATTCAACATAGATTGTACATATGTAGTTATGTAAAATATTTCCATAGTAGGTATATTGTGAAAGACTAATTATATTTCCCTCCACCCTATCCCACCCCTCACTTATTCTACTGTCTCCTTTGAACCTGTCCCTTTTCAAAAGTGTATGCTTCTAACTATCCTCCCCTCCAATCTGTCCTCCCTTCTGTCCTCTCACCTCTTATACCCTTCTCCCATATTTTCTTGTGGGGTAAGATACCCAACTGACTGTGTATGTTATTCCATCCTTAAGCCAAATTCAATAAGTGTAAGGTTGTCTAATTCCTTTTCACCTTTTTGCCCTTCCCCTCCATTGTAATATTTTTTTCTTGCCTCTTTTATATGAAATACTTTACCCTAATCTATCTCTCCCTTTCTCCTTCTCTTAATATATTCCTGTCTTTGAAAATTTCAAAGTCAAATTTTCTATTCAGCTCTCATCTTTTCATTAAGAATGCTTTAAAGTCCTCTATCTCATTAAATATCCAGTTTTTACCCTGAAGAATTATACTCATTTTGAACAGGTGATTCTTGGTTTTAATCCTAGATCCTTTGGCCTCCAGAATATCATATTCCAGGCCCTCTGATCCCTTAAGATATAAGCTGATAAGTCTTGTGTTATCCTGATTGTATTTCCACAATACTTGAATTGTTTCTTTCTGAATACTTGAAATATTTTCTCCTTGACCTGGGACTTCTGGAATTTGACTTCAATATTCTTCAGAGTTTTCCTTTTGGGATCTCTTTCAAGTGTTGATTGGTGAATTCTAACAATTTCCATTTTCCACTCTGGTTCTAGAAAATCAGAGCAGTTTTCCTTGATAATTTCATGAAAGATGAGTTCTAGACTCTTTTTGATCATGGCTTTCAGGTAGTCCAATAATTTTTAAATTATGCCTCCTGGATATATTTTCCAGGTCAGTTGTTTTTTGTTTTTCTTTTTTTTGGTTTTTTTTGGAATGAGCTCTTTCATATTTTCTTCTATTTTTTCATTCTTTTGGTTTTGTTTTATAATTTCTTGATTTCTTATACAGTCTTTAGTTTCCATTTGCTTCATTGTAATTTTGAAGGACTTATTTTCTTCAGTAAACTTTTGGATCTCCTTTTTTATTTGTCCAATTCTGAGTTTTAAGGCATTCTTCTGCTCACTGGCTTTTTGGATCTCTTTTGCCATTTGAGTTAGTTGATTTTTCAAGTTGTTATTTTCTTCAATATTTTTTGGGTCTCCTTTAGAAATTTTTAAACTTACTTTTCATGATTTTCTTGGATCACTCATTTTTCTTCCCAATTTTTCCTCTACTTTCTTATTTGATCTTCAAAATCCTTTTTGAGCTCCTCTATTGCCTGCTACCAGTTCAATTTTTCTTAGAGTCTTTGACTTTTGACTTTGCTGTCGTTTTCTGGTTCTATGTTTTGATCTTTGTCACCAAAGAAAAAGTATATAGTGTGATTTCTACATATATGTGATGAGGGATAGTTGGTCTCTATTCAATTGATCTGTCCTAATCTCTGAACAGCTGTTGAGATAGTGAAAGAATGTAAAGGCTATGCAATCAGTGGTTATCTCCTTTATTCAATTAGCTTTACTATCTAGCAGTAGAACTATTTCCCCAGTAGAAAACAACCCAGCCAGTAGTACAAGAGCATATCATCTCAAAGCACATTTGGAATTCACCCAACTTGTTATATACTGAAGAAGACACACATAAATATCTATGTTGATTTATGTATATGTATACATGTGTATATGTATCTATATGTATACAGAGAGGGCACAGGGTGAGTTGATTATGAAGGGATGATATCTAAAAAATAAAATTAAGAGGTGAGAGAGGACTATATTGAGAGAAGGAGAGGGGGAGAGATGGAATAGGGTAAATTATCTTACATAAAAGAGGCAAGAGAAAGTCGTTAAAATGGAGGGGAAAAGCAGGGAGTTGAAAGGGAATGAGTCAACCTTACTCTCATTGGATTTGGCTTAAGTAGAGAATCAACACAGAGATGCAGTAAAACCAGGTGAAAGGTATTTCAAAGTGCATGAATTCTGACAGAAGATAATAGAGTAAATCTTGACAGCTCAAAAACAGTTGACTCTCTGAGTCAAACTGAGCAGGAGAATTCTTATACAAAAAGTAGAAGAGTTAAAGGAAACCACAAGAGGACCAAAAACTTTAATTTCCTATAATATTGGAGGTGTGAATTCTCTTTGTAACATATTTCCCTTACCTCTCTATCTTCCTTCCTCTGTTAATGACCACTATTATCTTGGGTACTGTTGTATCTGTGTGAGAGTGTGTTCCAGTTTTAGAATTGGGAGGGGGGGTAGTTAATCTTCTTAATATGCTCTCTTTGTAAATGCCTTCAGTTTGAGCTAAATGTAGAAACACGAAACTCACCAGTTGGGACTTAGGAACTATACTTCGAGGAATATAAACTCACCCTTGAACATGGGAGTAACAGGTGCTTTCTGGTGACTAAAGTCATCAGTATGAAATATGCATATATACATACACATACACATATGCATATGAATGTCTCAATATATGCCATATAACATAAATGTACTTATTCATACACACAGGTATCCAAACATTATTAGAATATTTTATATGTGGAAACATGGATATTGCATATATGTATAAACATATAATGAACACAGAAATAATTTTTTCTTTAAATAAAGTTGTGGTTAAGGAGCACTAAAAATAAAGGAAATCTAGTGTGTGTGTGTGTGTGTGTGTGTGTGTGTGTGTGTGTGTGTGTGTATTGAGGGGAGGGGGTAATCCATTGTCTAGTATTTATTTTGATTCATTTTTTCCAAACTTGGTTTATGTACTATAACACCAATGAGATATTCATAGTGCTCATGGCAGCTATGAATATGCTGGTGTAGTTCTGAATCACAAAATGTAACAGACACTCCAGATGGAAGATAGAACCAAAACATTTATTCAAACATCAAAAAGCCAAATCCATCATAGCAAACAAGAAATTGGTATATATAGGGGCGGCTGGGTGGTGCAATGAGTGGAGTGCCAAAACTGGAGTCAGGAGGACCTGAGTTCAGATCTGGCCTCAGACACTTAACACAAAACTGGCCATGTGACCTTTGGCAAGTCACTTGACCCCAGTTGCCCTGCCTTCTCCCCTCCAAAAGGCAAAGAAAAAAAAAAAAGAAATTGGTATATATATATATAGCCAATGCAGTGAGCACTAATATCCCCAAATCTTCCCTATGTCAGGCCTTCAAAACAAAACATGCAAGCAAAAATTCCCCTCTATCACTCATGCTACTTCCTCTACTTCTGCACTGCTTGCACCCAGCTCTGCTAATGTTCTCCCCTGCTGCTTCCTGCTCTACACTTCCTGTTCCACCCTTTCAGCAAGGTCTTTCTACCATGGGCTCCATGTGATTACATCTGTCATATTAAGGGAAAGAAAGGTCTTTAAATTATCTTAGGTCCATTGAGGGGTAGGAAATATATTAAAATTCCCATTCCAGTTATATTTACCTAAATGGAATTTCACATACCATGAATTTTATAGGTTGTATAGTCCTAGGAGCATCAAAAGTGAAGAGTATAAAATTGAAATAATTATATGGATTCGTGAGATGAAAATTATTTTGACTGTTCAATTCCTGTAATGGTAATGGGAATATGAAGATCTTCCCTGCCCCTTAATAGGATGAATGTAATCACATGGAGATTGTAGTGGGAGGAATTAGCTGAACAATTTGTACAGGAAGGGTGGAGCAGAGCCTGGGGGGAAGCTGGGAGTCAGATCAGTTAGAATGGAGGCAGGAGGGAGAATACAAGCAAGCAGAGACCTAATATTGTGAATGATTTTTTTGTGGGAAGGCTTTGGGATGCTGTTGCTTCCTACAGTAATGAACTGTGTTAACTTCTTTGTTGATATGATGGATCCAGTTTTCTGGTGTTGGGATCCAGCTTTCTGGTTTCTAAATGAATGTTTTGCTTCTGTCTTCTATCTGTAGAGTCTCTTATATATTGCAATTCAGAATTATGCTGGCATATTCATAGTCACTGTCAGTGCTGTGAATATTGCATTAGCACTACATTTGGCAATGAGGATGAGATTGCAAGGTATATCTCTATTTGGAGGCAAAAGGACTTTAGAGCAAGAAATTGATATCCCAGAATGGGAGGATTTTCCTTAGTCCTTCCTAGAAAGGGAATGGGTCAAAAGCACCAGACTTTGTTAAAATTGGGAACCAAAGCTACAGAAGAGAGAATCTAGAGATTTAGAAAGATGTTTGCAAGGTATACCAATAAAGCCAGTGAAAGTACTGGAAGGAGTATGTAGGAGAGGCTGGGTTTAACTAACAGGTTACCACATAATGTGTAAAAGCAGAGACAAACTGCTGCAGGAGAAAGCTCAGATGGAAATAAAGCTAGTTGATTTGCATGAGAAATTTTCTGTGTTACAGCTTTTGGCCTTTCCTTAAGAAGAGCAAGTTAAAGGGGCTCAGGTGGTAGAAGAACAAATTAATGTTCAGAAGCTGGCTGATTTGCATTAAAATCTTTCTGTTCATTGTAATGAAAATGCAGATTTAAAGATCTTCCTTGCCCCTGGGCCCTTTGATAGGCTTAAGAGATTCTGAGAACCTTCCTTGATTTGAAAATATACTCTGCCTCCTAATAGGCTGAATGTGGTCACCTAGAGCCTGTGGTAGGAGGCTTGGTTTTCAGGAAAGCCTATACCTTGATGCTGTGTGATTGGGCAGTAGATCAAGAGGGTTGTGACATACTCTGAGCCAGGAGAAGGCTATATAAACCCTGATGGGAGGCTTTGCTTTGGGGCTAACTATGAGAAGTGTTGTGTGATTTGACCAGATGAGACTCTGGGCAGCCATTGAGAGGCCCCAAGCTTTGAAAACCCAGATGTTTATGCTTCCCTCTCTGGTACCTGTGATTTGGTATTAATGTAATGGTTGGGCAGTTTGGAAGCCTGCCTGCTTGAACTGTTTGTTTCTCTGTCTTGTAAGTTCTGTCTGTATACTTTGAAGTTTGGGGTGCTGACCTTTTTCCCCTGAACTAGGTAAATGATATATGTTTGGTTGATTAAAGTATGCTTGTTAACCCATTTTGAGTTGCTTTCCTTTAGAAAAGCAGATCTAAGAACCTGTGTTGGCAGCCACCCTGGGGATGTTGGGGTGCTTGCTCTTCTTTATTTGGAAAGAAGAACTGTCAAAAGGAATGGGCATGCAGCCAGCCCTTGCACCAGCTGAGCCTAGTTACTGAAATGATGACTGATGGAAAAATGTGTGGAAAGAGAATGAAACAAAGGTAGATGAGGAGGCTTTTATGAGGGCAGACTTTCACCCCATACTAAGAAAAAAGCAGGAGAACCAAGGGCAAACTCAGTCTTCAGGCTGATAATTGAGGATTTTACTCCGTAGGAGATCACTGTTATATCCCAAAGGATGGGATAATCAGTAGTGTTGTGAATGGTGTGAATCAGTGATGAAGAGGCTAAAGGAGCATCAGTAGATTATATAGATAGTTTGAAAATTATAGGTAGTAGTCAGAATTCTTTCATACAGCAAACTTTTATGGATCATCATATGCTAGGAGGTAACAATGGAACTAATCTGTTAGCTTTAGCTGCCAAGGGATGCAATAAAATGTATCTCACTGACTCTATGTGGCATGATGGAGATAGACCCTGGTACTCACTTAGAGACTGTAGGAGAAAGTTAAAGGAGGAGGTAATGAAGACAGCAATAATGACCAGAGATGCCAAGGCTCATCACCATACACATTTAGCAGTTTCTCATAGAAATACCATAGTGAAGACATCTCCTCTTGTTTCTAAGCACCTAATTCTGACTCTCCTAATTGGGGAGAGAGGGCACTCTCTTTCAGAGGTGCTAGATAAGATTCAACAGTTAAGCAACGTAGGGGAATGGGGAAAAGATAAATTTCCTTGAGAGAGAAGAGTAAATAGCCAGCTGATTCAAAGTCAGAATAGACTGATAAGAAAAAAAAAATTGTTTACTACTCTATTAAGAACAGGGGTAGATTTTGGAAGAATAGATAGTATTCCAACTAATGAACTATATAAAATGTAATGAGAAAGGGGGCTTAATAATAGATGGAATAGGGAAGTAAGAACTGCCCCTACAGATCCTCCTGAATTTTTGTATCCATGTTCATCACACTTCCAGGGAGAATAGGAAATTGGCCAGACCCTACTTCAGATTAAAGAAAGTATATCTTTAGACAGAAAGATGACCCCAAAACTGTACATTTGAAAACAGTAAACAACAATGAATAAGGCTATGATAATAAGTTCATGGACTACAGAAGCATGACCAGCCCTACATACCCTGCTTCTAGTTAGTCTCCTTGTTTGTTTTTGGCTTTTTGTCTGCTTAACTTTTTTGCTAGATTTGATTCCTGTAGGCTTAGTACCCTCCATCTGCAGATGACTGATTGCTTAAGCTGGCTGTCACCCCGTCCACAACTATGATGTGTCAGCCCTGCACCTGGCATCAATCAATCTCCAGATGCCAGCTAAAGAATTAACCTCCTGAATAGGACCTCTTGGGGCAGGGACAGTTCTATGTCCAATTTCAGCAGGAAGTAGCTATGGAAGAAGAGAACTTTACCCCTTAGCCCCAAGATTTTGAGCTCCATTTGAGGGGGAAATGATGGGGTGTTTGTGCTCAAGTCCTACCTTGCGATATCATTTTATGTGCTTATTTTTATTATCCCTATTATATTGTTTCAAAGTTATGTTAACACCAGTTATCCCTAAAATCCCATTGACCTATGTAAGGGACATGAAAGATCTTGGGTTAAAATGTAATGGGAATGGGAATGTTAAGATCTTCCTTGCCCCTTAATAAGCTGAATGTAATCACATGGAGATTATGATGGGATAAGTTTACTGAGTGGGTGGAACAGGAAGGGTAGAGCAGAGCTGGGAGGAAGCTGGGGATCAGATCAGTTAGAAGGAAGCAAGGACAGAGGAGGCAGGCAAGCAGACAACCGCTATTGTGAGGGTTTGTTTGTGGGAAGCCTTTGGGATGGTACTGCTTTCTGCAGTGATAAGATATATTAACTTTTTTGTTGTTATGATGAATTCAAGTATCTGGTGTTGGGTGTTGGCTTTCCAGTGTCTGAATAAATAATTTGCTCTGTCTTTTTTTCTGTAGAACCTGTTATATTTTGTAATTCAGAATTATGCTGGCATATTCATAGTCACCACTGATGCTATGAATATTGTGTTGGTGCTACAATTACCAAGATATTTAAGATAAATAAAAGACTTTAGGGTTTTATTTTTAATTGAAGGATCAGGGTAACTTCCCTACTCTAATGTCCTCTTTGTTTTGTGTATACTTTCACTGTACATGTGGGCATGTGTGCGTTTGTGTGTGTATATATGTGTACATATTTAAAGGGTATCACTGTACTAAAGAAGAGAGCCTGGGACAGAGCTCACAAGACACCTATGTTTAAAGTGCATGATCTGGAGGAGGATCCAGCAAAGTAGACAGAGAAATAAAGGTCAGATACCTAGGAGGAGGACCAGGGGAGAGTGGTATTCAAAAAGCTAGAGAGAGAGAGGGAGATGAGAAGGAGAAATTTTAGAGCTGATGATAAAAGAAATCATGGACTATTTGGGGGTTAAATATTATGTGTGTTTGTTTATATTCACACGTATACACATACACACGTATGTATAAGAAACAGAATATACAACACATGTGTATGCTCAGTACATGTATGCATGCTCATACATAGTATCTACTACACATATATAATGTTAAAAAGACAATTCTTTAAGTAACTTTCTACATAATTGATAAGAAAGCTTCATATACCAAAATAAGCCCACTATTCTTCATTCTAATACTATATGTTTTGGTGTTTGTGTATATATAGTATTTGATTTGTACAATGATAATTATGACAAGACTGCAGGAAATCTGGAGAGGGGCTTTTCATCTATGTTACATGGAATGGTGTATGTATGTGAGGATTCAGATGAGCATGGTAAACCTTGGTTTATGTAATCTTTCCATATAGACTGTATGCTCCTTCAGGGAAGAAAATATTTAATTTTTCTCTTTGTTTTCTCAGCACCTAAAATAATGCCTAGCATACATCAATTTAATAAGTGTCTTTTGATCAAGTGCAATTTTGTATGTAAACAAAATTATAAATTTTAAATTTATAAAGACATATATATGTATTTGTGCATGCATATGCATATTGTGTTGTGTGCACAATATACATATATTCACATACATACATACTCACACTGAGATTCTAGCTGAAAACTTTTAACCATAATTACCATAATAGTAGAACCTAATTTGGTGAGAAACCTAGTTATCATCTGAGACTCCTAACTCTCTCAAGCCTCTCTCCATTTATTTGCCAAAACCCATTAATTCTGCCTCTATGACATATTTCATATTTATCATCTTTCTCCTGATACTGCCATGACTCTAGTGTAGGTAATCCTTATTTTATGCCTGAACTTTTGAAATAGCTTTCTGGTTTGTCTCCCAGTTTCAAGTCACTCCCCACTTTAGAATGTCCTTCACTTAGGTGTCAACATAATCTCTTTCAATTGGAGGCCTGACCATGTTACACACACTCTCTCTCTCTTTCTCTCTCTCTCTCTCTCTCTCTCTCTCTCTCTCTCTCTCTCTTTCTCTCTCTCTCTCTCTCTCTCTCTCTCTCTCTCTCTCTCTCTCTCTCCACATTGAATAAACTCCAGTGGCTCCCTATTACGACCAAGATAAAATACAAAATCATCTCTTTGGGGTACAATGTCTTTCATAGCTTGCCCTCTGCTTACCTTTCTAGTTTTTTTTTTGTTTGTGTGTGTGTGTGTGTGTGTGTGTGTGTGTGTTTTTTGTGCCTTCCTCCCTTCAGTTTATCCTATGATACAGTGACACTCACCTCCTCATAGTTCTTCATATGAGAATCACCATCTTCCAACTCCAGATAATTATACTGGTTGCTTCCCATTCCTGGAACTTTATTCTTCCTCAACTTCGCTCCCTCCTAACTTCTCTGGCTTCTTTCAAGTCCCAGTTAAAATCTCACCTTCTACAATAAATCTCTCCCAACTCCATGCTAATATCTTCCCCCTAGAATGTATCTCCAACTTAACCTATATATGCTGTGTTTGTGCATAGTTGCATACAAGATGTCTTTTCCATTGGACTGGGAACTGCTTCACAGCAGGAGCTGCTTTTGCCTTTCTTTATATCCCCATAGATTATCACAGTGCCTGGCTCATAGTAGGTGCTTAAAAATTCTCCTTGACATGACCTGAATTGTCTTAATAGAAAATCCACAACTCTTCAGATTAAATGAAGGTTGACAGTTATTTATACAACACTTTAAAATTTGCTAAAACTTTAAATAAAATGCCAAAATGCAATAAAAGCAATAAATTGCAATAAATGCAATAAAATGCCAAAAAGCAATAAATTGGAAGAAACATTGGGAAAGGAAGAGCCAAAGAAGTCAAGAAGATATCCAACAAGATGTCAGTGGGAAGCTATCTATCCTATTTTTTCCTGTATTCTGTGTACATTCTGAAGAGTAACTAGCTCAATCTTATTTTTTCCCTCTTAGATCTAAAGTCTTTGTCTTTTCAAATATGATTAAGTTAATTAACTTGCAAGAAACATCAAATTAACTATGACTCTTTGAGATAGGATCGTTTTTCTTAAGTATTTCGCCTTTCTTATGTAATTTTGAAACATTTTTCTTATGGATATTAAATATTATTTCTTATAACTAGGAATTGGATGGGCTCAAGGTCATCCCCCACAAAAACAAATTTCTTTTGTGGTCTTTTTTTTCAAACCTGAAACATGTTGAGTCTATTATTTCTGTTGTAACATAATAAATATCATGAAATTGGGTTATAACCTTTGAATATGCCACTGGGATATCCATAAGATCTAAAAGAGTTAATGAACTACATGAATAAAGGCATATAAGAATTATTTATAACCTCTCCACTATGACAAGAAAATTAAACTTTATATAGATAATGAACAAATATTGTCCAAGACAAAGAAAGTTATATAATATTTTATTTAGAATGAAAACAGAATTACCTACAAATAAGTGATAGCTTAGTGATCATAATTTGTTTCCATGAAAATGCATTCTTTTGTAACTATAAACATGCCATCACAGAGTTGGACACAACATAGATATAAAGGTGTTAAGCCAAGGCTAAATTAGTAAAACTAAGAGATTTTTAGAATAAAGAATCATGCATATAATTCTAATAGGAAGGCAAATAAGCTAAAAGGAGGAAGGGAGGAAAGAGAGAAGGAAATAAGGAAGGAAGGGAGGGAGGGAGGAAGGAAGGAACGAAGGTTTTTTTTTTTTTTTTTGTATTTTTTTAAAGCACCTACTATATACCAGGCACCGTGCTGTTTTAAAAATATTAATTTTTGGTTCTGTTCATGGAAGGAAGGGGTGAGAAAGAAAATATACAACTGAAAATTTTTAAAATGAATTAAAAAAAAAACAAATATTATCTCAGTGGATCCTCATAATAACCATGGAAGGTAGAGCTACTATTGTTTCAGTTTTGCAGTTAAGGAAACATAAGCAGAGAAAGGAACTTGCTCAGCATCCTACAGATAGTATCTGAAGTGAAATTTGAACACAGATCTTTTTTTTTTACTTCAATATAGGTTGTACATGTGTAGCTAATGCAAAATATTACCATAGTAGATATATTGTAAAAGACTGATTATATTTCCCACCCTCCTATCACACCTCCCACTTGTTCTGTTCTCTACTTTGGTCCTGTCCCTTTTCAAAAGTGTGTGCTTCCAACTACCCTCCCCCCCAGCCTACCCTCCCTTCCATCATCCCCCCTCTCATCCCCTTCCCCTCGTACTCTGCTGTAGAGTGAGATACCTTATTACGTGTGTATATCATTCCCTCCCTCAGCTAAATTCAATGATTATAATGTTGACCCATTCCCTTATGCCTCCTGTTCTTCCCCTCCATTCTACCCATTTTCCCTTATCTCTTCTACATGATATAGCTTGTCCCATTCTGTCTCTCCTCATCTCCTCTCATTATGTTCCTCTTGCACCTCTTAAATTCACCATTTAAGTATCATCCCTTCCTATTGTATTGGTCCTGTTACCTCCATCTATCTATACCTGTAAACATATATATATATATATATATATATATATATATATATATATATATATATATACAAATTCACATACATATTCATATGCTTATATAACCTCTGATAAAGAGTATATATATTTCTATTCCCTTCAACTATTTTCATACCTAGAAAATTTTGATCAGTTAAAATTATCATTTTTTCCATGTAGGAATGTAAATAGTTCAAATTTGATAAGTTCTTTACAATTTCTTTTCCCTCTTTACCTCCTCATGCTTCTCTTGCTTCTTCTATTTGAGTGTCAAATTTTCTATTCTACTCTGGTTTTTCTTCAAGAATCCTTGAAAGTGAAGGGGGGACACTGAGGGAGGGGGTGGTCAAAAGGGAAAACCTCAAGGAGGAGAAGGGAGAAGGGAGAAACAAAAACATAAACAGGGGAGGGAATAGGATGGAGGGGAAGAGACAGATAGTCATCATTACTGTGAATGTGAATGGGATGAACTCTCCCATAAAACAGATGCAGATAGCAGAATGGATTAAAAACCATAACCCTACAATATGCTGTCTACAAGAAACACATTTGAAACAAAGGGATACCCACAGGGTAAAGGTAAAAGGTTGGAGTAAAATTTATTATGCCTCAGCTAAAGTAAAAAAAGCAGGGGTAGCAATACTTATCTCAGATAAAGCAAAAGCAAAATTAGATCTAATTAAAATAGATAAGGGGGGCAGAGCCAAGATGGCAGAGTAGAAACAGCTCATCCAAGCCACTCTGCCCCCAGATTCCCTCCAAACTATGTAAAAGGGGACTCTGAACAACTTCTGGTGCCCCAGCACCCACAGAACGACACAGAGAAGCTAACCTCCCGCTAAAGACAGCCCAGCAGCTCTGCAGGAAGGACCAGCACAGTGTTCTGGGAGCCAGCAGCACACAGCTGGAAAAGCAATAACTGGGACTGATGATATCTTTCTCACTATGAAAATAATGGAAGAAGGGGGTGTGGTCATATGAATACATATGTGAATGTGTGTGTATATGGTTACAGTTATATATGGATAGAGGGCATAGGTTGAATGTGTTGGGAAGAGAGAATACTCAAGGTACAAAATTATGAGATGAGAGAGGAAAGTGGCAAGAGGAGATGGGGAGAGACAGGGTAGGGTAAACTATCTCATGTAGAGGAAGCAAGGGGTAGTGGTTGCAAGTGAGGGAGAGAATAGGAAGGCTAAAAAGGCAAAACCACATTCTCATTGAATTTGGTTCAGGGAGAGAATCACATACATACTAAATTGGATACCTCAACCTGCAGCAGAGTGGGGGGAAGGGGGGGAGAGGAGGGCTGATGGATGGGAGGGCATCCTTGGGGGTAGGGGAGGTTGAAAGTACCCACTATAGAAGAGGGACAGGATCATGTAGGGAATGGACCAGGTGGGGGTGGGATGAGTGGGAAGGAATTATAAGCGGCCTTGTACAATATATCTACTATGATAATGTTTTGCATAGCTAGACATGTACAACATATACTGAACTACTTATCTCCCCAGAGGGAATGGGTGACAAGGGAGAAAGGAAATGGATCTGAAATTAGAGGTCTTAACATTAAATGTTTCAAATATATATAAATACTATTATTAATAAAAATGTCTTTCATTAAAAAAAAAAAAGAAAAAGAATTTGGTTGGACTCCTTCACATATTTTTTTTTTCCAAATAGTTTCCATAGTACTGGTATTAATTGTTCTTTAAATGTTTGGTAGAATTCACTTCTGAATTCGTTTGTTCCTGTGGTTTTTTTCTTGGGAAGTTCATTGATGGGTTGTTCAAAAAAATTTTTTTAAGATTGGGTCAAGTATTTTATTTCTTCTTTTAGTGTGGGTAATTTATATTTTCTGTAATTATTCATGCATTTCATTTAGATTGTCAAATTTATGGGCATATAATTGGGCAAAATATCTCCTAACATTTGTCTTAATTTCCTCTTCATTGGTGGTGATTCACACTTTTCATTTTTGATACTAGTAATTTGGTTTGCTTCTTTCATTTTTTAAATTAAATTAACCAATGGTTTATTCATTTACTTTTTTTCATAAAATCAGCTTCTAGTTTTTATTAGTTCAATGACTTTCTTACTTTCAGTTTTATTAATCTTTCCTTTGACTTGCAGGATTTTCAATTTGGTATTTAATCGGGGGGTTTTAATTTGTTCTTTTTCTAGTTTCTTTTTTAGTTGTATGCCCATTGATCTGCTTTTTCTCTATTTTATTCATATAAGCAATTATACATATAAATTTCCCCATAATTACCACTTTGGCTGTATCCCACAAATTTTGGTATATTGTCTTATTGTTGTCATATTCTTTAATGAAGTGACTGATTATTTCTATGATTTGTTCTTTGACCCACTTGTTGTTTTAAAGATTAAATCACGTAATTTACAATTCAAAAAAAAGAGGTAAGGAAGGAAACTATATCCTACTAAAAGGCACCATCGAGAATGAAGCAATATCACTACTTAATATATATGCACCAAAGTGGCACAGAATCCAAATTCGTAGAGGAGAAGTTAAAGGAACTAGCGGAAGAAATAGATAGCAAAACTATACTAGTGGGGGACCTTAATCTCCCCCTCTCTGAACTCAATAAATCTAACCTCAAAATAAACAAGAAAGAAGTTAAGGAGGTGAATAGAATCTTAGACTAGATATGATGGATCTCTGGAGAAAACTGAATGGGGATAAAAAGGAATTTACTTTCTTTTCAGCAGTGCATGGTACATACTCAAAAATAGACTATGTACTAGGGCATAAAAACCTCACAGTCCAGTGCAGAAAGGCAGAAATATTAAATGCATCATTCTCAGATCATGATGCAATAAAAATTATATGCAATAAAGGCCATGGAAAGATAGACTAAAAACTAATTCGAAATTAAACAATTTAATCCTAAAAAATTGGTGGGTCAAACAAGAATGTATAGCAACCATCAATAATTTCATTGAGGAGAATGATAATAATGAGACAACATACCAAAATTTGTGGGATGCACTAAAGGCAGTTCTCAGGGGAAGTTTTATATCCCTGAGTGCATACTTAATTAAAGCAGAGAGAAGGGAGGTCAATGAATTGGACATGCAATTAAAAAAAACTAGAAAAAGAACAAATTGAAAATCCCCAATTTAGTACTAAATTAGAAATATTGAAAACCAAAGGTGAGATTAATAAAATTGAAATTAAGAAAGCTATTGAATTAATAAATAAAACTAAGAGCTGGTTTTATGAAAAAAATCAACAAAACTGATAGTCCCTTATGCAATATGATAAAAAAAAAAGAAAGAAGAAAACCAAGTTATGAGTATCAAAAATAAAAAGGGTGAACCTACCTCCAATGAAGAGGAAATAAAAAAAAATAATGAGGAATTATTTTTCCCAATTGTATGCACATAAGCATGACAATCTTAGTGAAATGGATGAATATTTACAAAATCACAAGTTGCCCAGATTAACTGAAGAGGAAGTGAATTACCTAAATAACCCCATCTCAGAAAAACAAATCAAACAAGCCACCAATGAACTCCCTAGGAAAAAATCTCCAGGACCATATGGGTTCACTAGTGAATTCTATAAAACATTTAAAGAACAATTGATTCCAATACTATACAAACTATTTTGGAAAAATAGTGAATAAGGAGTCCTACCAAACTCTTTCTATGACACAAATATGGTACTGATTCCTAAATTAGGAAGAGATAAAACAGAGAAAGAAAATTATAGACCAATTTCCCTCATGAATTTAGACACAAAAATTCTAAATAAAATATTAGCCAAAAGACTCCAACAACTTATCACAAAAATAATACACTTTGATCAGGTAGGATTCATTCCAGGAATGCAAGGATGGTTTAATATTAGGAAAACTATCAGTATAATTGAGCATATCAACAATAGAACTAGCAGAAAACACGTGATCATCTCATTAGATGCAGAAAAGGCTTTTGACAAAGTAAAACATCCATTCCTATTAAAAACACTAGAAAGTATAGGAATAAATGGAGCCTTCTTAAAATAGTTGATAGCATCTATTTAAAACCATCAGCAAGTATTATATGCAATGGGGATAAACTAGAAGCCTTTCCAATAAGATCAAGAGCAAAACAAGGGTGTCCACTATCACCGCTCTTATTCAATCTGGTACTAGAAACACTAGCATTAGCAATTAGAGAAGAAAAAGAAATCAAAGTAATCAAACTAGGCAAAGAAGTGACCAAGCTATCACTCTTTGCAGATGATATGATGATATACTTAGAGAACCCTAGAGAATCAAGTAAAAAACAACTTGAGACAATAAATAATTTTGGCAAAGTTGCAGGATATAAAATAAACCCACATAAATCCTCAGTATTCCTATATATCTCTAATGAAACTCAACAGCAAGAGATAGAAAGAGAAATCCCATTTAAAGTCACTATTGACATTATAAAATATTTGGGAATCTTCTTGTCAAAACAAACCCAGAATCTATATGATCACAACTACAAAACACTTCACACACAAATAAAATCAGATATAAATAGTTGGAAAAATATCAATTGTTCATTGCTGGTTTGAGCCAATATAGTAAAAATGACAATTTTACTCAAACTAAACTACATATTTAGTGCCATACCAATCAGTTTACCAAAAAACTACTTTGTAGAGTTAGACAAAATAATAACAAAATTTCTTTGGAAAAACAAAAGATCTAGAAAATCAAGGGAATTAATGAAAAGAAATGCTAGGGAAGGTGGACTAGCTATGCCAGATCTTAATCTGTATTATACAGCAGCAGTCATCAAAACTGCTTGGTACTGGCAGAGGTGTAGATTAGTGGATCAATGGAATAGATTAGGTGCAGGAGACCCAGCAGTTAATGAATATAGTAATCTATTGTTCGATAAACCCAAAGATCCCAGTTTTGGGGATAAGAATGCACTATTTGACAAAAACTGCTGGGAAAACTATGGGAGAAACTAGGCATAGATCATTATCTAACACTATATACCAAAATCAAGTCTAAATGGGTGCATGATCTAGGTGTAAAGAATGATATTGTAAGCTATTTGGGAAAGCAAGGAATAGTTTACCTGACAGATTTGTGGAGAGGGAAAAACTTTAGGACCAAACAAGAATTAGAGAGCATTATAAAACGCCAAATGGATAATTTTGATTACATTAAATTGAAAAGCTTCTGTACAAACAAAGTCAATGTAGCCAAGATCAAGAGGGAGGTGGGAAATTGGGAAAGAATTTTTACAACTTGTGTCTCTGATAAAGGACTCATTTCTAAAATTTACAGAGAATTGAGCCAAATCTATATGAATACAAGTCATTCCCCAATTGATAAATGGTCAAAGGATATGAACAGGAAATTTTCAGAGAAAGAAATGAAAAATATCTATATACATATGAAGAAATGTTCTAAATCACTATTGATTAGAGGAATGCAAATCAAAACAACTCTGAGATACCACATCTCTCCAGTCAGATTGGCTAAGATGAAAAAACAAGAAAGTGACAAATGCTGGAGAGGATGTGGACAAATTGGAACACTAATACATTGCTGGTGGAGTTGTGAACTTATCCAACCATTCTGGAAAGCAATCTGGAATTATGCCCAAAGGATTATAAATAATTTCATCCCCTTTGCCCCAACAATACCACTTCTAGGGTTATAACCCAAAGAGATCATAGAAGTGCGAGGAAGACCCATATGTCCAAAAATATTTTTAGCAGCCCTTTTTGTGGTTGCAAAGAATTGGAATTGGGTGCCCATCAATTGGGGAATGGCTAAACAAGTTGTATATGAATGTAATGGAATATTATTGTGCTATAAGAAACGAGGAGGAGACGGATTTCATATTTACCTGGAGAGACTTATACAAACTGATGCTGAGCAAGAAGTGTAGAATCAGAAGAAGTTTGTATCCAATCACAGACATACCATATCTGTGATGACCAGCTATGACAGACTGGACTCTTTTCAGCAATGCAGTGATATAAGTCAATGCCAAAAGACTCAAGAAAGTGAGAAATGCACCATCCAGAGATATAACTAAAAAGAACTGAGCCTGAATCCTGATGGAACCAAACTAAATGATCTTTTTCTTTCCATTGTTTGGTTTTATTTCTTCTCTACCATCTTTCATCCCACCTAGTACAATACGCCTTTGTAAGTGGAATAATGCCTAATATGAATGTATTTGCAGATTCTGTACTGCACTATATGCTGTCGTGGGGGGAGGGGAAGGGGAGTAAAGGGAATTTGAAAATCAAGGAACTGTGGAATTGAATCTTGTTAACCGAAACTAAACTAATAAATTATAAAAGAAAAAAAAGGAATCCTTGAAAGTCCTCTATTCCACTAAATGACAATATTTTCCCCCTGAATCATGATACTCTATTTTGCTGGGTATGTGATTCTTGGTTTTAATCCCAACTCCTTTGACCTGCAGAATATCATATTCCAGGCCTTTTGATCCCTCAGTATAGAAGCTGCCAGATCTTATGCTATACTGAGTGTGTTTCCACAATATTAAAATTGTTTCTTCCTGGCTGTAATATTCCTAGGAGTTTTCTTTTTGGGATCTTTTTCAGGAGGTGTCTAAAGCATCAGGGCAGTTTCCCTTGAGAATTTCTTGGAGGATGATTTTTAGGATCTTTCTTTGATCTTTTTCAGGTAGGCCAATAATTTTTAAATTGTCTCTCCTGGACCTATTTTCCAGGTCAGTGGTTATTCCCATGAGATATTTCACATTGCCTTCTATTCTTTCATTTGTTTGGATCTGTTTAACAACATCTTGATTTCTCATAAAGGCATTGCTTCCCTTTGCTCCAATCTAAATACGAGGGAAAGATTATCCTCAGTTAGCTTTTGAGATTATTTTTCCATCTGGAAAAGTCGGCTTTTTAAGGCATTCCTCTCCTCATTGCCTTTTTGAGCCTTTTTTGCCATTTGAGTTAGTCTGTTTTTAAGGTGTTATTTTCCTCAGTCAGGCTGGTGACTCTCATTTCATATTTTATTGCATTGTTTTTATTTCTCTTCCTAATTTTTTCCCCACTTCTCTTATCTCCTTTTTTTATTTATTATTTATTTATTTTTTAAAGCAATTGGGGTTAAGTAACTTGCTCAAGGTTACACAGCTAGTCATTTTATTTATGCGTGGGTGCTCATTTTCTGAGGCCGGATCTGATCTCGGGTCATCCAAACTCCGAGGCCGGCGCTCTTACTCACTGCGCCACCTAGCCGCCCCTTTAGGGCAATTGGGGTTAAGTAACTTGCCCAAGGTTACGCGGCTAGGTTTTTGTTTGTGCGGATTAAGTGTCGGAGGCCGGCTCCGAACTCAGGTCCTTCTGATTCCAGGGCTGGCGCTCTATTCACTGCGCCACCTAGCCGCCCTGAACTTCTATCTTCTGATGGTGAATATTTTTATCTCCTTTTTTTTAAAATAAATGCTTTATTAACTTATGTTTTACATCATTCATTTCTGGCAGATTTTGAGTTACAATCAGTTTCCCCCCATTATTCCCCTACACAACCTCCCAGAATAGTAGTCCCACAAGATATCGCTTCCTCCAAACTGCTCTCTCCCATACCTTCTCCCATACCCCCATCGACTTCTCCATTAGAGGAAGGTGAGTCTTTGTGTCCCAGTGCCGGCACATCTTATCTCCCTAAGCTGCCAGGTCCTGCGCTATTCTGATTGTGTTTCCACAATATTGAAATTGTTTCTTACTGGCTGCTTGCAGTATTTTCTCCTTGATTTGGGGATTCTGGAACCTGGCTATAATATTCCTGGGAGTTTTCTTTTTGGGATCTTTTTCAGGAAGTGATCAGTGGATTCTTTCAACCTCTATTTTGCCCTCTGGATCTAAAACATCAGGGCAGTTTTCCTTGAGAATTTCTTGAAGGGTGATTTCTAGGTTCTTTCTTTGATCATGGCTTTCAGGTAGTCCAATAATTTTTAACTTGTCTCTCCTGGATCTATTTTCCAGGTCAATGGTTTTTCCCATGAGATATTTCACATTGGCTTCTAATCTTTCATTTGTTTGGGTCTGCTTAACCGCATCTTGATTTCTCATAAAGTCATTAGCTTCCATTTGCTCCAGTCTAACTCTGAAGGAAAGAATCTCCTCAGTGAACTTTTGAGATTCTTTTTCCATCTGGCAAATTCGACTTTTTAAGGTGTTCTTCTCCTCATTGCCCTTTTGGGCCTCCTTTGCCATTTGAGTTAGTATATTTTTTAAGGTGTTATTTTCCTCAGTCAGGCTGTTGACCCTCATTTCATACTTTTCCTGCATCCTTCTCATTTCTCTTTCCAGTTTTTCCTCCACTTCTCTTATTTGATTTTTAAAGTCCTTCTTAAGGTCCTCTATGGCCTGCAACCCGCTCATGTTTTCCCCTGGGGCTTTTGGAGCAGTTCTTCTGACCTCACAGTCCTTTTCCCACTCTATGCCCCCAAAATAGGAGTCTAGGGTTGCATTTTTCTGTTTCCTTTGCCTTGGCATGTTGCCACTTAATTATTTGGCTTTTGGGCTTGTTGCCACACTATGGCTTTAATGCCAGTTAGAGGAATTTTCGTCCTGAACGTGAGGGTGGCAACTTCCGTTTATGGCAAGCTGTAAACCCACCCACGACTTCCACCCTAGATCACAATCCAGATCCAGGGAGGTTAAAGCAAGAGTGATTACCCCCCCAAGACTGATCGCTGGATCTCCCTACGATTTGCAGGCTGGGAGCTGGAGCTGCCTCTGAAAACTACAAAATGGCGTGTCTCCTCAGTGGCTTCTAGCCCCCAGGGGAGGGAGCCGATGCTTTCCCTAAATACAGGTCCCAAAGTCCTAGGACACTAACCTCTTACTTTGTCCTAGGAATGTCTATGTTGATAATTCTGGAGTCACCACAGCTCCTGGTGTTCTGGGGTTCCTCTAGCCAGCTGCTGGCCCTGCTGCCCTGGGGCTAAAACCTCGGATCATGCGGACCTGGGCTTGGCTTGGCTCCTGCACTTTGCCCTCTGCGCACTGCGTGCTGCCAGGTCCCAGACCACTGCACTGATCCTTCCTGCCGGGCTGCTGGGCTGTCCTCAGCGGGAGGTTAGCTTCTCTGTGTCGTTCTGTGTGTGCTGGGGCTCCAGAAGTTGTTCAGAGTCCCCTTTTACATAGTTTGGGGGGCATCTGGGGACAGAGTCACTTGGATGAGCTGTTTCTACTGTGCCATCTTGGCTCCGCCCCCTCTTATCTCCTTCTTAATGTCCTCTATGGCCTGTAACCAGCTCATATTTTTCTTTGAAGCTTTTGGTGCAGGAGTTCTGACTTCACTTTCTTCTTCCTGTTCCATGATTTGATCCTTTTTCTCCCCCAAATAGAAGTCTAATGTTGAATTATTCTGTTTGTTTTGCTTCCTTTTCTTGGTCACATTGCCACTCAATTACTTGACTTTGGGGCTTTTTCCACAGTAGGGTTCTGCCACTAGACAGGTGAGCTTCTGTCCCAAACGCTGGGGTTTTCTCAGTTGCCAGAGGCATTAGTTGGGTGCCATTTCTGAAGCCTCCAAATGCTCTGGGAAGCTGGTCACACACCCCAGGACCTCCACCCCAGAACTCAATCCAGATCCAAGTAGGTTAAAGCAAGAGCAGTTACCCCTCAAACTGGTTGCTTGGTCCCCCTACAGCGTGCCTGCCTAGAGCTGAAGCTGCAGTGTGGCATTGGCTGCACAGAGGCCTCTTGGTGGCTTCTTGTCCTGTAGCCAAGAGCCGAAGCTCTCCCAATTACTGGTTCCAAAGTCCATACTACACTGACCTCTCACTTTGTCCTAGGCATCTATGTATTGATAATTCTTGAAAAGGCCACAGCTGCTGGTGTTCTGGAGTCCTTCTAGCCTGAGTTTAATTAGGCCCGCCCTGGGACTAAAACCTCTGGCTCATAAGGGGCTGGGCTCTGCTCCCAGAGCCCTGTGCTGGCTGCTCCCTGCCTGGGCTGCCGGCTGTTCTCAGTGGGAGGTTAGCTTATCTGTGTAGTTTTGTGGGTTCTTTAGCTCCAAAGTTTGTTCAGAGTCCTCTTTTACCTGAACTGGGGAAGATGGAAGCTGGAGCCTCTTGGAATTCCTATTTGTACTCTGCCATCTTCCCTCTGCCCCTCCCTCCCCCACCAACTGAATTAAAAAAAAGTTGAAGGGGCTGCTTTTCTCAAAGAAAATTGACTGAGAAATCAATAGCTGCTAAGTCAGCTAGGTGGTACAGTAAGTAGGACTCAAATCCAAGTGTCAGGAAGCCCTGATTTCAAATCCTGCCCCAGAAAATTGTTAGCAGTGTTAGTTAAATAATCTCTCTCAGTCTCAATTTTATCATCTGTTAAATGAGGATACTAAAAACAATCTTGCTTTTGGTAATGATCAAATGAGAAAACAAGATGTTGCAAATTAAAAACAAAACTATATAAGTGCTATTTATGATTATTAATTCATGTCAGTTTTCTCACATTTTTCTCACAAATTTTCTCAGAATTCTCACAAAATTTTATAATAATTATATATACATTCATCAAGATATCTTTGATAAAAAAATTCAGAATGATAGATCAAGCCTTTTAAGTACTTCTATAAAGTAGACCACATCTTTACAGCCACACAACAAGCAGAACTAAGTATCACTGTGTCTCTTATTTAGTAATTTGTAAAATAGTATTTGATTTTATAAACAGAAATGCAGCCATGAAGCTCTTCATAGATTAGACATTACTCTGTGAATATATTATAACCAATAATACAAATCCATATGTCATATTTAAATAACAAGATTACCTTTTTTAGACATAGAGGAGGAATATATGGTTTGTACTGAAGAAATATTTACAAGGATGAATTCAGAACTCCCCTAATATATCAGTGTTTCATTGTATGAAATCACTATGTGCTGCCATAGGCAGTATTTAGCTTTTACACAGCAATCCTAAATTTTTAAATTATAAGTCCTTTATTTTTTAAATAACCAGGATTTCCCAAGAAATCTCTCCTGTATTTTCCAGAGTACCCCCCCTAACAACAACAATAACAGCAGCAACCACAATTTTGCAAACCTAGTCATCATGTCAAACAAGTATGATGTTATAAGTTTTCTTCCACACCAATAGGTCCCCGCTGCTGCAAAGAAAGGAAGGCAATAGATTCACATATGTCTTCTTTGGGAGTCTGGTTTGTCACACTCTAATAGAACTCAGTTGATTATTTTGTCCATGTCATTCTTTCCATTTACTTCATTGTCATCACTATACATATTTTTTTTTTCTTGTTCTGCTTATGTTTCTTTGTTTCAGCTTAACTAAATGTCTTTCCATGGTTTTCCATAATCTCATTATATAAATCTTTCTTATGATATAGTAAGACTACATTACTTTCAATTACTATAACTTGACTAGGCATTCTCTGATGGATGCAGAAATGCAGAAAATTTCCATTATTTTAAATCGACAAAAGATACTATTATGTATATTTTGTCAGATAAGAAACATTTTAAAAAATTCCCTTTTTGTGACATATGCATAGAAGTGGATGTGTAAATGAAAAGCAACATTTTTGTCTCTTTCTGAGAATGATTATTAATATCTTCCCAAAATTGATGGGCCAATTCATAGTTCCATTAAAAGCACTGATATGCCAATCTTAATACTGTTGCTCTCATATTAACTATTCTTATTTTTGTCATCTTTGTCAAATTGCTGATATGATTTGAAGCCTCAGAAAAATTTTAATGGCATTGATCTTATTGTTATTGATTTAGAGATTTATTTCATTTAGTGAGTGCTATATAATTATTTTGAAAATCAAATCTTGATAACATTTGATTAGAATATTTTATGCTTATATGTTTGTGTTAGTCCTTCAAATGACTTTCTGCAGTCAGGAAGACTTGAATTCAAATCTGACATCAAATTCTTGCTAGTTGAATTATAATGGATAAGTAATTTAATGTCTCTGTGACCCAGTTTCTCCATCTCTAAAATGGGGATATAAGAACATCACCTATCACCTAGGATTACAGTGATATTCAAATGAGATAATATACAAAATGCATTGCAAACCTTAAAGCACCATATAAAAATGTATTAATTATATTTTTCCAATTGACATGTTCCTTTATTTTTATAGTTGCTTTAACTTCATTTTATTTTTATAAGTGCTTTTCATTCTAATGTAATCTAAATAATCTCCAGTCTTTTGTGACTTTCTCTATCTTTGGTGTGGCTAAAATTGAAACCTTACAAATAGATTTCAAAGTTACCAGACCTATTCTTTTCTATTTTTTTAATGTTATAAGCTTAACTATTCATATTACTTATTCATTTGAGCTTATTGTGGCAAGTGGTATAATTAGTTGGCTTAAACTTTATCTCTACTAGACTGCTTTCTATGTTTTCTATCAGTTTTTGTTTTTCATCCTTAAGTAGTGTATTATCTAGGACATATTGAAGAATGGATTATTGTGTTCAATTACTTTTATATTCTATATTTCTGTTCCATTTATCTATATTTCTATTTTGACTCATTGAAATTATTTTGTTTATTAGTGCTGGAAATACTATTCCTCTTCATTCTTTGCCCCCTCAAAATTCTAGAACATCTGTTGATTTATATGAATTTTGTTAGTATTTTGTCTAGGACTATAAAGTAGCCCCTCAGTAGTTAACTTGTTATAGCAATGAGACTCTAGATTACTCGAGTTATTATGATCATTTCTATTAAACTGGCATAAACTAGCCATGTGCACTGAAAATATTCCTTCAGTTACTTAAGTTGCTCTTTCTAAAAGGGCATTTTATATTGTATTTATATACATCTTGAATATGTTGGTTGAATGACTACTAGACAGTTGGTTTGTTTTGTTTTGTTTTTTCATTCTGTAGTTATTTTGAAAGGCAGCTAGGTGATTCAGCAGATAGAGTACTAGGTTTGGAATTAGGAAGACTCATCTTTATATTTCAAATCTGGTTTTGCACAGTAACTAGTTATGTGACACTGGGCAAGTCACTTACCACTGCTTTCCTCCATTCATCATCTATAAAATGAGCTGGAGAAGGGAACACAAACCACTCTAGTATCTTTACCAAGAAAACCTCAATGGGGACATGAAAAATTGGTAAGTACTGAAATAACCCAAGAACAAATTTGTTAAAAGGGATTTACATTTCTTTTAAGTTCTTCAGCATTTGCCTAACTCCATGTAGAAATGTAGTTGACTTTTGTGGTATATTTTTTTGTATTTTGTTATTTTACTAAAACTATTAGTTGTTTCATTTTATTTGCTAACTTTTGGGAATTAAAAAAACAAACAAACAAAAAAACAATTTCTTCATGTCATCTGCAAATAAGGGTAGTTTTAAAACTTCTGTCTTCATTTATATATTTGTTTGTTTTTTATCTATTTATTTATTCATTTATTCAGTCATTAATTTGCTTGTTCATTTATTCATACGGTAGGAGTCAAATTTTTACAGTCAGGATTTCAATAACTATATAAAATAGGAGTGAGGAAAAGTACCATTCTTGCTCTGCTTATATATTTATTGGGATATCTGGCATTTTCCATTGAATATTATATGAGATTTGAATTTATTTACTAATTTTTATCACAGTAAAAAAGTTTCTTGTGTACAATGTGTTGTAGGTTTTTTAGGATAAGTATTGTACTTTGTCAAAAGTTTTTCTGTAACTATTGCTGCAATCGTGTGATTTTGGGCATTTTGTTCTAATATGATTATGTCATTTGTCAATCTTGAATTATATTTGCTTCTTAGGTATAAATACAACTTTTTAGCTCAATTTTGCTAAATTCTTAAAATTTTGAGAGGACTTTAATTTAAATCAGAAAAACCTGAAATCAAAACCATACAGTAGTATCTCACCAAGTTACTTAACTTCTGATTGCCTCAACTTCTTCAAATTTAAGATGGGGATAATAATAGTACCTACCCCTTTGGGTTGCTGTGAAGATCAAATGATATTTGTAAAGCACTTAGCACAGTGCCTGGAACATAGTAAACACTATATTAATGTTATTGATGATGAAGATGAATAGTATTATATATATATTTCCCTTTATTTATAATATCATTGACTGGTTTAGGTGTTCTGACTAGAGTTGTTTCATGGAAGGGTTTCTATAGTTCTTTCTTTTGCTTCTCCTCTCCTCTCCTCTCCTTTCCTCTCCTCTCCTGCCCTCCCCTCCCCTCCACTCTCCTCTCCTCTGCTTTCCTTTCCTCTTCACTCTTCTCTTCTCCTCTTCTCTCCTCCCTTCTTTTCTCCTCCCCTCCTCTCCTCTCCCTTTTGTATATGTGTGTGTATTTCTGTCCTATATGTGTGTTCATATCAATGTGTATACATATAGATATAGATATATTATTTTCCCAGAAGGATAAGAAACCAATGCTGAGGTTTCTACCAGGATCTCCCCAATCAAAGTAATGTGTCTAGAAGTTATACTTCAGGAAAAAAAAAAATTAGGAAAATTAGAATACAATTGCTTTTGGAGAAATGTAAAAAAAAAAAGTGTTTTAATTCACTTGGTAATTTCCACAAATTATGTTCAAAGGCATACCTTGTGAAACTACAATTCAATTGTAAAAATTCCTCTTAAAACATTACTTACATATAAATCTAAGTAATATAGAATTCAATCATTTATATGCATTCCAAATATCTTTTGTTGTTTTTGCAAATAACAATGACAAAAAAATCTAAATTGTTAAATTGCTGCCTTTCATTATAGGTATGTAGGAGCATAAAAGTAAAAAAAAAAAATGAAATTCATTGCAATATTTAGGCCTGCTGTTTTTTACTTTCCTCAAACTATATGGTGCTCTCTTTTTGAAAATATTGGGTATCAAGTTGGGAAAAAGTTTGGCCATATTTATCTGTAAAGCCATGATAAAGTCTGCTCAGGACATAAAGAGATAGACAGCAACATGGTGCAGAGTTGAGAGCTGCTAGGTTTGGAGAGCAGTTGGTTGCACAGTTTGGCCAGAAAGGAGATTGCAGGAAGAGGATAATATAAAACAAACTTCTAAAAAAGGAATATCTCTGGGCGGCTAGGTGGCGCAGTGAGTAGAGCGTCGGCCCTGGAGTCAGAAGGACCTGAGTTCGGATCCGGCCTCAGACACTTAACACACACAAACAAAAACCTAGCTGTGTGACCTTGGGCAAGTTACTTTACCCCAATAGCCCCCCAAAAAGCAAAAAAAAAAAAGGAATATCTTGGAGTTAGAATGTGGAGGGTTTGAAATTCTACCTGTCAAACATGCTATTTTATTTTAGAAGCAATAGGATTCTATTGAAGGTCTTTAAGCAGGAGACTGGCATGATCAAATTATTGCTTTAGAAATATGAACATGGCAGTGTGCAGAGGAGATTAAAAAGGGGAGAGACTAGAAATAGGAAAAGTAACCAGGGTACCATTGCAATAGTTAAAGCCAGGTGTGAAGAGGGCATGAACTAAGGTAGTGGAAGTGAACTAAGTGAACTAAACTACAGAATTGAAGATAAAGGGACAGAATAAATTTAATAGACATTTATGTCCCTTTTTTTATGTAAGGCTCTGAACCAAGAGCTGGGAATTTAAAGAAAGGCACTTTCCTCTCAAAAAGCTTATGAAAGCGGGATAGAACTTTTGTATAAATATGTAAATGTAAATTACTTAAAATAACAAAGTATTTTCATGAAGTAGAGAATAATAGGAGGGAACAAGAGGTGTTATTTCATGGTATCAGAATTTCCAGTGCAGGAAACTCTCTTTGTGTACAGGTCTGCAACTAATTGACTATAGTTTGAGAATTTAGAGGTTAATTGACCTGCTCAGGGTGATAGAGTCAATATACATCTGAAGCTAAACTTGAATCCTAATTTTTCTGACTGATGCCTGCTCTGTATCTAATAGGCCAACCCTAGTTTCTACTTGAGATCAGATGAAATACATTTGTAGTGGAAGGTCCTAATCTGCCTGTAGTACCCAGGAGGAAATTTCAAAAACAAAGTAATGATTATGTAGACAAAGTTTAGCTCCTCCTAAGATTACCCAAGATTGTGTAACCAAGGTTTAGCATATGCTCAGATCACTTCAGAACACTTGTGTGAGCACTTGAGACCTACTTCTGAGGCTTGGGGAGGGGGAGAAAATAATATTTTAAAGTAAAAAAAATCTGCTTTCCCCTACAAATTGGTGAAAATAGACTATTTTGTGAATGGAACCAAGATGTCAGAAAGTAGGGACTTCCTTGAGATCTCCCCAAGCCCTTCCAAATACCTGTAAAAATGACTCTAAATAAATTCTAAAGCAACAGAATCAATACAAATGAAAAAGGGAAGCAAATTTCTAGGCCAAGACAATCTAGAAGGTAGACAGGAAAGGTCTATTGCACCATACTGGGAGAGGAGCACAGTCAAATGAAGGTCACTGGCACGGACTGGGCCCCAGTAACACCCAGTAGTATTCAGAGGACTGAATCACTGGTAGCTGTGATGGTTTCCAGATTTCTCAACCAACAAACAAATTAGAAGGACAGTAGGAAAGATCTGCAAGATCTGGGTGAGAGAGGAGAATGGTCTTGGCCCAGCCCCAGTAGCAGGGGTTGCTTCTGGATCTCTCAGTCCACAGATGGTGGGGGATCTTGTGACAGGTCAGAGGGGGATTGCACTGATTTCTTTGATGTCTCTTACACGGGGTTCTCTTACTTTGCCCTTGTTTAGATTTTGGTTGAAGTCATATGTGGTGTTCCTGGGGTGAGGAGGAGCACTGGTATGGCAGAGCTTGTGGCAACAGTGAAGAGGGAATCCTCCTCATAGTTGCAAGGCAGAACAGAGCATTTGTGGTCACTCATAGACCACAGTACATGCCAGGATAGGAGCAACACCTCTCCTTTGATCATACAACCATAAAACAACCAAAAATTTATAAATCCCTGGAATTATCTCTGGAAACATCTGCACAAAACTCCTCATGCTTGGGACAGTTCACCCTCCATTCCTAAAAATTCAAGTAATTGGTGGGGAACATGACCAAACAGTGGGAAAAAAAAATCAGACTATAGAATCTAACTTTGGTGACAAAGAAGATCAAAACATACAACCAGAAAAAGTAAAAAATAGTCCAAACTCCTACATTCAAATCCTCCAAGAAAAAGTATGAAATGGTCTCAGGCCATGAAAGAGCTCAAGAAGGATTTTGAAAATGAAGTAAGAGAAGTAGAGCAAAAATTGGATAGAGAAATAAGAGTGATACAAGAAAAATCATGAAAAATGAATGAACGGTTTTCTAAAGGAGACCCCCAAAATGTTGAATTAAATAACACCTTAAAAATAGACTAACCCAAATGGCAAAAGAGGTGAAAAAAGTGAATGAGGAGAAGAATATCTTCAAAAGCAGAAGTGGTAAAATGGAAGAAGTCCAAAAACTCATTGAATAAAATAATTCCTTAAAAATTAGAATGGAGTAAATGGAAGCTAATAACTCTATGAGAAATCAAGAATTTATAAAACAAAACCAAAAGAATGAAAAAATAGATGACAATGTGAAACATCTGATTGGGAAAAAAAAAACAATTAACCTGGAAAATAGATACAGGAGAGATGATATTAAAATTATTGAACTACATGAAACCCATGATAAGAAAAATACCCTATACATTATCTTTCAAGAAATTATCAAGGAAAATTGCCCTGATATTCTAGAATGAGAGGGGAAAATTGAAATTAAAAGAATCCACTGATCACCTCCTGAAAGAGATCCCAAAAGGAAAACTCCTAGGAATATAGTGGCCAAATTCCAGAACTCCCAGTCAAGGAGAAAATATTGCAAGTAGCCAGAAAAAAACAATTCAAGTATTGTGAAACACAATGAGGATAACACAAGATTTGGCATCTTCTAGGTTAAGGGATGAGAGGGCCTGGAATAAGATATTCTGGAGGTCAAAGAAGCTAGGAATAAAACCAAGAATCACCAGCCCAGCAAAACTGAGTATAATCCTTCAGGCAGAAAAATGAATATATAATGAAACAGAGGACTTTCAAGTACTCTTCCCCCCCCCCCTTTTTTTGGAGGGGTAAAGGCAGGGCAATTGAGATTAAGTGACTTGCCCAAGGGCACATAGTAATTGTTAAGTGTCTGAGGTTGGATTTGAACTCAGGCCCTCCTGACTCCAGGGCCAGGGCTTTATTCACTGCACCACCTAGTCACCTCCTTTCAAGCATTCTTGATGAAAAGCCCAGAGCTGAATAGAATATTTGACTTTCAAATACAAGAATCAAGAGAAGCATGAAAAGGTAAACAGGAAAGAGAAAGCATAAGGAATGTATTAAAGTTGAATTGTTGGGGCAGCTAGGTGGCGCAGTGAGTAAGAGTGCCGGCCTCGGAGTTGAGATGACCCAAGATCAAATCCGGCCTCAGAAAATGAGCACCCACACATAAATAATGACTAGCCGTGTAACCTTGAGCAAGTTACTTAACCCCAATTGCTTTAAAAAAAATAAAAGTTGAATTGTTCATAATCCTACATGGAAAGATGATGTTTGTAACTCATGAAACCTTTCTCAGTATTACTATAGTTGGGAGGAATACACACACACACACACACACACACACACACACACACACACACACACACAGATTGCATAGGGTGAGTTGAATATAAAGGGATGATATCTAAAAAATAAAATTAAGGGGTGAGAGAGGAATATATTGAGAGGAGGAGAAAGGGAGGTGTAGAATGGAATAAATTATCTTACATAAAAGAAGCAAGAGAAAGCTTTTATAGTGAGGGGAAGAGATAGAAGATGAGAGGGAATTAGTGAACATTACTCCCATCAAATTTGACTGAAGGATGGAATAATGCAATCACTCAATTGGTTATGGAAATCTATCTTACCCTACAGGAAGGAAGGGGATAAGAGAAGGGAGGGGTGTGATAGAAAAGAGGGCAAATGCAGGGAAGGGATAATCAAATGCAAACCCTTTTTAGTTGGGAGAGTGTCAGTGGAAATAATAAAATAAATGGGGGACAGGATAGGATAGAGTTTTATGTGACTACACACGTATAACCTATATCGAATTATTTGCCTTCTCAATGAAGGTGGGTGGGGAGGGAGGAAGGGAGAGAATGTGTAACTCAAAGTTTTAAAAACTAATGTTAAAAATTGTTTTTACATGCAAGCAGGAAATAAGGTATACTGGCAAAGAGGTATAGAAATCTCTTTTGCCATATAGGAAAATAGAAGGGAAGGGAATTAAAAAAGGGGGGGAGGTGATGATAGAAGGTAAGGCAGAGAGAGGGAAGAAATACTTGGAATGCATGCTCTTTTGGGGGAGGAGGGAAGAAATGGGGAAAAATTTGGAACTCAAAATCTTGCAGAAGTGAACATAGAACACTAAAAATAAATTAATAGAAAATAGACTATTCCCATTAACAACTCAGGAGGAATAGAAGGCATGTTTAAAATGGAACTAAGGTGGTTGGTCCCTTAAAAATGAGGAATAAAATTGAGCCAAGGGCAGACACTTAATGCCCCCCAAATTCCCATTTATGGTGTCAAAGAATCCTGGGGGAAAAAGTAATATATAACAAACCTGGTCCTCAGGCAATGGAGAGGAAGAGGAGAGTAATACATATAACAAAATAGGGGGTTGATAGGTTGCATAACTAATTGATGGTCCTGTATTTTAAACACATACTTTGAAATGCAAGGTTGTCAGAACATGAAACCTTAAAAAAATACAAGTAAATACAACATATTTACATTTAAAAGCATAAGGAATTAAAAGTTTTCATTATATAATTCAAGTTGAACAATTAATGTGGTACATGATTACTTACTCCCCTCTTCTCTGCTTATGAGTAGTGATAAAATGGGTAGTAATAGACCCAAGAAAAGTGTCACAGACAAATGCTGGAGAGGATGAATAAAAATTGGAACACTAATGCATTGCTAGTGGAGTTGTGAACTGATCCAACCATTCTGGAGAGCAATCTTGAATTATGCCCAGAGGGCTATAAATAATTTCATACCCTTTGACCCAGAAATACTACTTCTAGTATTGTATCCCAAAGAGATCATAGAAGTGGGAAGAAGATCCATATTTACAAAAATATTTATAGCAGCTCTTTTTGTAGTGGCAAAGAATTGGAAATTCAGGGGGTGCCCATAAATTGGGGAAATGGCTAAACAAGTCATGGTATATGTGTGTTATGGAATACTATTGTGTTATAAGAAACGAGGAGCAGATGGACTTCATGTTTACCTGGAGAGGCTTATACGAACTGATGCTGAGTGAGAAGAGTAGAGCCAGGAGAAATTTGTACACAATTAAAGACACAACATATGTGTGATGACCAACCTCTATAGACTGGACTCTTCTCATCAATCCAGGGTTATAAGTCAACCCCAAAAGACTTATGATGGAGAGAGATGCCTACATCCAGAGAAAGAACAGAGTTTGAACCCAGATTTAAGCAAACTACCTGCTCTTTTTCTGTTTCTTATTTGGTTTTGTTTCCTCCTTCACATTGTTCATTCCATCTGATACAATCCTTCTTTATAACCTGACTAATGCCTAATGTGAAAGTATTTGCAGATATTATACTTGATTGCATGCCACAGGGGGATGTGGGGGGAGGGTAGGGGAGGAGGTAGAGAGAGAAAATTTGAAACTCAAAGAGTTATGGAAATGAATCTTGTAAACTAAAAGTAAACAAATAAATAAAGACCAAAAAATTATAAAAACAAACAAACAAACAAAAAAGAAAAATGTCACAGAAACTCAGAAGGGAAAATATCCATGAGGACAAAAATGATACAAAGAGATCAAGAATCATGGCAAGAGTGGAAAGACCACTCATTCAATAAGGCAATTATATCATTAACAACTTTGGAGTGTGTAGATTATTTTGAATGACGAAGTTGGAAGCCTAATTGCAAAGGGTTGAGAAATGGAGCAAAAGAAGCAGAGAAAATAAGTATTGAATTCCTAGTCCTACCCACCTCCGCCATATGAACATTGCTCTGAAATGGAAGAGAGAGACATTTTCGATATTTTCTTGAAGAGATGATTGGGTCAAGTGAGGTTTTCTTTTTTTAAGGAAGATAGAATTCTGTGTATGTTTATAGACCACAAGATAGGGAGAGATAGAAGGACCATGTATGATTTTATATATTTAATTTAAAGTGACTAAGAAGAAAAAGCAAATTTAAAATATATTAATATATGATGCATGTATATATTAATATATAATACATATATACATAAAACACAAAGGCATATATAAGCAAACATTTGAACTAAAATTCATTTGATCCTGGATATTCAGGAGGCTATTAGTGTAGAATTTTTGTTATCTTCTTGATTCTACATAAAGTAGCATTTGTTATCAAGGGATATTTTGGTTTAGATCATGGATAAAATCCAAAAGGCTGGATAAAAGCTCTTTTCTATTTGTAATATGAAGTAAAGACGAATTAAAGATACTAAGTGCCAGCATGATTCCCTGGGAAGGAAAAAAGTCCCTATGAAATAAGATTTCAACAAAATACTATCAGGGCTTAGCTATATCCAATTAAAATAAAATCTTTGTGTATAAGTTAACCCAACTACAAAAGAACAGCGTGCCCTACATTCAAGATAGCAGGGGAAAAAGAGAGAATAAAGCAAAAGAAACCCCTAGAAATTTGAGGGAAATGTGTACACATATAAATGAAAGTAAATTTTCAAAGATGTTTCATCTAGGTTTACTTTCTTTAGTGTGGATTTATATTTTGATTCTTATTTTCTTGAAATTACCTAAACTGTTTGGGGATGTTTAAAACTTCTGGTTTAGGTTGTAAAAAATTCACATGCAGTGAGGAACCTTCTGGGAGGCGGCAGCTTGTTAAAATTTCATTGTACTGTGGAAAAACCATGTATGTCTTTAATGAATACAGAAAGTAAAAGACAAAATTGCTCATGCAGCAGAATAAAGCTATAAGCCTACTTTCCTAGAGCAGTTATTGATTAATAGAGAAATGAAACAACTCAGAAACAAGAAGCTGAAATGGGGTTTACTTTGCTACTACTACTTAATACTACTACTCCTTGCAGACATAGCATACTGTTCTCAACACCTTGGCATTTTTAGAATTCTGGATAATGTTGCTGAAGGTGCAGGGAATGTGTTATATATTTGATGTTGGATGACCTACCAAAATTGAAGGTAAAATGCTTCTCCAAACTAGAAACTCATTTTGAACAAACTGTAAAACCATTCTTTTTATTACAATGCTTGAGGCCAATCAGACTTCCATTTTCACATGCTATGATTTGGGAAAATGAGACAACAGTTGTAGTCCTGCCTTTGGTAAGGCATTAGCCACTAGGGACAAAAAAAAATCTTTTCTTCTATAAAGACTTAGAAATCATGCCAATGAGCCTTTGTTCTCTTTTTCTGTCACTTGTTTATGGTACATTATGCTTCTCATAAACACTGCTCAGACCCCTTTGCAAGAAGCAGTTTCCTGTAAATGGTAGGTATCATGCAATTCAAAACATGCAATTTAAATGTAGAGTGTGTCTACACCTACAAAAAGCAAACCAAGTTTTGGGGAGGCATAAACTGCTAGACTATATTAACCTCTATGGTACCAAGTGCTGGGGTGAAGAAAATTCAGGTCAGTTCCTCTGGGGTCTCTTGCTTGTATTTGTACACAGGATAGAATTATAACAACCTTCTTGATGAAGAAATTATTTTCTTTTGCTCTACCATATGTATCCTTCTCCCTCACCCATTTTTCCAAATGTCTAATCTTGGAAGAATCATCCTAAAGCTTTTGAAAATAAGCTTTAAGCAGCTGAGAGAAGGTGTGGATCAGGATATTCAAGATACAGAGATGGCTAAGGGTATGAATTTAGGAGTTTGGCTCACAGTGTCATGAGACTTAAGATAGGCATGCAGATAAGAGATATCTACATATACATGTAGATATACATACATGTATACACACATGTATATATATGTGTATATATATATATATATGTATGAAATACTACTGTGGGTTTTTGGGTTTTTTACTTTTTGGAGGGGGAAGGTAGAGCAAGTGGGGTTAAGAGACTTGCCCAAGATCATCTGGCTAGTTTTGTGTTAAGTGTCTGAGGCAAAATTTGAACTCAGGTCCTCCTGACTCCGGGGCTGGTGCTCTATTCACTGCACCACCTAGCTGCCCCTATAACTGCGTTCTTAAGGAGGAACAGAAAGGATTCTCAAGTAGCTATAATCCAAATATGTCTGAGAACTTGTGTGATTATTTACACCTCTTCCATTCTCTCCTGTTCAACATAGTAACATAGAGTTTGGGGTTTAAGTATCCTTGAGTCAATGGATGTCTCTACAATTTTCAATACATTTGAAGTTCAATTAACAGAGAACTCAGCAGTCCCAAAATATGGATAGTAAAGTCATGACCAGCAGCAAAGAAGAACAGTATAGATTTCATAGATCTGGATTAAATTTCCTGATGATTTTAGAGCAAAGAGACAGAAAGTGTAGCTTTGACTACAAGCTGTCTATACTCTGTGCATGACTGCTACATCCCTCTTGTGCCAGTAGGAAATGAAGGATTTATAGCAAGAACTTGGGCTGTCATTATTTCAACTCTTAAAAGTGATCTAGTTAAACTGAGATCCCACCATCAAGTTTGGCAGTACAGTAAAAAGGTAGTTTGAGTTGAGAAACTAATTGTGTTTATATTAAGAGATGAATGAGATCTGAGGTTGACCCTCATTGATCTTTTGGTATTGTTGTATTTACTATTTCAATTAAACATTTATTCTAACTAAGCTTGGAGCATTGAGTAATTAGAAAACACAGCAGGGATCAGGATAAGGAAGAGTTTTCCTAAAGCAGGATGTGGACAGATGAGCTATGATCTGTTTGCATAATATATACCAAACCCTACACCAACAAGAGAAAATCCATACCACATCTAGAGGGCAGTTGTTGTCTGCTCTCAAAGGGGCAGAAAATGACATCACAATGTTAGAGTCAAATTACTGTCTGTCTGACTATGGCTGATAAGACCAATATGAGCTTAGAATGCTCTACCACAGGTAAAGCAGAAATAGTCCATGTGAACATTTGGGGTTGGATTCTCCAAATTCTTTATAGGGTAAGGTTATGGGGGATCTAGATGACCCTATCTCAGAGCATGCGAAAGTTTGTCAATTACAAAGGAGAGCACTTTCTTCTTGAATGGTACACATGACAAGTGGACAGAACTATAGAATTTCAGCATTCTTTCTGATCCCTTCTCTCCTCTGACCTTGCCCCTCCTCCAATATAGGCACTCCTCAACTTGGTGACTCAACAGCTTACTAGTAGGTCTCCATGGTTCAAGTCTTTCCTCCTTCTAGTACATCAACCAGTCAGCTCTCAAACTGACCATGTGAACCAATTTTACTCTCATACAAATATATAGTCAATAAATTTCAGAGACTCCCTATCATTCTCCAGACCAAATATAAAATTTTCTGGTTGGCTTTTAAAGCCATTCATAAACTTGGCCACTTCCTACATTTCTGGTTCTTTTATACTTGATTCTCCTTGATGAACTCTGTGACCAGTAGCACTGGCTTCAATCTATTCCCCATACAAGAAACTCTTATCTTGCAGAACTGGACATTTTCACTGCCTGTCGCTCATACCTAGAATTCTTTCTTTCTTCATTTCTTCATCCATTTTTTCAAGTCTCAGTTAAAGTCCTATGTATGGAAAAGGCCATTCCCAGAATTCTTTAATCTTTTTTTTTTCTTTTTGGAAGGCAATTGGGGTTAAGTAACTTGCCCAAGGTCACAAGGCTAGGTTTTTGTTTGTGTGTGTTAAGTGTCTGAGGCCGGATCTGAATTCAGGTCCTTCTGACTCCAGGGCAGACACTCTACTCACTGTGCCACCTAGCCACCCCCTGGTATTCCTTAATCTTAATCTTAATCAAAGTACATTCTCCCTGAGATTTATTCCTGATTGAGCCCATGCCTGTGTGTCTGTCTATCTATCTATCTATCTATCTATCTATCTATCTATCTATCTATCTATCTATCTATCTAATCTTCCCTTTAATTGTAATACAACTCCTTAATAGTAAAGGCTGTTTTTTTTTTCTTTTTTGCCTTGGCTTGTCTCACCACTACAGTACAATGTCTATAAGACAGGAAACGCTTAAAAAAAAAACAAAAAAAAATCACTTGTTGATTTATGTGGTCGAGTCTCTGGTCACAGAATTCCTTAGTGATAATTAAGATGAGAAGAATCCATATTTATATCATAATTGGGGTTGGAGCATTTCAAAACAACTTACATAGTGTCTTCCACAATGGAGATGACCTACAAATATTTTCACATTCATAAGTAAAAATAGTACCACTGATTTCGTCTTCCAAATGGAGATGTCTACTACCCAGAAGAAGCTGTTCATTTAGTTGTCAGAGTATCAGCTTCCCAATTATCAACCATCTCAAAAGTCTTGCCAGGTATTTGTCACTTCCTAGACTATTATTAATCTACCTGGACATTTTGAGGTTTGTCTTGTTTAAGGACATGTCTTTTCTCGACAAAAACAAATAGTAACATATTCTTCTCAGACTGTTCTTCTTGTTGTATCACATTGTAATTATGTCAGTTCTTCCTAATAATAAATAATAGGTCAGGCCTAATAATATATGTGTGATTCTTTCATTTTCTGGGTAACTAGTCCTATATTCTGGGCTAGAGTTCTTTTCCAATTTTAGACTACTAATTGGCAGGCAATTCTGTACACAGGCACTGTAGACAAGCACAATAAGATATGCGTATGCACATGCACCCATGTGTATATATGTATATGATATATATGTGTTTACATATGTATATATCTGTATAAAAAAACTATACTTTCATTCCTCAGAAAATTGTTTCTTTTTACTGTCAGTCCCCTCAACATTTCTGCCAATTCAAATAGCCCACATTATGAATGCTTATCCATATTGCAACTTTTCTTGCTTATCTCTGAATTTACTGTTTTACAAGTGCATCTGAAAATCTTATCTTTCCCTATGAAGTAAATCACATTTCTAAAATATTTTCTCTTTTAAACATTGTTTATCTCATCATGAGAAGTGATTGATATTGCAACAATTAAATTGAATGGATAATGATATCTATGAGCAATGAATGGAATCAAAGATATCATCTCATTAATTCCTGATCCAAATATATACCAAAGATACCTAAGATCTCAACTTAGAGATACTTCAAGAAAAAGAGGAAAAAAAGGAAAAAAATTCCTATTCCCTCTTTTAAACAGTTCGATTCATTCCATAGGGAACATATTTGTTTATGCCTAGATGGAAAATGTCTAGCTATAATTTAAGCAAATTTCTACTTGTTTTGGTCTCAGTAGAAATGGAATACATTTTCTGCATGATAGTCTTTCATTTATTTGTGGAATGTCATAGATTGTACACCTACGATTTTAGAAACATCTGTTTTGAACAAGTATAAAATGGTGTGTATAGCTTCTGGGGAGGCAGTTTGGCAGTGAATGGATTTTAGAAATCAGTTCAAGGTCTGCCTCTGACACATACTATGTGTAAGATCGTGGTTGTCATTTAATCTCTAAGTACCTATAGGGTGCTTCCTAAGATTAATAACCTATTGGCTTCTAGATAAATTTTTGCATTGGTGCACAACAGGAGTCCTTACAGAATGGTGAAATAGTAGGTCAAGTTCAAAGATATGGGGGAGAGGGAAGAACATAAAAGTCTCCTCTGACCCATTATTAATAGTTGCAATTCTACCTAATACCAGTGACTCTATCTCTTAAAATATTTTCTTTTAATTCTAAGGCTCTCCTTAAAGTTTAAGGAGGTTCTATATAAATGACATTTTAAGCATAGAAAATACAGGAGCCTTCCGTCTCTTTCCCTGATTATTTCTTCATTCCAACTGTGTTTATATTGTTAATCTAACTATTCACCAGAGAATAGATAACATACCCTACTTTTAAATAATAATAAACAATGTTCTACTCTCTCACTTATAGAAGCATGAATTTGTATCTCTTTTCTTCATTTAAACATTTCAAAGGTACTATAGTTTAAACAAAAATCAGATAAGTCAACTCACTAACCCTCTGCCAGTGAAAAATCCAACATCCTTCTTTTGAGAACTAGACAATTTGCCTTTTTGGTTTCTTCAGTCATATCCTGAAAGAGAAAACAAGCCTTGGTTTAAGGCAGAAAAAAAAATTAAACCCCAACAAATTAGAAAATATCAGAATTATAATGCAAGTAAAAATTCAAGGGTTATGGTTAAGGAGATATAGGAGGAATTGGTATAACCAATATTGATGAGAATTTTTTGAAGAACCTGCCATATATCAGTTGTACTGGAAGTTGAGATAAAAAGAAAAAATGAAATATTTACTACACTCAAGTAGCTGATATTCTTCAGGGGTAAGAGTGTGAACACTAGGTAACTAAGTGGCATAGCACATAGAGTGTTGTTGGCTTTGGATTCAGGATGTATCTGGGTTCAAATCCTTTCTAAGACACTTTCTGGCTGTTTGACCCCACACTAGTCACAACATTTGCCTGCCTCAGTTGTTGTTGTGGTTGCCTCTCTGTGTTATTTATTTGTTGTAACATTAAGATTGATCAAAGCCAGATTCTAAAGAATTTTAATTCCAAATACAAATATTTGATTCTAAAAGCAATAGAGCTACTAGAGCCTTATGGGGTAGGGAAGTGACATGGTCAGATCCAATTTTTTAAATTTTATTTTTAATTTAATAAAATTTAATTTAATAAAATAAAACCAACATTTCCATAACATAGTACAGTAAAAAATAGAATTGCATATTAAATTGCAAATATACTAATTGCAACTTACTATTCCTCTCAGATAAACAACAAATTTATCAAAAAAATTTATTTCTTTTTTTCTTTCCTCCCCCTTACCATAGAGATGGCTACTATTACTCTCTCTCTTTCTCTTTCTCTCTCTCTCTCTCTCTCTCTCTCTCTCTCTCTCTCTCTCTCATATGTGTGTGTTTGTAAAAAATATTTTATATATACTTCTATTTATCAGTCCTATCTCTGGATGAAGATAGCTGCTTTCTTCATATTCCTTCCTTAGTTAATTTTGGTATTTATAAAACACAAAATAACTTCTTCCCTCAAAGCCATTCTTTAAAAAAAAAAAATATGGCTGTTACAGTATACAATGTATTCTTATTTCTCTTTATTTTACTTTTGATTATTTTGTGCAAGTCTTGCCACGATTTTCTAAAAATTATTGAGCTTGTCATTTCTTTCTATTTTTAAAATTATTTGTATTTCATTCTTCTCCAATTATGAGTAAAAACAATTTTAACATTCTTTTTTTTTTAAATTTTTGTTCCAAATTCTTTCCCATCCTCCCTCCTTTCTCCTATTGAGAAGGCAAGCAATTCAGTATAGGTTATAAATGTATAGTCATGTGAAACATATTTACATTAGACATCTTGTGAAAGAAAACATAAAAAACCCTCAGGAAAAAGAAAGTAAAAGAATTTTTTTTTGGTTTTTTTTTTTTTTTTTTTGGTTTTTGGAGGACAGTTGGGGTTAAGTAACTTGCCCAAGGTCACACGGCTAGGTTTTTGTTTCTGTGTGCCTTAAGTGTCTAAGGCCGGATCCAAACTCAGGTCCTTCTGACTCCAGGGCCAGCACTCTAGTCACTGCACCACCTAGCCACCCCTAGAAATGTATTTTTCAAACTGTATTCAGACACCATCAGTTCTTTCTTTGGGGATGGATATCATTTTTATCATAAGTCCTTCACAGTTGTCTTGAAACATTGTATTGCTGAGAATACATTGTGAATATCCATTCACAGATGAATATCTTTAAATATTGCTGTTGCTTTGCACACAGTACATTTCAATTTTCATCAGTTCATGTTAAGTCTTTGCATGTTTTTTTTTTCTGAGAACATCCTGCTCATCATTTCTAATAGCAAAATAGCATTTTCTCATAATCACATGCCTCAATTTATTTACCTATACTCCAATTGTTGTGTATCCCCTTAATTTCCAATTTTTGCCACCAGAAAGGATTTGTTACTCTCCAGAATGGTTGGATCAATTCACAACGCCCCCAAGAGAGAATTAATGTTTCATTTTCCCCACATCCCAACCTTTTATTTCTCTTTCTTATTAGACAATGCAATATGTATTTGGTAGTAGTACCTCAGAATTATTTTAATTTGCATTTCTCCCATCAATAATGAGTTAGAGAATTTTTCTCATATTACTGTAGATAGCTTTGATTACTTCATCTGAAAACTGTTCATATCTTTTGATCATTTATGAACTGGGGAATGGCTCTAATTTTTAGAAATTTACTCAGTTCTCTATACATTTGAGAAATGTAACATTGTTACCAGAGAAACTTGCTTCAAAAGTTTCTTTTAAACTATCTGTTGTTAACTGTGTATCCCTCCTTCCCATCTCCATTATTTATTCTATTCTCTGTCTCCTTTCACTTTGTCTCTCCTCAAAAGTTTTTTTGCTACTGACTATCCTCTCCCCCACCCCCAATCTGGGTAAGGTAGATGTCTGTATCCAATTGAATATGTATGTTCTTTCCTCTTTGAACCAATTCTGATAAGAGTAAGACTCACTCATTTCACCTAACTTCTCCCATATTACCCTCCATTGTTAATGCTTTTTTTTTTTTTGCCTCTTTTGTATGAGATAATTTACTCCAATCTACATCTCCCTTTCCCTTTCTCCTAGTATATTCCTCTCTCACTCCTTGATTTATTTTTTTATTTTTTATAAAATATAAAATATATTTATATAATTAAAATTCTTTAGAATCTGGCTTTGATCAATCTTTAAGGTTACAACAAATAAATAACATAGAGAGGCAACGACAACAACAACTGAGGCAGGCAAATGTTGTGACTAGTGTGGGGTCAAAGAGCCAGAAAGTGTCTTAGAAAGGATTTGAACCCAGATACATCCTGAATCCTAAAATATAAAATATAAAAATTTTTATAAAATATAAAAATGAGACAAAAATATAAAAAATATTTTTTAGATAGGATCCCTTCTTTTTCAAATCACACCTATGTCTCTGTCTATATTTGCTCCTCCTAACTGGCTCCAATAATGAGAAAGGTCTTATGAGTTACCTTATCTTCCCATATAAGAAGGTAAAGAGTTCAACATTATTAAGTCATTTATGATTTCCTTTCCTGTTTATCTTTTTATATTTATTTTGATTCTTGTATTTGAAAGTAAAATTGTCTTTTCAGCTCTGGTTTTCTCATCAAGAATGCTTGAAAGCGGGGTGGCTAGGTGGCGCAGTGAATAGAGCGCTGGCCCTGGAGTCAGAAGGACCTGAGTTCGGAGCCGGCCTCCGACACTTAATCCACACAAACAAAAACCTAGCCGTGTAACCTTGGGCAAGTTACTTAACCCCAATTGCCCTAAAAGGGGCGGCTAGGTGGCGCAGTGAGTAAGAGTGCCGGCCTCGGAGTTGGGTTGACCCGAGATCAAATCCGGCCTCAGAAAATGAGCACCAACACATAAATAAGGACTAGCCGTGTAACCTTGAGCAAGTTACTTAACCCCAATTGCTTTAAAAAAAAAAAAAAAGAATGCTTGAAAGTCTACTGTTTTGGGGTGGCTGGGTGGTATAGTGAATAAAGCACCGGCCCTGGAGTCAAGAGGACCTGAGTTCAAATCCAATCTCAAACACTTAACACAAAATCTAGCTGTGTGATCTTGGGCAAGTCACTTAACCCCAATTGCCCCCCAAAAAGCAAAATTAAAAAGTCCACTGTTTCATTGAATGACCATATATTTCTGACAATACTCAGTTTGGTGGGGTAAGTGATTCTTGATGGATATCATCTTCCAAGTCATCTGATTCTTTTAAGGTAGATGATGCTAGATCTTGTGTTATCTTAATTGTGACTCCATGGTACTTAAATTATTTCCTTTTGTCGGCTCCCAATATTTTCTCCTTAAACTAGGATCCCTGGAATTTGGCTATAACATTCCTGAGAGTTTTCATTGTGGGATCTCTTTCAGGAGATTATTGGTGGATTCATTCAATTTCTATTTTACCTTCTGGTTCTAGAATATCAGGGGAGTTTTCTTTGATAATTTTGATAATTTCTTGAAAGATGAGCTCTAGGTGTGTTGTTGTTTGTGATCATGGCTTTTAGATAGTTCAATAATTTTTAAATTCTCCCTCTTTTATTTTCCAAGTCAGTTGTTTTTCCAATAAGATATTTCATATTGTCTTCTATTTTTTTTCATTCTTTTGGTTTTATTTTTTTCCTGATGCCTCATCATATCATTAGCTTCCATTTGCTCAGTTCTAATTTTTAAGGAATTATTTTCTTCAGTGAGGTTTTGTACCTCTTTTTCCATTTCACCAATTATATTTTTTTAGTGTTTTTCCTTTAATGAATGTTTTTGTCTCTCTCTTTTTTTCTATTTAGCCAATTGTGCTTCTCAAGCCATCTGCTCCTCATTGTACTTTTGTACTTCCTTTAACATTTGACCTAGTCTGTTTTTTAAGGTCCTATTTTATTCTGTATTTTTTGTGTCTCCTTTAACAAGCTGATGACTCATTTTTCATAATTTTCTTGCATGCCTTTCTCTTCCAAATTTTTCCTTGACCTCTCTTACTTCACTTTCAAAATTCTTTTTGGGTTGCGCCTCTGACGGGCAGCCATGGAGCAGGCCTTGCGTCTGCGACCGGCCCAGCAGCCCTGCAGGGACCAGCCAGCGAAGCGCTCTGGGAACCGACAGCACAGCGCTATGGGACCTGATCCCAGGCCCTCCAGAGCCGTGGTTTAGCCCCAGGGTGGCTGGACCAGCAGCCGGCTGGAGGGACACCAGAACACCAGCAGCTGTGGCGATTCCAGAATTATCAGCACAGATATGCTTAGGATAAAGTGAGAGGTTAATGCCCTATGGACTTTGGGACCAGTATTTGGGGAACGTGTCAGCTTTCTCCCCTGGGGGCAAAAAGCTGCTGAGGAAACACAGCACAGAGGCCATTTTGCAGCATCAGTGGCAGCTCCAGCTCCTGGTCTGCAAACTGTAGAGAGATCCAGCAATCAGTCTGGGGGTTAATCACTCTTGCTTTAACCTGCTTGGATCTGGATTGTGGCCTGGGGAGGATCTGGGGTGGGTATCAGATTTTCCAGAGCAGGTGGAGGCTTTACAGAGGCACCCAACCTCCGGAAGTTGTGAAGACCCCACATTTGGGACGGAAGCTCTCCTGTCTGCTGGCAGAGTCCTACTGTGGCAACAAGCCCCAAAATCAAGTAATTAAGTGGCAATATGCCTAGGCAAAGGAAACAAAATAAACATAAAAATGCAACTTTAGACTCCTATTTTGGGGGCAAAGAGAATCAAAGCATGGAACAGGAGGAGGACTGTGAGGTCAGAACTCCTGCACCAAAAGCCCCAAATGAAAATACAAGCTGGCCACAGGCCATAGAGGACCTTAAGAAGCAGATAAGAGAAGTGGGGGAAAAGTTGGGAAGAGAAATGGGAAAGATGCAAGAAAAGTATGAAATGACAGTCAACAGCCTGACTGAGGAAAATAACACCTTAAAAAATAGACTAACTCAAGTGGCAAAAGAGGCTCAGAAAGACAATGAGGAGAAGAATGCCTTAAAAAGCCAAATTTGCCAGATGGAAAAAGAATCTTAAAAGCTCACTGAAGAGAATCATTCCTTCAGAAGTAGACTGGAGCAAATGGAAGCTAATGACTTTATGAGAAATCAAGATGCTGTTAAACAGATCCAAACAAATGAAAGAATAGAAGACAATGTGAAATATCTCATGGGAAAAGCCACTGACCTGGAAAACAGATCCAGGAGAGATAATTTAAAAATTATTGGACTACCTGAAAGCCATGATCAAAGAAAGAACCTAGAAATCATCCTTAAAGAAATTCTCAAGGAAAATTGCCCTGATGTTTTAGAGCCAGAGGGGGAAATATAGTTTGAAAGAATCCACTGATTGCCTCCTGAAAAGGATCCCCAAAAGAAAACTCCTAGGAATATCATAGCCAGGTTCCAGAACTCCCAGATCAAGGAGAAAATACTCTAAGCAGTCAGGAAGAAACAATTTCAATATTGTGGAAACACAATCAGAATAGCCCAGGACCTGGAAGCTTCTACACTGAGGGATTGAAGAGCATGCAATATGATATTCCAGAGTGCAAAAGAGCTGGGATTGAAGCCAAGGATCACCTACCCAGCAAAACTGAGTATCTTGTTTCAGGGGAAAATATGGTCATTCAGTGGAATAGAGGACTTTCAAGCATTCTTGAGGAAAAAACCAGAGTTGAATAGAAAATTTGACATTCAGATACAAGAAACAAGAGATGCTTAAGAAGGTAATCAGGGAAAAGAAATCAAAAGGAACTTATCAAAGTTGAACTATTTACATTCCTGCATGGAAAAACAATAACTGTGTCTGATGAAACCTTTCTCGTTATGAAAATAATTGAACAAGGGTATATGGACATATGAATACATATGTGAATGTGTGTATATATGTTTACAGGTATACATGGATAGAGCGCACAGGTTGAATCTGATGGGAAGGGATGATACTTAAGGCATGAAGTTAAGAGGTGTGAGAGGAAAGTGACAAGAGGAGATGGGAAGAGACAGGGTAGGGTAAACTATCTCATGTAGAAGAGGCAAGGGGAAATGGTTGCAGGGGAGGGAAAGAACAGGAAGGCAAAAAGGCAAAACCATATTCTCATTGAATTTGGCTCAGGGAGTGAATGGGATATCTCACCCTGCAGGAGAGTAGGGGGAAAGGGGATGAGAGGGGGGATGATGGAGGGGAGGGCATTCTAGGGGGAGGGGAGGTTGGAAGTACCCACTCTTTGAAGAGGGACAGGATCAAAGTAGGGAATGGACCAGGTGGGGGGTGCGAGGGAAATATAAGCAGTCTTTTACAATATATCTATTATGGTAGTGTCTTGCATAGCTATATATGTACAACACATACTGAATTGCTTATCTTCCCAGAGGGAATGGGTGACAAGGGAGGAAGGGAATGGATCTGAATTTCAAAGTCTTAAAATTAGATGTTTCAAATGTATATAAATACTATTATTAATACTGTTTTGCATGTAATTGGGAGATCAGGTGTTCAGGCATTGGGACACAGAGATTCACCTTGCCCTACTGGGAGAGTCAAGGGGGGTATGGGAAAAAAATAGGGGAAAGAGCAGATTGGATGAGGGGATATCTTGTGGGACTGCTATTCAGGGGTGGTGAGTAGGGAAAAGTGGGGGGAAATATTGTAACTCAAAATCTGGTGGGAATGAATGATGTAAACCAGAAGTTAATAAAGCATTTGTTTAAAAAAAGAAATTCTTTTTGAACTCATCCATGGCCTGAGATTCCTGTTTTTCTTAGAGTTTTTAGATGTAGCCACTTTGACTTTGTTATATTCTTTGTGAGTATGTGTTTTGACTTTCCTTGACAGTGTAGTAGCTTTCTATGTACAGATTTTTTTTCCTGTTATTTGCTTATTTCACCAGTAAGTTATTTCTTAACTTTTAAATTCTTGTTAAATTGGGGTTCTGAAAGCAGGGTGGAGGAGGCCACACTGCCAAACTTCAGAGGTTTGTTGTAGCTGTATTTAGAGATACTTCTAAGCACCTGGATGTTTTCAGTTCTTCTGTGGTTGTTTGATCTAAGGAAAGTTGTGTTTACTAATCTCTTAGCTGTGCTCTGGTCTGTTAGTAATGATAAGTAATCTTTTCTGCCTTAGTATTGTGGGAAAAAGTCCCTGCTCCACTGTGGTCTCAAGTTCTATTGTATTAGTGCTCCTCCTTTCCCTGGGACTTCGACCTAGGACTTGACCTCAATCAGAGATGAGCAAAGCCACTAAGTCCTGTCTCAGTGCTTTCAAAGAGACCCCTGTAATCTTTTGACCAGTTGTTTGACAACCTTATTGTTTGTGGGCTGAGATCCCTAGAAGCAGCTGCTCTCCCTGCTGATTCAGGTGCTCCCAAGGTCTGATCCTGGTTTGCTGGGGGCAGGGTGTGTTGGCACCACCTGTGCTGGACTGAGCTCCACTCTCACCCAGGTGCAACAGACCTTTCCTTCTGACCTTTTAAGTTGCCATTGGCTAAAAAATTATTTCACCTCATCATTTTGTAGGTTCTGCTGCTTTGGGAATTGTATTATGGCATTTTTATGTGTGTTCAGATGGATTTAGGGAAGAGCTCATGCCTGGTGCAGCCTTTTCTCTGCCATCTTGGCTCCCTTCCCAGCTCACCATTTCTTATAGCACCACAGAATTCCATCACACTCATATAAAACAACTTGTTCAACCATTCCCTAATTAATGGGCACCCCTTCAGTTTCTCGTTCTTTGCTACCACAATGAGAGCTGCTATAAATGTTTTAAAACTTATCAGGGTTGTTGGAGCACCAACCCTGGAGTCAGGAAGACCTGAGTTCAAATCTGGCCTCAGACACTTAAAACTTACTATCCACGTGACCTTGGGCAAGTCATGTAAATCCATTTGCCCTCCAGAAAGCAAATAAATGAATAAAACTTACAGGTTTTATTTTATTTTTCCCTAATCACCTTTTGAAATAGACCAAGTAGGAGTGGAGTCAAGATTGCAGTCATGACATGACAGCTTAGAATGATGACTTTTCTACAATAATAAAAACATCTCAGGATTAAAAGAGGACTCAGATGTCCTATATTTTAATGTGCATCATCATTTGAAATTTTAAAACTTAGACATTTTGTTAGGCCTAATGTAAACTCAGATAATATAATAGAGATATCTTTATAGAAGCACATTAGGCATGCTTCCTTAAGTCACTGTAGTAACTGTGGCAAATGTTAAAAGTACAAGGTCATAAAAATGCCCATCACCAATCCAGTTTTCCTACTAAAAAGAAAATAAATTAAAAACAAAGAAACAAACAAAAACCCTTCAGTAACCATCTGTTTTCTATAGGAGAGAAGGAAAAACCTTCCCCTTAATATTCAATATCTACTATAATATAGTTCTTATCTGCCGTTCAAGTCTTATTTCATATTTACTCATGTGCTCTCTCTATAAGACAAAGTGACCTGCTTATCTCTGTATCCAAAGGTCTATCTCCTCCTACAATTCCTTTGTAGAGGTGGACCTCAAGCTCTGGAATATACTCTTCACTTCTGTCTTTTAAAAATACCAGCATTTTTCAATTTATAATTAAAGTGCCACCTTTCTCACTAGGCTTTTTTTTTTTGCATATTCTCTCTTGTTATTGTGTGACATTGATATCACTGCTATCTGTTCAGAGCCACTCTATGGAGATGATGAAGAAAAAAAAATCTTGCTTGACTTTTAAGGTAATATTAAAAATAAAATTAGCTTTATCAACCCTGCCCCAAATGCAAAATATAAAATATTTCTTTCCACACCTTATATCTCACCATATTTATTGAATACAGCCCATTTTCCCCTTTATAACAATCTCAATGAAATAGCAGCCACTTCAAAACATAAGAGAGTGTAGTTTTTTTTTTAAAAGAGTATAAATTACATTCTCTTTTTAATAATAGCTAACCATTATACAGTGCTTTTAGGTTTGCAGAAGACTTTACAAATATTACCTTATTTGATCCTTAAGAAACTCAATGAGGTAGATGTTATTATTATCCCCATTCTGAAGATGAAAAAACTGAGGTAAACAAAGATTTAGTAACTTGCCCCAAATCAAGCAACCACCAAGTATCTGAGACTGAATTTGAACTCAAGTCTTGACTAGATTCATGGTCACACAACTCTTAGGCTTGATTTGAACTCAGGTCTTGACTGACTCCAGGGTCAGTACCCTATGTACTGTGAGGATATTTAGAATAGCACTACCAAGAACAGCTAGACTTGGGGGGCAGAGCCAAGATGGTGGAGTAGAAACAGCTCATCCAAGCCACTCTGCCCCCAGATTCCCCCCAAACTATGTAAAAGGGGACTCTGAACAAGTTCTGGAGCCCCAGCACCCACAGAATGACACAGAGAAGCTAACCTCCCGCTGAGGACAGCCCAGCAGCCCTACAGGAAGAACCAGCGCAGCACTCTGGGAGCCGGCAGCATGCAGGGAGCAGAACGGAGTGGAGCCCAGGTCCCCATGAGCCGAGGTTTTGGCCCCAGGGTGCCAGGGCCAGCAGCTGGCTGGAGAGACCCCAGAACACCAGAATTATCAACATGGACATGCCTAGGACAAAGTAAGAAGTTAGTGCCCTATGGACTTTGGGACCAGCATTTGGGGAATGCGTCGGCTTCTTCCTCTGGGGGCTAGAAGCCACTGAGGAGACCGCCATTTTGTAGTTTTCAGAGGCAGATCCAGCTGCTGGCCTGCGAACTGTAGGGAGATTCAGTGATCAGTCTTGGGGGGGTAATCACACTTGCTTTAACCTCCCTGGATTTGGATTGTGATCTGGGGTCGAAGTCGTGGGTGGGTTTACAGCTTGGCAGAAATGGAAGTTGCCCTCCCACATGTCCAGGACGAAAATTCCCCTATCTGTCAGCAAAGCCATAGTATGGCAACAAACCCAAAAGTCAAGTAATTAAGTGGCAACATGCCAAGGCAAAGGAAACAGAAAAATGCAACCCTAGACTCCTATTTTGGGGGCATAGAGCTGGAAAAGGACTGCGAAATCAGAAGTCCTGCTCCAAAAGCTCCAGGGGAAAACATGAGCAGGTTGCAGGCCATAGAGGACCTTAAAAAGGACTTTAAAAATCAAATAAGAGAAGTGGAGGAAAAATTGGAAAGAGAAATGAGAAGGATGTAGGAAAAGTATGAAATGAGGGTCAAGATCCTGACTGAGGAAAACAACACCTTAAAAAATAGACTAACTCAAATGGCAAAGGAGGCCCAAAAGGGCAATGAGGAGAAGAATGCCTTAAAAAGTCAAATTTGCCAAATGGAAAAAGAATGTCAAAAGTTCACTGAGGAGATTCATGCCTTCAGAGTTAGACTGGAGCAAATGGAAGCTAGTGACTTTATGAGAAATCAAGATGCTGTTAAGCCAATCCAAAAAAAAAAAAAAATGAAAGATTAGAAGGCAATGTGAGATATCTCATGGGAAAAACCACTGACCTGGAAAATAGATCCAGGAGAGACAATTTAAAAATTATTGGACTACCTGAAAGCCATGATCAAAGAAAGAACCTAGAAATCACCCTTCAAGAAATTCTCAAGGAAAATTGCCCTGATGTTTTAGATCCAGAGGGCAAAATAGAGGTTGAAAGAATCCACAGATCACCTCCTGAAAAAGATCCCAAAAAGAAAACTCCCAGGAATATTATAGCCAGGTTCCAGAATCCCCAGATCAAGGAGAAAATACTCCAAGCAGCCAGTAAGAAACAATTTCAATATTGTGGAAACACAATCAGAATAGCCCAGGACCTGGCAGCTTCTACACTGAGGGATTGAAGGGCATGGAATATGATATTCCAGAGGGCAAAAGAACTGGGAATGAACCCAAGGGTCACCTACCCAGCAAAACTGAGTATTTTGTTTCAGGGGAAAATATGGTCATTCAGTGGAATAGAGGACTTTCAAGCATTCTTGAGGAAAAAACCAGAGTTGAATAGAAAATTTGACATCCAGACACAGGAAGCAAGAGTTGCCTGAGAAAGTAATCAGGGAAAAGAAATCAAAAGGAACTTATCAAAGTTTACTTATTTACATTCCTATATGGAAAAGCAATAACTGTGAGTGATGATATCTCTCTCACTATGAAAATAATGGAAGAAGGGTGTGTGTTCATATGAATACATATGTGAATGTGTGTGTATATGGTTACAGTTATATATGGATAGAGGCCATAGGTTGAATTTGTTGGGAAGGGAGAATACTCAAGGGATGAAATTATGAGGTGAGAGAGGAAAGTGGCAAGAGGAGATGGTGAGAGACAGGGTAGGGTAAACTATCTCATGTAGAAGAAGCAAGGGGAAATGGTTTCAAGGGAGGGGGAGAATAGGAAGGCAAAAAAGGAAAATCCACATTCTCATTGAATTTGGTTCAGGGAGAGAATCACATACATACTAAAAGGGATATCTCAACCTACAGCAGAATAGGGGAAATGGGGATGAGAGGAGGGATGGTGGATGGGAGGGCATCCTTGGGGGGAGGGGAGATTGGAAGTACCCACTATAGAAGAGGGACAGGATCATGTAGGGAATGGACCAGGTGGGGGTGGGATGAGTGGGAGGGAATTATAAGCAGCCTTGTACAATATATCTAATATGATAATGTTTCACATAGCTAGACTTGTACAACATATACTGAATTACTTATCTCCCCAGAGGGAATGGATGACAAGGGAGGAAGGAAATGGATCTGAAATTCGAGGTCTTAACATTAAATGTTTCAAATATATAGAAATACTATTATTAATACTCTTTGCTTGTAATTGGAAGATAAGATATGCAGCATTGGGACACAAAGATTCACCTTCCTCTAATGGAAAAATTGAAGGGGGTATGGGAGAAGGTATGGGAGAGAGCAGATTGGAGGAAGCGATATCTTGCGGGACTGCTATTCTGGGAGGTTGGGTAGGGGAATAACGGGGGGGAAATGATTGTAACTCAAAATCTGCCAGAAATGAATGATGTAAAACAGAACTTAATAAAGCTTTTGTTTAAATAAAAAAAAGAATAGCTAGACTTTTTTGATTTTTATTATATAACTTACTGTGATATAGTGGAGAAAACATACTGACTATGAAATGAAAGGATCTGTGTTAAAATCCTGCCTCTGCCATTCATAACCTGCTTTAGAGTTTTGAGCAAATTATTTCTCTATCTCTCACTTTCTTAACTGTAAAATAAGAGGAATGTGGGAGCTATACAAGATTCCATGTGAGTTAATTTTCATCACTAAATCTTTGCTCTTATTACCTTAACAATAATATTAGTGTCACCTAACTTCTAGCCTTACATAGGTCAGCATCATGTGTAAACCCTTTTAAACTTTAGTATCACCAGTATTTTATAATCAATTTCCTGTTTATAGTGTTTCTGTCACAAGGTTGTAGGTTATTTAAGAACAGAAATAATACTTTCATACTCTGCAAATCTCTCTAGCAGCTAGCTCAGGGCCTTGCACACATATGCAGCTAGATATTTGTTAAACAAATGAATAAGAAAGCCTGGGCAATTAGACAAGTTTCATTTGGGAAGGAAACAAAATAATGCTTAAGAGAAAGGAATGCTTCCGGAGATCTGTAAGAATATGGGCTCCTATATCTGCACTTGATGAGATTAAACATTTGATAGAAAGGAATGCAAATGTGTCACAGAGTCTCCACTCTGCTGAAGTATTTGAGCATATGTCTGACATATTATGTGGTTAGTAAAATGTCCTTGGGAAAGACCAGAGATGGAGAATCAGTGATAAGACCTTTATTTAAACAGACCAGTGATCACAAAACAGTTTAAAAGGGCATTAAAAACTATGTCAACAGAGCCCATTTCCCCAAGCTAATTAACAACAAGCAGTTATAGCAATCCTGTTACATGGCTTTGAAGCTGTTTGCCTTTATTTTCATAAGACTACACTGTTATTGAAACTTTTAGATCTATTGCTAGCATAAGATATATAAACCTGAAAAAGAAGACATTCTCCTAATTTGTCCTTTTCTCAGCTGGGAAGTTACACCCCCTGTTTTTTTTTTTTTTTGATAAATATCTAGTGTTGCTATTAAATGTCTATATATGAGCCAAGAGACACTATAGTTTGCACTTTTAAAAAGTGAAAAATATTCTTTTTCACTTTTTTTTAAAGTTTCAACCAATAATGATACTACTGTTTCCTGTAATTATAGTATAACAGCTTCATGGGGGCAAAAAGAATAGTAAAAGGGAGGTAGAATGAGCAAGATCTGAGCTCAAATCTGATTTCAGAAGCTTATAAGTTTTGTTACCCTGGGAAAGTCATTTAACTTCACCTGGCCTCATTTATAACACATACTAAAAGGTGATAAAAATAGAACCTCTCTCTCTTAGTTTCAGGGAGCATAAAATAATATATGTAAATTACTTTCCAAACCTTGAAGCACAATATAAAGGATTGCCTATTATTATAGTACTTTGTTATCTTAAGGTCCCTCAATTCCCTGAGCCCCACAGCTCTCTTTCACTGAATGGAATACAAATCCAAATTTTTAGTGATTAATTTGAGACTACTTTATAAGATTATCTTCAGAAACACTTTAACTCAGCTAATCTCATTCCCTTTGTCTGGAAGGAAATGCCAGCATTTCCATAAATATCTTTATGCATGACATAGGTACTTCTAACTATTTTGACAAAAAAATTTTATTATATGCCATAGTTTTTCTTAGTTTTGTTAAAGAAAATGTAGCTTATTCTATTACCCTTCTACCTTCAGGTTAATCAAGATAGCTCAACTAGCATATATAGAATTTGTAAGCACAGGTCATTTCTAAAATCGTTCAATTGATATAGTGGTTGTAAAAAAAATCTAGAGTTTTGTTTCATAAATATTATCATCAGGTAACCAGTTTTTTTTTTAAACATTTCCTCTTGATGGTAGAATAACTTGTTAGGGCTTTTATAGAGAGAAAATTCTTACCCTAGGTAAAAGTCAGAATGGGTCACTAGATCATTTTGGGAATTCTTTCCAAACCTGAAAAATGAAAAAAAACACATGAAATTATATATTAAATATGGATAGTAGTGTGGCAGTGTCAGAAACCCAGTGGAGATAGAACCTGGGAAGTCCTGAATTCAAATACTGACTCTGAGAATTACTAGCTTCTGTTAATATGGGCAAGTGACTTAACCTCTGAAAATATTTCCTATGATACCTATATTATATTGCAAACAGTAAAGCACCATTCATGTCAGCCCTTTCCTTACAACGCTCCTAATTTTCCCCAAGTAAACAGTGATTAAATATGGGTATGGACAAGAAAAGAGCTAGAATTGATCAAGAGTTCCATATAGCAAATTTTATTAGGGGCAGAAACCAGCAAATTCAAATGGGTAGGAGAATCAGCTTAAACTGTATCAGAGGGGTTCTTATCTACTGAAGAAGTAAACTGAAGGAGATTGAGTCTATCACTCCTATAGCTAGACAGGCAAAGAAACCTATCTCTGGAGAGTACTGTTCCTTACCTTATAATTTCTTCTAAATTTCCTGCTGTGGGCTAAGATAAGGCCTCAATGGTCCTTGCTTACCTATTACTCTGGTTTCCTGTGTCCACAGTTTTTTTTGTTGTTTCAGTATAAACCACTTCTTCTGTCTAACATCATGATTAAGTGGCATTGGGGTATAATACTCACTGTCTGGGACTTTTGGGAGATGAGAAAAGAAACTTTCTCCCACAAAGTTTTAGTGCTCTGGAAAAATGTCATTCTTCTCTGGGCTTTGAAGTTCTGATTCCAATCAAAATCCAGTGCCTAATCCATTTTGGAGCAACCCCACATATGTTCAGAGTTTATCAGATTTCTCTTTCTTTTGGAAACAATAACGATATGACTCTGGCTTAGTAACAACTCCTCTAGCTCTCAGTTTTCATGTATGAAAGATCAGGTGGTTGGACTAGATTATCTCTGATCTCCCTTCCAGATTTATATCTGCAGTATAATCCATGAACTGTTGGGCCATCAATCTGTTGGTTGAACAATAAATATCCATTACTTTGTGAAAATTTCTAATTAAGGTAAAAATTTTAGATGAGAAATTGTTCCTGCCCTCGATGAGGTTAAACTCAGATGGAAAGGATAAGTAAAATTTAAGACAAAACTGCATGTATTTGTGATCAGACTGCAGAAGTCTTTACCGTCTGAGGAACCAAATAAGAATTCCTTAGAGAAAGTTGAACTTAAGGTAGCAGATAGCGTTCCTATTTGGCTATAGTCAAATAAGCTTGAACTTTTTTTTCAGTGTACAAGAAGAAACCACTCCATAGTTAAGGGTTGTGAGATTTACACTGTCATAATGGATCAGAGATAGAACTTGAATTCATCCAATCAAGAGGCCAGATCTTTCCATTGAGGCAGGTTGCTGAAAGTTCTAAATAAATGCTTTTGATCTCTTCAGTCTCTTAATCATATCTTAAAGGAAACCAAATACATCAGCTGAAAAAAGCTCTCAAATTAAGTGGGGTTGATATGTGGTTTTCCTTCTGGTTTTGGTGTTAACAAAGAGATCTCAGTATATATTTATATTTTAGAATTTCTTGTAAACATTAGTAATTATCTTGTGTAAATGAAGTTCCTTCTTTTCCTTAAAGGTTTTAAGGTGAAGAGTCAAATAAGACAACATGACAATTCCTACATAACAATTTTACTAAACTCCCCTATGGTGACTCCTCTTTGTTTTCTCCCTTTCACAGAAGATGGAGGAATTTTAGCAAAGGATTTATTTAGTTCAAGTAAACAAGCATGTTTTAAAAGTCTTTCAAAGAATTTATACTTCCCTGTTATATTCGTGTGGGGAAAACTGTGCCAAATTCTTTCATGAAGGAGTGTTAGTAACTGAGAAAGGTGAAGGGACATCAAATCTTCCTCTGATCCACATTTATTTACACATCAATTTCATTACTAGTTAAGAAATTCTTTATTATAAAATTGAGACCCATGAATGGGGATAATTGAGGATGACAGATAACAATATTTACAGTTCAGAATGCTTTCCTATATATTTTTCTTAATAATATTTTCTTCCAGTTCCATGTAAAGATAGCTTTCAACATTTATTGGTTTTCCTTTAAAAATTATTTTTTCTAGTTATATGTAAAGACAGTTTTTCAACATTCATTTTTGTAAAAGTTTGAGTTCTAAATTTTCTGCTTTCCTTGCCACCTCCCCAAGACATGAAGCAACGTGATATACATGTACAGTGATGTTAAACTCCCCATGATTTATGTTATGAAAAAAAAATCAGAAAAGGGGAAAATGACAAGAAAAAAATTTTAAATGTGAAAATAGGATGCTTCGGGGCAGCTAGGTAGCGCAGTGAGTAGAGCATTGGCCCTGGAGTCAGAAGGATCCGAGTTTGGATCCGACCTCAGACACTCAACACACAAACGAACAAAAGACCTAGCTGTGTGACCTTGGGCAAGTTACTTAACCCCAATTGCCCTCCAAAAAAATAAAGCAAAAAATAAAAAAAGAGTTCCATGAGTTTCTAAAAAATATATATAAAAAAAAAAAGAAAATAGGATGCTTCTATCTACATACACACTACATAATTCTTTCTCTGAATGTAGTTAGCATTTTCTATCATGAGTCCTTCAGAATTATCTGTAAGGGTTATGGGATTTAAAGATCTTCCATGACCCATTAGACTTGCTAACATAGCAGGAAGGGGTGGGGCAAGAGGAAGTGGAAGCAAAGCTAGAGTTCTGGTGGTGACTGGCAGCAATGGCAGTGGTGGTGGAGGTGGAAGTGCAAACCCCTTTTTGAACCAGCCAAAATTTCTGCTAAGGACTCTTTTTGGGGAGTGCCAGGGACCGGAACTGCGGGGGGCCAGAGCTGTTGGAGCATGCTTCCTGGATGCTGAGCAGTTGTTGTGAGTGGGGAGAGAAGGACCTTTGACTGAGGTAGCCTGTTCTGTTTTGAAGGCTTAAGAATATGGTTGCTTACTATGTTAACTACATGTGCCAATTTCATAACTACTCTGATGGCTTTGACTTTCTGGTTTTGGGACTCAGTTTTTTGGTGTTTTAATAAATGTTATAGCTTTATCCCCCATATAGAAAGCCTAGTATATTTTATGATTAATAACCACATAAGGGCGGCTAGGTGGCGCAGTGAATAGAGCGCCGGCCCTGGAATCAGAAGGACCTGAGTTCGGAGCTGGCCTCTGACACTTAATCCATACAAACAAAAACCTAGCCGTGTAACCTTGGGCAAGTTACTTAACCCCAATTGCCCTAAAGGGGCGGCTAGGTGGCGCAGTGAGTAAGAGTGCCGGCCTCGGAGTTTGGATGACCCGAGATCAGATCCGGCCTCAGAAAATGAGCACCCATGCATAAATCAAATGACTAGCCGTGTAACTTTGAGCAAGTTACTTAACCCCAATTGCTTTAAAAAAAAATAAAATAACCACATAAGCCTATATTTAATTGCCATAGGCATTGAGAATATTGCATTGTTAATATATTATCTTGAATCAAAGTATTGCTGAGAAGAGCTAAGTCTATCATAGTTGATTATTACACAATGTTGCTTTTGCTGCATACAATGTTTCTGCTCATTTCATTCAGGATCAGTTAAAGCAAGTCTTTCCTGGTTTTTCAGAAATTTTCCTGCTTATAATTTCTTATAGAACAATAATATTCCATGATACTCATGTAACACAGTTTGTTCAGTCATTCCCCAACCAATGGGCATCCCCTTGATTTCTAGTTCTTGGCCACAACAAAAAGATCTGCTGTATTTTTTTTTTTCTTTTGACTTTTTATGATCTCTTTGATAAAATCCTACTAGTGATACTGCAGGATCAAAGTTTTGTAGTTGGATTGGACTTTAGACAGTTCCAAATTGCTCTCCAAAACTTCACCAACAATGCATTAGGGTCCCAATTTTCACAAAGCTTCTCCAACATTTATCATTTTCCTGTTTTGTCATATTAGCCAATCTGAAAAGTGTAACATAGTACCTTGGAGTTGTTTTATTTGCATGTCTCTAATCAATAGTGATTTAAATCATCTTTTATATGATAATAGAAAGCTTTAATTTCTTCATCTGAAAATGCCCATACCCTTTGATCGTTTATCAATTGGGGAATAACATACATTCTTATAAATTTGATTCAGGTCTCCATGTATTTAAGAAATAAAAACTTTAGTAGAAATACTGACTGCAAAAATTGTGTCCAAGATTTCTGCTTTTCTTTTAATCTTGGTTTCACTAGCTTTTTTCATGAAAACTGTTTAATTTAGTGTAATCAAAATTATCCATTTTGCATTTCCTAGCATTCTCTATCTCTTGTTTGGTCATAAATTCTTCCCTTCTCTATAAATCTGACAGGCAAATTTATTCTTTGCTCTCTTAATTTGCTTGGTGATATTATCTCTTTTGTCTAAATCATGTACCCATTTTGACCTAGCCTAGTTTTCATCAAACTATTTTCCAGTTTTCCCAGCATCATTTTGTCAAATAATGAGTTATTATCTCAGAAGCTGGAGTCTTTGGGTTTATCAAACAATATATTACTATAGTCATTGACTACTGTGCCTTGTGTAACTAACCTGTTACATTGATTCACCACTCTATTCCTTAGCCAGTATCTAAAAAATTTTGATGACTGCCACTTTATAATATAGTTCTAGATCAGTATAGCTAGGTCACTTTCCCTTGCATTTTTTCACTAATTTCCTTGATATTCTTGACCTTCTGATCTTCCAAAAGAATTTTGTTATTTTTGTTAGCACAGTAAAATAATTTTTTGGTAGTTTGTTTGGTACAGCACCCAATAAATAAATTAATTTAGATAGAGTTGTCATTTTGTAGTTAGCTTTGGCCTACGCATAAGCAACTGATATTTCTTTCCAGTTCTTTATATGTAACTTTATTTGTGTGGAAAGTGTTTTGTAAACTGTGTGAGTATCGTTCCTGGGTTTGTGTTGGCAGTTTGATTCTCAACTATTTTATATAGTCTGCAGTTATTTTTTTCCTTTAAACATTATTTTACTTTTCCAATATTTACATATAAAGAAAAAATTTAGCAGTCATTTTTACAAGATTTTGAGTTCCTAATTTCTCTCCCTACCTTGCTTCCTCTCCTTCCCTTTCTGAAAATGGTGCACAGCTGGATATAGTTTATATGTATACTATGATTTAAAGCATATTTTCATATTCATCACAGTTGTGGAAGAAGAAAAAGATAAAAATGAGAATGAATTAAGACAGTGAACAATATATGCTTCAATCTAGATTCAGCATCCATCAGTTCTGTGTCTGTATTGGCTGCAATTATTTTAAATGGAATTATTTTTTTTCCAACTCTTGCTACTGGACTTTATTAGTGGTATATAGAAAGGCTAATGATATATGAGAATTTATTTTACATCCTGCAACTTTTCTAAAGTTATTAAGTTTTTCAAGTAATTTTTAATTGATTCTCTAGGATTCTTTAAATATATCAACATATCATTTGCAAAGAGTGATAGTTTTGTTCCTCATTGCCTATTCTCATTCCTTCATTTTCTTTTCTTATTGGTAAAGTTAATATTTCCAGTACAATATTGAATAAAAACGATGATAATAGGCATCCTTGTTTTAGCACTGATCTTACATAAAACTTTACTAATAGTTTTAGATAGTGTTTACCATTTTAAGGAAAAGATAATTTATTCTTATGCTCTCCAATATTTTTAATAGGAACGGGTGTTGTATTTTGTTGAAAGCTTTTTCTTCATTTATTAAGATAAGCATATGATTTCTGTTAGGTTTGTTGTTCATATGGTCATAATTTTCCTAATATTGAACCAGTCCTACTTTCCTGTTACAAATCCCACCTTGTTATAGTGTATTATGTTAGTGATAAATTGCTATAATCCCTTTTAAAATACTTTATTTAAATTTTTTGTGTCAATAATCATTAGGGAAATATTTCAACTTTTTTTTTTCCTCTTTTGCCTCTTCCTAGTTTAGGTATCAGCACAATAGTGGTTTCACAAAATAGGAATTTTGGAAAAATAGGATTCAACCTATTTTTCCAGATAGTTTATATAGTATTGTTTATATAGTATTGGAATTTATATAGTTTATATAGTATTGGAATGAAATGTTTTTGTTTTTTTTTTGTTTTTTTAATGATTGGTAGAAATCACTTGTAAATGCATCTGTCCCTGGAGTTTTTTCTTAAGGAGTTCATTGTAGGATTGTTTATTTTTCTAAAATAAAGTTATTCAAGTATTTCATTTCATTTTCTGATAATCTGGGAAATTTATATTTCTTTGCAAATATTCATCTATTTCACTTAGATTGCCAGATTTATTGGCATACAGTTGGGCAAAGTATGTCCTGAATATTGTTTTACTTTATTCTTCATTTGTGGTACATTCACCCTTTTCATTTTTGATAACGGTAATATGGTTTTCTTCTTTTTGTTAAATCAAATTAACCAAAGGTTTATTTATTGTATTGTTTTTCTTTTCATAGAGCCAGTCCTTAGTTCCATTTATTAGTTCAATAGTTTTTTTTTAATTTTCAATTTATTATTCTATCCTTTGATTTTCAGAATTTGTAATTTGATATTTAATTGAAGATGTTTTTTAGCTTTTTTAGTTGCATGCCCAAGTCATTGATCTCTTCTATCTTTATTTTTTTTTCATTTAACCATTTAGAGATAGAAAATTTCCTTTAAGAATTGTTTTGGATTCATCTTATATGTTTCAGTATATTGTCTTATTACTGTTCTCTTTGAGGAAATTATTGATTATTTCTATGGTTTGTTATTTGACTCATTCACTCTTTAGAATTAAATTACTCAGTTTCCAATTACTTTTTAGCCTTTCTTTCCATGGCCCTTTATTGCATCATGATGTGAAAAGGATGAATTTAATATCATTACTTTACTGGATTGGATTGTGAGGATTTTATGTTCTAGGACATGGTCAATTTTTTTTTATCAGTGCCATGTATTATACTGAGAAAAAGGTATTATTTCTTTCTATCCCCACCCAATTTTCTCCAAAGGCCTATCATCCAGCTTTTTGAAAATTTTATTCACCTCTTTTACTTCTTTCTTGCTTATTTTGTGGTTAGATTTATCTAGTTCTTAGAAGAAGGATAGGATAAGGTCCAGTAGTATAGTTTTGCTACTATTTCTTCCTATAACTCAGATTCTCCTCTAAAAAATTTTTATTTTATAGCACTTGGTGGACATATGTTTAGTATTGATATTACTTCATTATCTATTTTACCTTTTAGGAAGAAGTAATTTCCTCCTTTATCTCTCTTAATTAGGTCTATTTTTGCTTTTACTTTGAGATCAGGATTGCAACCCAGTTTTTTTTTTGTTAGTTTGTTTGTTTTGTTTTGTTTTTTAACTTTAGTTGAAGCATAGTATACTTACATTTCACCTTTGCCTGGCACTGTCCTGACCACTCCTCCTACATATTTGCTAGCAAAATGGCTAGGTTTAAGCCAATCTTCTTGGTGGTCAGTTTCTTTAACGAAGAAGCATCTAGGTAATATGTAATAACATTTCTTTTTCTTTAAATATTTATAGCTGCTTCTCAAATTCTCTCAGGAAGAGTCCAAATCTCTTCCTGAAAGATTGAATATCTCAAATTTTGTAGCTAATGAGAGGATAGGTTGTTACTGTCCAAGCTGTATTTCAAGGATTTTTTTTATATTTGCTTGTTATTTGTAGACAATATCATACTTTCATTGTTATAAGATCTATAATACATCTGGAAGTCACAGGATCATAAGATTTATGAACTTAGAGACAGAGTTGGAGGAAACATTAGAGGTAATCTCACATTGTCTCATTTTATAGATGAGGAAATGGAAGTCTAGAGAGGTTGTAATTTGTCAAAGGTTACAAGAGGAGTAGGCAACAGTTATATAACTTGTCTCTTCTGAGTCTTAATCCATTGAATTGAGCTTTGTCACTCCTGAAACTTCATGGTTGTTATTGATCTAGACAATAATAAATCACCTCTAGTAGACAGAAGTTTTCCTCTCTCTTCCCTCTCTGTCCCCATCTGCTTCATTTGAAAGTAATAAGCATATTCCTGAAAATGTTAGTTGACTTTTCAACTGAGGCTAACTCAGAGAACTTGGCTGTATTCTTTCATTTTTCAGGTTATTGTTAAAACATGTATTTTAGTAATAGAATTCAATTTCAATGTATTTCTTTCTTTATAGTTAATTGTAAAATTGCCCAACTCCAATACACTTTACTATGGATTAAGCAGATAGTGGGTAGGGTAGTCAACTTTAGGTCATGAAACACGTGGTGTTTAGAAAAAAGAAATTTATGCTCATGGCACACTTTTGAATTTAATTTGAATCATTAATATTTTCACCATCACTTTAGTAAGTCTAGACAATCAATAAAACAATAAATCAAGCCCTGATTGGTAGTACTTACTGATTCCTGCTCACACTGAAAATTTAATAAGCAGTTCATAAACCAGATTAAGCTGACTCCAACATATTCCTAGTTGTGGGTCCAGATCTCTTCCTGAAATAGTGGATTTCACAAATTTTGTAGCTAATGAGAGCATGGATTGTTAATAATTATAACTGACCAAGATTAGTGTTTCAGTAAACCTTATTCCATTAACTCTTTACTGTCTAAGTTGGATTTCAAGGAAATTTTTTTTGTTATATATTTATTTGTTATATATCTCCTTGATTTTTTTTTATCAAAGTTGATTATTAAGTTTCTTCATTTACATGCCCTCTGTAATTGAAGTTTCTCTCTCTCTCTCTCTCTCTCTCTCTCTCTCTCTCTCTCTCTCTCTCTCTCTGTGTGTGTGTGTGTGTGTGTGTGTGTGTGTTTGATGGCACTATAAGATCAACAGAACCATCAGGGGAAAGTAAGTATGTCAGCAGATTTTCATCAATTTTGAATTTGCTGCTTGATTTTTAAGTGCTGGAAGAAGCCCTCCAAAGTAGCCAAATGATATATAACATTTGTAAGTTATTATTCTACTCCTATTGTTCTGGTAGGGGTTCACAAACAGTTATGCATCTGGTGTTTATCCACTCAAGGATGTCAACATACACTGAATTCATCCACTGTCATGCAAAGCATATCATTCAACTATTATTTACATTGAGGAGGCCATGTTCTATAATTCACAAATGTACATGTAAAACAACATTCCTTGCAAACGTTTATCAAATATTTTTACTGGGTGCCAGTACAGTATTTGTTTCTGCTCAGAGATGGTGAATGTGAAAAACTTTTACATTCAGGAAAGGATAGTGATGATAAGGTGAAAATTACTTGATTTTTCTATACATCATTCTTTTTTCTTCCAGAAGCAAGATAGTCCTTAAAGTTTCCTAAGCCTTAAGAATCAACTGTGGAGGCCAGTATCCCCAGGGTGGCTTTCAACACAGGTTCTTAGATCTGCTTTTCTAAAGGAAAGCAACTCAAAATGGGCTAACAGTCTTGCTTTAATCAAACATATGTCATTTACCTAGTTCAGGGTAAAAGAGGTCAGCATCCCGAACTTCAGAGAATTCAGAGGTTACAAGCAGACAGAGAAACAGTTCAGCAGACAGGCTTCGAACTGATTTGACCTTTACATCCATACCTAGTCACAGTTACTAGAGAGGGAAGCACCAACACCTGGGTTTTCAAAACTGGGAGGCTCAATGACTGCCCACAATCTCACCTGGTCAAATAATACAACTCTTCTCAAAGTGAACCCCAAAACAAAGCCCCACTTCAGGGTTTATATAGCCTTCTCCCGGCTCCATAACCCTCTTGACCAATTGCCAAATCACAGAGAACCAAGGTGTGGGCATTCCTGAAAAGCAAGCCTCATGCCACAGGCTCCAGGTGCACTTCAGCCTATCAAAGGACTTAGGGGCAGGGAAGATCTTAAATTCCTATTCCTATAACAGTAATATAGTAACCTCTCTGCAAGTGCTAAGTCCAATGTGTTTTTTCTCATCTTGTGGAACTTTTGTTGAATTGCACAATTTTCTGATTATTTTCTTCTACAGTATTTCCCATTAATTGCAGCAGTCACATAACCCACATGGCACATGTAATGTGTGCAATGTCTTCCTCTTTTATCTGAAGTACTTAATGTATATTAGAAGAATGTGAAAATCAAAGAAATTTTTGTAAAACTTTTAACATGTCTTCTCTCTCTTTTTTTTTTAATCAGTATAATCAGCAACAGTCAAAAGATCTCGTTATACCTCTTCTAGACTCTTCTCAGTCAATTTTTTGTTGCCAGATCTTCCAATATTTGTGTAATTCTTTCCTCCCATAATCCATGGTTCATTATTATTATTATTATTATTATTATTATTATTATTATTATTATTATTATTATTTATCTAAAGTCACATGCCATGATTCCATAGGGGTTTGGTTCTAACAGCTCAGGTTTCTTGTCATTGGTTCTCACAAAGTGTGCTTCTCTGGGTGGAAAAGGCTGATGTTTCAGTTGAACTCAAGTGCCTTATTCTTTCACTTCCTTCTTCTGAACATTTTCCTTTATCAGCTTCAGAAAGCTATCTCAGTTCTTGGAATGCTTAATATGCTCAATGCGCACATTATTTCTCTTGGCTAGAATCTTGCACTTAATCTGTTTACAACAATGCATATGGAATGTTGAGTAACATTGTAGGTCCATCAAGTCTTGCCATGGTAACATTTTTGGGCAATCCTTGTTGAACTGTGCCCATACCCTTGATATCTACAATTTCATGTTTCTTGTATATTTGCATATATGTAGCCAAAGGGAAACATTGTGTTTTTAAAAGGTCCTAGACAACATGTATCATGTCTCTCTCCTTTTTCCTTTTGTGTTCATCATTTTGGCAACTCACTGGAATATGGCAGATCAGGCAGAAAGCTGTCATTCTTTTAGATGCTTAAGGCTATTATCAGCCAAAAGCAAGGGGGCTTTTATGATGGACTTTCAAATGCATATCATAGACATGCTTTTTAATAAATTCAGCAAAATACAAAAAATGCAAATAACCAAATACAATGTTCTTACTTAAACTGTCTTTATTGTTTTTTAGTGTATGTGACACTTCTATTCATTCTGTGATTCAAGCAATCTAGAAAAGGTATTTACTTTTTCTGGTCAATTTTCATTAATGAATTATTAAATATTGATGATAAAAACAGATGCAAAATAAATAATGGACAGTTGTATTAACTTTACAACATCCTCTGAGGAGGTAGAAGAGGTGCCTGTTCTGGGAACACCCCTTGAACTCTGATTAAATGATCCCATTTGATGAGGCATTTGCATGAGGGCATAAACCTTACACTGTGACGGATTGTGACTGGGCCCAGATCTCTGTTACTAGCCTAGCCCTCCATTGTCCATCTTCTTCCCCCCTTGAGCCTAATAAATATCAATCCACCCTTGAACTGGCCTAGCCCACCGTTGTCTGTAGACTCCAGTTAGCCCCCAGCAACTTCTCACCCTTAATCACTCATTGACCTCATATGACTTCTCCTGAAGACTCTCCCCAAACTCCCCAAACTCCTCCTTTAGACCACCCCTAGATTCCTCCCACAATTTTCTGTATATAAGATCCCATCTTCCCTCCATGTATGTGAGAGTGCCATAGAATGACCTAGCACAGACTTACTCTGTGTCCAAGACAAGCGAACTTTTAATAAACTTTACTTTTCTTTGGCTGAGAAGATTTGAGTCGAATTCATTGGGTAGGACCAGGGGTGTTGGTATTTTGAGTTCTCCAGAGCAATCCTAACCCTCTTTATGGATAACCTCTTCAATCACACTAAAAAATGTATCAATTGTAGAGGGAAATTAAATTAAGAAACTTTAAAATGTACTTTGATATAAAACCAAGCAAGTAAAAAAAAAATCCTTGAATTATGACTTGTACAGTAAAGAGTTAATGGAATAAGGTTAACTGAGTCACCAATGTTGAACAATGAAAAATGTGAAAAATGATTTTCCTTAGTAATCATTATCTTTGAAACTAAGAGCTCCCATCCCCAGTCTCCTTTTTAGTAAATCATTTAGAAGGACATTACTGATAAAGAGATTGCTTTGGAAACTTTGGAAACTACTCAGATTTGGGTGGATACAGATTCTTCTACCTAGATAACCCAAGACTGGGAGTGGTCTGGTGTGGTAGGAAGATGGTCTGATAAAGCAGGTCTTTCCTCAGGCCAGAGGTAAATGATAATGGGATGATATAAGCCCTGTTGAAAAGATACAAATCTGGTCACCTACCTCCCAAATCAAGCCAGTTCTGAACTGACATCCTTAGGTGGGCCCAGTTCTGGATTTTAACTCTCATGCAAGGCCAGCTTGTGAGAGAACTCTGGAATTTGGCTATAATATTCCTAGGAGGTTTCTTTTGGGGAGCTTTTTCAAAAGGTGATTAGTGAATTCCTTCATTTTCTATTTTTCCCTCTGATTCTAGAATACCAGGGCTATATTGCTTGAAAATTTCCTGAAAGATGGTGTTTAGGCTCTTTTTTTTTTTTATCATGGCTTTCAGGTAGTCCAATAATTTTAAAATGATCTCTCCTGGATCTATTTTACAGGTCAGTGGTTTTTCCAATGCAGTATTTCACATTGCCTTTTATTTTTTCATTTGTTTGGATCTGTTTTAGAGTATCTTGATTTCTCATAAAGTCATTAGCTTACAGTTGCTACAGTCTAATTTTGAAGGAATTATTCTCTGCAGTGAGTTTTTAAAATTTCTTTTGTATCTGACCAATTTGATTTTTTAAAGCATTCTTCTCCTCATTGCCTGTTTGGGCCTCTTTTGCTATTTGTTTAGACTATGTTTAAGTGTTATTTTCATCAGTGTATTTTTTGGGTCTCTTTTATCAGGCTGTTGATTCACTTTTCATGATTTTCTTGCATCATTCTCATTTGTCTTCCCAATTTTTCCTCTACTTCTCTTACTTAATTTTTAAAATCCTTCTTGAGTTCCTCTATGGACTGTAATCAGTTCGTATTTTTCTTGGAGGCTTTTTATGCAGGAGTTCTGACTTCTCTGTTATCAACATAGCTCTCAAATGTAGATCTCTCTCCATGCCCCATACCTTGATTTCAAAATGAAATCCCATAGGTATTCACTCACATCTTTATATCCTTACAGGGATCTGAACTCCATTTATATCTTATCTTGTCTTTTCCTAAGCATTGGTGCTCTTCTATTTTTAACACATTAAAATTATTCTCTAGTGGCCCAGATAAGTATCATACTAAAGCCTGTTCTAACCAGCCTTCCAAATATAGTAAATGACTGGAGTTGGGACTTTTTCCTCTCTTAATGGTAATTAAGAGTACAGTACTTTGTTCATCACTGAGTTTGCCGCCTTCTTCTTCTTCTTCTTCTTCTTCTTCTTCTTCTTCTTCTTCTTCTTCTTCTTCTTCTTCCTCTTCTTCTTCTTCTTCTTCTTCCTCTTCTTCTTCTTCTTCTTCTTCTTCTTCTTCTTCTTCTTCCTCTTCTTCTTCTTCTTCTTCTTCTTCTTCTTTTTTTGAGGCTGTAGGATGAGAGATTTTTCTAATAGATTCTTAGGAAATAATAAATTGAAATTGCCAATATAGTGACTATCTCCATTGTATCCAGGTAAGGAGTAGTTTCCAGGAAAATGTACCTTCACAGAAAATGAAAAACAGGAAATTAAGGAAAAGAATTGGTCAGAGTGGGGAGAAAAGGAGAATGTTTGTAGGAAGAACTACAATAAAGATATGTAATTGTTTTTAGTTTTCTCATTGTTATATATTCTGGTAGTGGTGATATACAGATTTTTATATATGAAATAAGACATATTTTTAGTCCGTATGTATGTGTTTTTCTTTCAGTCCCTATTAAGATTGCAAACATGAACTTGAATGTGAATATTAAAAAAATCCCTGCTAAGCTTTGATCATTAGGCAATTGTTTGGCAATGAGACTTAATGTTGAAAGTCTCAGCAAAGACTTTCTACAGTAAGGGGAGCTCTGTGTTTCTCTGTCAGGCAAACAACAGAAGGGTTTTTGTGTACAGTCACATAAGCATAAAAATGGCAGATGCCCTTACTTTCCGCAACTTAAAGTGATCAGTCTGAAAAAAAGCATTCATCAGAGACCATACAAAGAAGACTTCTAGATGTCAAAGGAAGAGATGGTTGGTCGATTAGTACACGCTGTGTTTCATCAAACAATAGTCTGGTCTCATTCATTTTCAATATAATTGGCTCCTTTTCTTATATTTCATGACACTATCTCATCATTTTCAACAAAACAAAGCATAAAGCTTTTGATTGTAAGCTCTGTTTTCAGCTATTGTACAAAAAGCTAGGAAATGAAAAAAAAGTTAGTAATTAGTGAAGTAAAAAGACATCAATGGGCTACTTTTTATTGTCAAGTGGGTTGAAAAAGAAATTGACTAAAAAAGACCAAAAAAGAAAAAAAATAAAAGTTTTATCTTGTTCTATAAGGAGTATTGTAAACATTTGAAATGCAGTGTTGAGTACAAATGAAAATGCCTAGCTGTTTGGTTTTGGTAGTTTAATGAAAACCTAAAAAAAATTCCAGAGGACAAACATATCTTTGATTTAAAATAACAGCAGTCTATTATGATTACAGAAAATTTATGTCTTAATATATTTTGCAGATATAGTTGTGATTTTTATTATAATATTTTTGTTTTGAGACAACAGGCTATTCACAGCAAATACCACTTTTGAAAACTCAGTCCTCCAAGGAAGTGAAGCACAAACTCCTGATATGTTTGTAGATGATACTTTGTTATTTTCCACTTTTTTTTTTTTACTTTCCCAATTATACAATGCATGGAAGAATATATGTTTTAACTTTGAGAATATCAATGCTATCTATACTTTGCCTTCCTAGCCATGGCAAACTTTATCCTTTTGGGTCTTATTTCTTCATTTTGTAGTATTAGTTCATTTTTTTAATGTTTCTCTTTATACAGTATATCCCTAATTAATTCTTTTATCACAACATCTTAATGTCCCATTATTTTCATATTTGATAAGAATGTATTTGTTCAGATACCCCATCATTATTAGATGCATTTTGTTTTCAGGTTTGCTTATCACTAATAATGGTATTTGAGGTAGTGAGGTGGCAGAGTGGAGAAAGGACTGGGCTTGGAATCAGGAAGATTCTTCTTCCTGAGTTCATATCTGGCCTCTGACACTTACTAACTGTATGACCTTGGGCAAATCACTTAATCCTGTTTGCCTCAGTTCCTCACCTGTAAAATGGACTGGAGAGGGAAATGGTAAAGCACTCTAATAATTTTGTCAAGAAAACTCCAAAATGGAGTAAAAAAGAGTTGGAAACAATAAAAAACAGCTGAACCACCACCACAGCAATAAGATTATTAATATGATTGTCAATATTATCTTATTACTTGGGGTATATTCCTTCAGGATTATCACTGGGTTAAATGAGATGAATAATTTATAACTTATCTTGCTCAAATTCCAATTATCTTGAAATATTGGTAATGCATTGAAAATGGATCATTGTACAAACCTTGACTTAACATATTTTTTTTCTACACAACCCCTCCAACTCTAAATTTTCGGATCTTTACATATTTGCTAATTTGATAGATATAAGATCATACCTAAGAGAAAATGGACAACCAGAAATCCTCAAATAACTCTCCTCCCCTCTTCTTTTTTTCTCTCTCTTGTCTCTGTCTGTATTTCTCCCTATCTCTCTGTTTCTCTCTGTCTTTCTCTCTGTCTTCCTCTCTTTGTCTCCCTCTCTCTGTCTCTGCATGTCTACCCAGTTGATGCAGTTAACTGGAATTGATAATAGTTTGCCCCCTCACCACAAGATTTGTTTCTCAGAATGATGGGAAGGTCTTTTCTGTCTTGTAATTATGTTTTTAAAGCTAACTGATTTGTCTCTATTGTGAAAGATTTCTTTTTAAGTGGTGGCTAGGTGGCGCCCCCCCAAAAAAGAAAGATTTCTTTATCAATTGATAATAACCATGGGTTTTTTTGGGTTTCTGGGTATCCAGTGGTATACAGTACTGTCCCTGAAAAATTCTACAGTAAAAATTGGCACCTGCTCTGTGCCTTGATAGTCTAAGAGTATTACATGGGAGGTTAACCAACTTGCCAAGAATCACACTGTCAACTTAAAAAAAAAAAAAGGTTGGAACAGAATTTTTCCAGGGATAGTATAATCAATAAGGAACTGGACTTGGAATTGGGAAGCTGTTGGCTTTAATTTCAGCTTAGAAAATGACTGCTTATGTAACCCTGGACAAAAATTTCCCCTTCCTTTCCTTTTTCTGTAAAATGATATAGACGTGCCTCTAAGATTCTTTCCCTACCTAAATCTATGATCCTGTGAGCCAATTGCTCTCATTCCTGGGGCTCTGAGCTCTTTATACATTATGCCACACTCTGCTTTTATTATTAAAGTGATTAATTATATTAAAAGTTTCCATAATATAAAATAATTCTTTAATTTTCAAGATCAATTTTATATGATCCTCTCTAATTATTTGGGGAACATACCCTTTGTGGTATGTTCATATCAATATTCATAAGTCATTTTGGACATAGTTCCATTTGATTTATTGTTCCTCCTTGGCTTGGGTGTCTGAACAATATTTGACTCACAGAAGCTAGATGGCACTTTTCATTATTTTTATTTCTTCTTTCTTTTTTTAGAAAAGATCATGTAATGCAGGATCCATTTCCTTTAAACATTTTATAGGATTCACTTATACAGTGAACAAGCCACAGACCACAGAAATCTTATGAATTATTTTATGATTTTCATAATTTTTCAGTTTGGAAATTGGTCATTTAGATTATAATTTAGATTTTTTTTGTTGATAGGATACTATTATTGATATTCTATTTCATTTAATTTTTCAGTTTTTTGTATAATTGAGTAAAAACAATTCTGTTATGCTCCACTTATGAACTACAAATTTTTCTTTTTATCTTAAAACTAGATTTTTTCACTCTTGAAATATAATTCTGAGGTGATTGATCAATTTTATTTCTTTTTTGTGAAAATATTTTTTGTTAATTCAATTTTCATCTTAGTTTTACTAAATGTGTAAATATGCAGAAATATATAGATATGTAGTTATAGTTCTCTCTTCATAAATGAGTTTATTAATAAATATTTTTCTAATGACTATTTAGATGTTTCATAAATTTTGGTCTCTTGCTTCATTCTTTTCATTCTATTTAATATAATCAATATTTCTCTCAGCTGTTCTTTTTACCTTTTCATTATCTGGAACATCATTATTTCATTTCCATTATCCAGGTTGTTATGGATATAACCTGCTATATAATTCCTTTTTTGATATTGTGGTCTGTAATTTAATTTAATTTAATTTGGAAATATTTATTAAGTTCTTTTTATGTGATATGAACTGTGCTAAGCACTGGAGATAGAAGAGGAAATAAAGAGGAAAGTAAGCATTTATTAGGCACCTCCTTTGTTCCATAAGAACAAGGTGATAAGGTCTTAACAAATGTTTCATTTGATTCTCACAACAGTATTTGGGATATTATTATTATCATTTTATAGTTGAGGAAACTGAGACAAAAGTGACATGACTTTCCCAGGGTCACAGAGAGTAATTCTCTGATGCCAAATTTAAATTCAAGTTTTCCTGATTCCATGACCAACATTTTATTTCCTGTACACCTGTATTAAAAAAAAAAAAACAAAAAAAAACTTATATTTGGGGCGGCTAGGTGGTGCAGTGAATAGAGCGCCGGCCCTGGAGTCAGAAGGATCTGAGTTCTGAGCCAACCTCAGACAGTTAATCCACACAAACAAAAACCTAGCCGTGTAACCTTGGGCAAGTTACTTAACCCCAATTACCGTAAAGGGGCGGCTAGGTGGCGCAGTGAGTAAGAGCGCCAGCCTCAGAGTTGGGATGACCCAAGATCAAATCCGGCCTCAGAAAATGAGCACCCACACATAAATAATGACTAGCCGTGTAACCTTGAGCAAGTTACTTAACCCCAATTGCTTAAAAAAAAAAAGACTTAAAAAAAAACTTATATTCTATCATGGAGATATTTCATCTCTCTCTCTCTCTCTCTCTCTCTCTCTCTATATATATATATATATATATGTATATATATATATGTATGTATGTATAGATTGGCAGTATATATACACATATACACACTATATTTATATGTACACACATATATGCACACACAAACATATATATAGAATCAGGGCAGATGATAGAACATATCAATTATGATAGTTTCTTAATGGAAGATAAATAATTTCAAAGAACGAGAACAGAAATACAGAGAAGAGTGGGATTGGGTAGGGCTGACTGAAATGAATGACTTTTAGTAAGCAGAAAGTAGTTGTCAGGGAATAGAGCTTAAGTCTAAGAATCTTCAGAAGAAGAAAGGTAATGTTGATTTGATCATTAGTCCCTGAAAAGATATTGGTCAGATTCATGTGTGGGGAGTCAGATATATTTGTCTATTATATATTTCTTAATTTTATGCATTTTTAACATTACCTTTTTTAAATCATGTTTGCTACTCCTGATGGTTTATTCACAGGAGATTAAAAACAACGACAACAACAACAACAACAAAAAAAACCCTTTATCCCAGACCCTCACTGTAACTCTGTATCTGTCTGTATTTTTAACATGTGATTCTTGGATTTAATAAGTTCATGGATTAGGTGTTGTAATTCATTATGCAACTTCATTATATTGGAGAGTTGATCCCATTAACATTTAAAATTATAATAATTTCTTTGTACTTTGAATATATCATATGATATCTGCTTTGGGGGTTAAAATGTTTAAAATTACAGTTCCCTCCACCCCTTGTATCAGGATTTTCTCTTTTCTTCCAGCCTACATAATGATGACTACATCTTATTTTTTAGAAAAAAAAATAGATATAGATATCTGCAACTTTTTAAATTGATGCAATATGAACCCTGCCTCTAATCTCAGACATAGAGAGCCCATTTCCTTTTCATAGCTCAGATTCTTTAACTCTACTTTCAATTTTTTTAAAACTTTTTTCTTTCTCTACAAATTTAAAGTATTTCATTTTTTCTGAAATGAGAGAGAATACTCTTTATTTTTTAAAATATCTTTTTTTCTAAAATAATTTAAAATTTCTTTATTTCTAAGGCATTTATTTACAGCTCCAATTAGTAACTCAATTCATCCCTTTTCCTCCTCTTTCCCTCCTCTAGTATAGATCTATCTGATCATACAAATTGATAACTATGATTCTGTCTTTTCCTCCTTAATTACCCTTTGACATGATGTGATTTCTAGACTATAATAGTCTTTTTCTTCTAAAGTATAAAGAGTGTTTAGAACTTTTTTTCATGTTCTCTAATTAATTTTGGTAAATTTTCTATAATGTTTGATTTCATTCTGTTAAAATGTATCTTTAAAAAGATTTTTGCAGAAATATATAACATTTTATAGACTTTAGAGACAGTATATAAACCATTGCCCCTTTTTATCTCATTAAAATAACTTCACAGAATACCAGATTATAATTAGAAGGAATCTCAGAGGCCATGAATTCTAACTCACTCCTGAAGAAAAGTCCCTTAAAAACATAATCAGCTTTTTCCTTCTTGAAAATGCCCAGTAAGGAGAAACCCACTAGCTCTTGAATCAGTCAATATACTTTTATATGAATGTAATTATAACAAAATTCACTTCCCTTTATAATAAACCTGAATTTACCTCTTGGTATCTTATATTCATTGCTCCTAATTTTGCCTTTGGAAGATCAGCAGAAACATTCAGTCTCAAAGTTGAAAGTCACCTCAAAACTCTTCATCCCAATTTATAATTGAGATCTAACCACCTTCCAGTGCAATATATTTCTTTACATTAAAAAAAAAAGCCTTGCCTGATTAAACTGACATTCACTTATGTCTGTTGTATGTGAAAATTTGCAAAACTTTTCACTTTATCTCAAGATTCTTATCTAAGTGTAACATTTTGGAGAGATTTTAAATTAAGTTTTTGATCTAATGGCATTTTGTTGATTCCATCAGTCTACATTTTGGTCTTTATTTCCCAGGCTTTTAAGTTTTATTTTAATATAATTTCCTGTAGTAGGTAAGTTAGAGTCTACTTTTTAAAAATTATTGTTTTTGAGGTCATTGAATTTCAGGATGTGTCCTTATATCTTTAACTGTTATTAAATTTTTTTTAATGTATGTTATTTTAAATTTCACCTTTGCCATTCTTCTAGCAATTTCTTTTTCATTTATCTTTTAGCTTATTTTATCACAATATGTTTCAGAATTTATACTAAATGAATTAAACAATATTTTTTCAAAGCATATGTCAAACAAGAGAGATATAAATACATGAACAAAGTCAGTCCTTGTCCTTAAGTATCTTGCATTCTAGAAGGGAAGAAAATTCATTTAGAAAACTCGTGTGTCCATGAGATGTTTTGTTTTGCAAGATTATAGTGGTGAAGTGGAGTCATAATGGAATATACTGATGTTTACTTTTCAGTATTAATTGTTGTATTTGGTTATATTTCAAGAATTGTTAATAGATAGGTGTGATATGGTGGGTAAATTTATGTGATGGTGTGGATTGTGAGAAGATGGTGGTGAAATAAAGTGAAATATAGTTTTAGTTCCCTTGATATCAGGAACATTGAGGTACTCACTCAGAATAGAGGATGGGGGCATAGAGAGGGAGTTAAGAAAATGTAATATTTAATTCCTTCAAGGCATACTGTCTTTTCTGAGCATGAAAAAAGCTAAAATTAAGATGGCAGTGACAGTTTTAATAAGTAAACATTCAAATAAAGATTTAGTAATATTTAAGTAATTAATCTTTAATTAATAATTAATAACAAGTATTTGACAATAATTATTTTAATAAAAATATTTCACACATTATTTTTATCCCTCGACCCTGGAGATTTGTTTCATATCTTACTTTTTTCACCCCCTTAAGCCTCTCAACCACTATAAGCTTTTTACAGTTTTTACGATTATCAATTTGGTTTAGAAGGGCTATCAGAGGTTATATAATGCAACTATCTCACTTTATTCCCAAAGAAACTGGAGCCAAAAGAGATTATAATTTGCCTATTAAACAGAGTTGATAAGTTCCTTCACCAAGATTTTAACTAACATCCTCTGGTTCCAAATCCAGAACTCTTTCACCTTTTCCAAATGCCTTCCCTTGTTAAATGCCAGCAGAAGCACTTATTACATTGTGTTGACTTAGTTTACCACAAATCATCTTAGTATTTACCTCTATTCCATTCCTCTGGAAAACTTTTGAACTTCTCATCGAGCCCTTATTCCTTTTCCTACCCCTGTCTTTTACAGATATGCCTGACACCTAATTTACTGAGAAAATTAAGGTAATATATTGTGAGTTTCATCCCTCTCCCACCCCAGATTTCAATACACCTCTATGTCCTCATCTACTCTTTTCTACCTTAACTTCATATTTACAGTATTTTTTTTCTGTGCCATACCCTCTAGCTTTGTCCCAAATATTATCCTAACTACTCTATCCCAAGAACTCGTCCTATTGTTTCTCTGTATTTTCATCATTTCCATATCTGCCTTAGTATATCTCCTTTCTTAATTTCTAAACAAAGTAAATGTCTATCATTTTATCTTTATGCTTCATCACAGAGTTTTCCTTTTTATTGTCACATGCCTAGAAAACAAATTATCTCTACTTAATTCCTCTATTTCTTCACTATCTACTTTTCACCTCTTCTAGTCTATTCTCATATCCCATACCTTAACTAAACCTATGCTCTCTAAGGTTATAATTTACTTGATTACTACTGTGCTTTTGTAATTTTATCCTTTTCCACCTTTCTGCATTTTTTGACAAAGTTGATTATCTACTTTTCCTGGATGCTCTCTCTTCTATAATATTTATCTCTCCTGGTTCTCCTCCTCTTTTCCTGATCCTGTGTTCTTGCTCTAATAAATCATAATAAATCATAATCCATTGTCCTTAGCAAGCATATTTCCAAGTGCTCTTTCTTAGGGCCTCTTTAATTCTCACTAGAATCTCTCATTTGGTGATTTCATCCATTTCTATTGGTTCAATTTCCATATCCATGGAGGAGAGTCCCAAATTCATCTATATCTGTGTCTATATCCTTTCATAAACCCTTTCATGAGTTTAATTTTGTCTCCATCAACTGCCAGATTGATGGTTCCAGGATATTCTGTTAAGTATTTCAATCTCAATATATTTACACTGACTTATTTATTTTCCCTATTCCAAGCATGGCACTACTTCAAACTTCCTGATCTTTGTGGGTGAACAACCATTCTTTGAGACACTCAGATATATAATCTTTAAATTATCCTTGATTTTTCCCTCTTCCACTCAAATCCATATTAAGTAAGCTTCTTTGTCTTAAAGATTTAAAATTTTCAATTAATTTTACATCTCTGTCCTTCTCTTAATTTGCACAGACACCATGCCACTTTATGGAATCATCACTTCTTATCTAATATATTTAAAAAGTCTAGCTCTGTTATCTCTCTCTCCCTCTCTTTCTCTCTCTCTCTCTCTCTCTCTCTCTCTCTCTCTCTCTCTCTCTCTCTCTTTGAAAAATGCATTTTCTTTATAACTACACAAAAATGTCTTTCTAAGGGAGAGGATTGATAGCATCATGTTCTTCAAAGGTCAGAGGCAGTACTTCAATGCCTTCCATTTTACAAAACAAGAAAATGTAAAGTCCTTAGCCTTTCATTGAAATATTTCAGAAGTTGATTACTACCTACCTACATAGCATTATTACTAATTCTTTCTAGAAATCTTCATCTCAGAAAATATGGTTATTGCTTCTAAATAATTTGATATTGCATTTGTAATTTCTATGCATTCATAGAAGCAGTTTTTGATGCTTGAAGTTCAGTCTCATTTTCATTTCTCAAATCTTTATTTTCTTTTAATTTAGCCTAATGAGATATTTCTTGTTTCTGACTGTCAGTTAGCAATTTTTTTTCAAATGTATGGCATATAAAATTTTTATAAACATGCTTTTGATGACTGCATCAATATATTGATAAAATTGATTCTGATTAAATTCTCAAGCAGAATAGGAACATTTTGGGTCACATCACCAGAACACTTCCTGTAAGGTATTACTGACTGATTAATAATTCCTCAAATATCTTGTCATTCAACCTGGTCTATAGAAACAAGAGCCCTTTATTTTTTACTTCTTATCTGCAAGGACAGCATCTTGACTGTCACATTTTGCTGAAATCAAGGTAGACTATGTCTAGAGGATTTCCTTGTTTAATACTTATCTATTGATTTCCAAGAAGAAATCAATCAATTGATCAGTCAGTAGTTTTAAGTAGTTACTATGCACTAGGCAATATTTATTTGTACTGGAAATACAAGTACAAAAGTAATATAGTCCTGATTCTATTATTGGGAAATAACATGTTCACAGATGCATAATTCTAGGACACACACACACGTGTGTGTATATATATATACATATATGTGTGTGCATATATATGCACACATACAGGTACATACACACATACATGGTACACATACAGATACATACACACATACATGTACATACATGCATGCATATACATGGGCAAATGTATATATTTACACATGTGTTTGTGTGTATATATGCATGTATGCATTTATGTACGCATATAAAGATGCATAGTGATTGGCCCTGAGGAAGTTACTCAAAACTTGGGAACCAGAATGACCTCTTTAAGAAGATGAAATTTAAATTGAACTTTGAAGGGGACTAGTGTTCTAAGAGGTAAAGGTAGGGGCAGCTAGGTGGCACAGTGAGTAGAGCACCAGCCTTCGAGTCAGGAGGACCTGGGTTTGGATCCAGCCTCAGACACATCACACACACACACACACACACACACACACACACACACACACCACAAACTAGCTGTGTGACCTTGGGCAAGTCACTTAACCTCAATTGCCCTACCCTCAAAAAAAAAAAGTGGTAAAGGTGAAGAGTGAAAGAAAAAAAGAAGTGAGTACCTCTGATCTTTCTTCATCAACTGCTATTCTAGTTTCATAATTTATATTTCACCTTAAATCTTTCTATTTTTTTAAATGTTTTTAAAAGTATTTTGTTTACCTCTAAATTTTTCATACATGATTTGTGCTGTTTGAACTTTACTATTCTTTATAATATATTTTATAGAAATGCAACACATCAAGATATGTTTCCTTCATTGGTCTTACTTTCATCTCAAATATTTTAAAAATCTAAATTGTCTAATGTTTATCTATAACTGCTCTTAAGTCTCTTTAGGCATTATTCCATATTTTTCCTTGTTGGAATATTTTTTCATTGTGGTAATAGGGTTTCATTCTTGAGAATGTTAGCCCCATGTGGTCTAATGTCTATAGAATTTTACACCAATCTGCTCAACTAAAATATAGAGTGAATTTCTGAATATGTTTCATTTTTCCCTCCTTTCCCTTCTAAAATGAAATTTATATTTCTTCCCAGGTTTCTCAGTATTTGTGCTTAAGAATCTAATTGGTAATAATTAAGTTCATAGTGGATATGTTTCAATTTTATTTAGCTGTTACAAAGAAAAATTTTTGAGAAGAATTACAAAGAATAGATGTATAAACATTTGCTACCCATAAAGTGGGTTGCTTTCCCCTATTCTTCTTTTCTCTTGGGAGAGAATGAACTCAAACTTAAAGCAATTTCTCCAAAACTTTGAGTGGACAAAATTAACTTCTGAATTCTGCCTATCTGATGGATGAGTCAATATGGGTACATTTTGCCTTCATTATGTATATCTTTATATGCTAGGTCAATCAGGTTACTGGGGACTTCACTTTCCACTTAAACTGATTGGGTTTAAAATATGCCATAGACTATGAATTCTAAATCTCTGACAGTTTGTTTTTCCCAAGTTTCTAAACTCAGAAGGCCATAGCTTAGTTCACTATGACTTCTTTTATGAGCAGGAAAGATACAAAGTGATAATACCAAAGACCAATGTCAGAGACTACATATCAGTTACCTGTTTGGATATGCCTCTCCTAACCTGGAGAAATACAGTATTCTTTGTTTCCACACATAATCAGGAGGACTAAGGGGATCAGAATAATGTTCATTCCTTTTATCTTTTGAAAACTGAAATTATTATTAATTCAAGAGTTTATTACATCCTTAATTTGTAGCAGGGAGAACTTCCAGAAATCTACATGGGGTTGAATCCTTTTCTCCCTGCCCAATAACCTCACTCCAGTCACGTACTGTATCTTGCCTCCATGGATTTGTGCTCCAGTTTCCAGACTTCTGTATCCTCATGCTATTTTATGGTCTGTTTTATCATTCCATGATAGTACTGCAGGTGTTTCTCCTCCAACTGAAATTTATATAAAAGCTCTTCACCATGTGTCTACTCTCTTGTTCTTGGATTTCTTCACATAGAATCATTGCAAGTTCAAAGTCATATAACAGAGCTCTTCTAGTTTAATCTCCTCATTTTATAGATGACTTAGCTGAAGCTTAGAGAGGGTAATGGATTGGCCAAAGGTATTACACAATTACATATTCAATGGAATTCAAGTTTTTAGAGAGCAAGGATTCATTATTTTTTTTTTATGCTTTATATCCCTCTTGTCCAGCACATCTGACACATAGCAGGCACTTAAGATATGCTTATTTAATTGAATATATAATACTACTTCACTGATCTCCTTATCCATTTTATTTCTTTTGGATAAGGAATGCATAGTTATATGCAAATCACAAATGAAACCTCAGTAATCCTTTTGTCCTTGAATTTCCTGATTTGTTTTCGATTCCCTAACTTACTTTGCTTATTATACATACTTTGCACATTTGCATAGAGAGATCTATGACTAAGATTTTTTTTTCAAATGTATTAATGGCTTACTCATGAAATCATTTTCTGTGCATTATTAGCCTTCTCTGTGGATATTATTCTTCCCCTGCTCTAATGGCTATCCTTGGCTATCAAGAACTGACTTGATATATGTGGGCAATTTTCTTTCTAATCCTCCATTTTCAGTTTATAGTATTCTTCATCAGAGTCATAAGATTCAATCAAACATATATTTTGCTGGTACTTGTTAAAAGTACAATATACTCTGTCAAAAACACTCTCAGTCCTAAGCATAGTACCTTCAGTGCTTAACATAATACTTTGCATATAATAGCTACTTAATTTTAATTTAATTATAGGTACTCAATTTTAATGGTCTATATTTAAACTGTTTCCAGACATACATTTCTTGTTTTCAGGTACTATCAGTTTTGTTGACATTCACCTCCAAAACTGTTTATTTCAACTTGCCCTTTCTCAAAAGAAATCCCTTTTTGCACAGCATGCACTCATTTTTTTTTTCATGATGAAACTTTTGGAATCAGAATTGTGTTAATCATATATCATTTCTGACAGATGCTAATCATTACAATCCCGAAAATATATCATTACTACACTGTGACCCAACATTCTATTTATAGGCTTGAAAAAAAATAGTACCAGTTTTCAACAAGGGGTAACACATTTCTCTATTTTTTTTTTACCAGATTCCAGAAATTCACTACACTATAAGTGTGCAACATATGACCTATGGGTTTTATACATTTCACAACTCTCTCAAGTACAGCTTAGACCAGATGAAATGCAAATGGAAAACATTTAATTAAATAAATAAAAATATAATAAAGTATAGGGTCAATAAATTTTAAAAATTAAGTTAATAAGTGATCCACAGAGATCTCTACAGTACACTTTTTTTTTTAGTTTAACAGCATAGCACTGCACTGCCTCTAGAACAGTTGTTACTTTTACAATTGAGTTTTCTGTATAGTACTTCTACTATTTTGTAGTCCCTATTTAAAAAAAGAGGGACTATAATACTAGTTTTAAATATGGAGAAATTGGAGTATCTACCATGAAGTGCTTTTCCTTAGAATGCCTATTTATTAAGTATCTGAGGCAGAACTCAAAGTACATGACCTCTGAGTATAAATTTAGTGTTTTTTATAGTTTATTATTTTACTTCCTTCTTTAAAACACTGAAGGAAAGAAAATATATCATGGTGGGAGAATTAACTATTTAGAAAATTATCAATTGATAATTACAATTAATTGAGTGATATAAGAGAAGGTAAGAAGTGTCAATTTGTACATTTTTAAGCATGTTAACCACTACTGTTCCTGGAAGTGGAGAGGGTTACATGGAAAACTCAATAATAAAAATATTGAGGCTTGTAGAGTCAGTGTAGTGTAGTACTGTGGTATCAAAATTTATAAAAAGGCCACTGTTGTTGAGTTCTTATTAATTTAGTTTTAAAAATGTAATTTGAAAGAGATTTAAGTGATCAGAGTTGCTTTTTATGCTACTTTCTTATTACTAACTGTAAGGACACAGAAGAGAAGATTTTGGTGTAAGGTTATTAAAAGAAATATAATCTGTTACTTTAAGTAAGTCTTTTAGATATTTGTTTCAAGCAAATTAACTAGAGGATCAGTTTTCATTAGAATGTCTACCCATCATGTGAAGCCTGGCATCTTGTTTGTCTTACTAGAGCTTCTCACATTTTGGTTCATTTTCAGATCAATTTTCTCTAGTAAGGCATTCATTATAGCATTAACTAATCATGTATCAGGAAAGAATGGCTCATATTTTCTTTTGTCCATTTCCAGTGAGCTGAGATATATTACTTAAAACTTCATTTCTTTGGGGTTAAACCTTTTTATGAATAAAACTTAATTTCATTTTCACTCATTTGCCTTCACATTCCCTTAACAGAACTGCTATTGAATAATGTGTGCTATTTTTTTAAACGCAGGAATAACCTTTTTAGAATCATAAATGTCAAAAACAAACCAAGTGAACATATGTGCCTGGGAATGAAATGGCTTGAATTTTCTAAAATATATTATGGCAAAAATCCCTTCAAATACATTAAAAGTTTGATCCTATGCATAAAAAGGAGACAAGTCAGTAGTATATGGGTTAATCATCCTACCACATGTAAGACATTGTGTTTTGTTTTATTTTTTTCTGTAGTAGACTCAAGAAGCAATTGAATTCTAAATTTGCAACTGAATGTTTCTTCAAAATAAGGTCATTGACTAATTTGTAGTCACAATGGAAAAAAAAAACACTAGTGAATATAAATATATTTTCAGATGTCCACTTGTATACATAATTGACCTGACTTAATTCATATAGTCATTAGAAAATGAATATGAATTAAGAGATTTTTCTGGAAGTATCAACTCTAATTCCCAAAATAGTTAAAGAGCCTCGGAAAATTAAAAAAAACAAAACAAATGCATCACTATAATATAGAAATGATATATCTCATGTAACAAAATATGTATAATTAAAAAATATTTAAAAATTCTTTCAATAGTAGCCAGAGGTGTGCCCAAGCCTCTTAGGAAAGTGGACAATTGCAACAATCACCACAGGCTTTGAACATACACACATCTGAAGTTTCATGCCTTCCCATGATAGTAACATTGTGTTTCATTTGCTTATTAATTCAAAGCAATCTCTTTCCTGTAGTGTTTTGCATGTTTGGCGTTCTTTCAAAAGTCATAAAATTTACAGTGACATTTATAGTAATATAACAACAACAACAAAAATATGCTTTTTTTGGAATATCATGAGAAACATCTGACTTTCCAAGGGCTGTGCCTTTGTAGTGCAAGTTCTGATATGTACTACTGGAAAGGCTTTGAATATACCTATTATAAATTGTGTATAGATCTGAGAACCAAACTAGCTAAGTGGAAAGAGATTCATCACCTGATCACTGTGCACAGAACATTATTTTATTTTAATTATTTTAAATTTTTTGACCGAGGAAAACATAAATACCCTATGCTGTGTCATTAGATTGTAAACTCCTTGAGGGCAGGGACTGAGTTTTCTTTTTGTTTTGTTTTGTTTTATTGCATCTTTTTATATCCCCAGTTTTAATCCTGTGCCTGGATTATAGTCAGCACTTAATAAAGGCTTATTTGATGAATGTAAAAATGAATGAATGAATGAATGAATGAATGAATGAATGAATGAATGAACAGGTTATGATTTGCATTATTGGTATATTAACCTATACTGATAAAATTCCAGATAACTTCCTGGCCTTTCCTTGCACAAAGTGCCCATCTTCAGACCGAACATTTCCATTGACTAACTTCCATAACCTGCAATATTTTTTCTCCTTATATCTACTCCTGCCTACCCTGGCTTCTTTCAAGTCTTAGCTGAAATCCTGCCTTCTGCCAGAAGAATTTTAACATTAATGCTTTCCTTCTAATAATATTTCCCTCCATTTATCCTGTACATATCTTATTTATACATAGTTGTTTTAATGTCTCCCAATAGACTGTGATTACATTGAAAACAAGGACTATTGTTTTACTTTCTTTGCATCCTCAGGGATTAGCACAATGCTTGACACATAGTAAGTGCTCAATAAATGTTCATTGATTGATTTAAAATATTGAAGTCATACTAAATATAGGCAGTATAAAACTTTATCTGCATTGTTAGACATTGGCCTATCCATATCTGTCTTTTCCACAGGTTATGCAAAAGTGGTTACACTAGAGTCTTAATTTATCCTTCAAGTCTTCAATAATTTAATCAAGAATCATATATTCTCTTTCCCTTTTGACATTCAGTCAGAACAGTTAGATTATCTGGGATTGTATACACTAAAACCAGAAGAAAAAAAAAGTGATGGAATCATTAACATTTCATAGTTATCACATCTGCTAAATCATCTGCAATTTGACTATATCATATCTAATTGTTATACACCAACTAGAAGATGCACCTTCTTTCATTGGGATTGTTTTTCTGTCTCAGTTTCCATGCCCCAAATGAGGATCTTGCATTAGTCTCTTTGGAATTTTTTGCTTTTTACTCTGATCTTTAAAAAAATATCATAGATATATCAAAACCCAAAGAAAAGATGGTTGCATTTCAGATTTAAAACAATTATATATATATATATATATATATATATATATATATATATATATATGTTATTCTTTGAAGTATATTTATTTCCTTTTTGGAGTACAATTGGGGTTAAGTGATTTGCCCAAAGTCATATGGCTAGTAAGTGCGTCAAGTGCCTGAGACTGGATTTGAACTCAGGTCTTCCTGACTTCAGGGTTGGTGCTCTATTCACTGCACTACCTAGCCACCTCCCTTTTAAATATAATTAAAGGGGAAAATATAAAATGGATCCTGCAATTCATGTTAAAATACAAGAAAACAAAAATGCTTTAAAGTGCATATTAAATGCTACGTTTTCCTAATATAGAAGGCCATTTTTTTGCTCTTTTCTGAATTTTGTTTTATTGTCTTTTCAGTGCTTAAAAAATAAATGACAATCTCTCGCTCTCTCTCTCTCTCTTTTTTTTTTTTTTTGCTTTTTGGAGGTCAGTTGGGTTTAAGTGACTTGTCCAACGTCACACAGCTAGTTTTTGTGTTAAGTGTCTGGACTCAGGTTCTCTTGACTCCAATGCCTACACTCTATTCACTGTGCCACCTAGCCACCCCAACAATCTCTTTCTTTTTTTGAATCACTTCAACCCATAAAATTTCTTGCCCCACCAAATCAATCAACCACAAACCCTCAAATAGAGGAATACAGGATTTTTCTCATTTCTTTGTGGCTAATTATGTACCACCTTGTAGTCACTTGGGGAAATCATTTAAATAAGGTATAGCTATGGTTCATGTCTACAATCTCCCCATAATGTAGAGTCTCTACTAGAAAAAATGTTCCTTATTGTATAAAGTAATGGATAATATGTATGACAACTATGTATTCTTTCATAACAAAACACATGTTTAAAACAGAAATACAAAAAACATCCATTGACAAATAACATGATTCAGTAACCTATCAATCTCAGTATATTTTCAAAGGAGGTAGGCAAGACTTCTAGCAGTTTCATGAAAGTGCTGAACAGATTCATTTTTTATCTCAATCTGTATTACCTAAGCCTCAAATCAAAGCCTGTATCTTTTAACCAAACAATGCATGTTCATTCTTCTGGTGGTGGTTATCTACTCTTAGATGTAGGAAATACCTCTGATGACAATAAGCATCCAGGAACTCAAGCTTTCTTACACTAACAATTTGGAAACCAAAAATAGAAATATCTATCCCTCAAAATTGCTGTTCATTGATCTGTGCTCTGGGATAAAAATACCTAAACTGAAAGTAAGACAGTGATACAGAAATTTGAGATGCATTGTCAGGCTTGATTAAGCAAACTCATGTTCTCACTACCTTAACTGATCTTATCATGGACTGAGGAGAAGGGAGATCAGTTCCTTCTCTGTTACCCTTACACTGAAAGTTTGAATCAGACTTGTCAACTATCAAATAACACATTTTATGAGAGGAGCAGAGGAAGGAAGAGACTTTAGAATCTCCATTTAAAGGTTATTTGAGTGAGTAACTCTTTCTTACATTATTTGTCATTTGTTTTGAAACATTCCCCAATTTACCAGAAATAAAAGACCAATGAGAAGTCACTGGTTGTACATGACTTAAGAAAGTTAACAAAACATATGTGCTACCAGAACTCACCCAAGCTTATGCAAAAATTCATGGGAAGTGCTAAAGTACAATGTCCCATTTATTTACCATTATCATTGAAAAGATCATAATTATATGTGTGTTTGTATAGCTGCTGAACTGAATGGTTCCCTATTACTTCAGTCACTTGCCATGAAATAAAAACAATATTCATGATTTATTATGCAAATCGGCCATGGAATTTTTTATCTATAGGAATATATCAGGGAAGGGAATAGTTCAATTTGCAAATAGAGAATGGAGTCTCTTTGGATCAGCAAGTAGAATTCTGAATGTCTTTTTTTCGATATGATCTTAGAGTATAGAGAAAATATATTGTCATCTTTGATTTACACCCAGTTAGCAGTAGATCATGGGGACAGTAATAGGGGAAGGGACATATGATTCATAATTTGATAGACTCTCATTGGTCTAAGCGGTCAGAGAAAAGGTGGATTTATTTATCTTTCAGTTGACCTTGCTTAGGACCAGGGGAAAAGAGGCCAAACATGGGGAGCACATGTCTATTATTCTAAAATGGTGTTTTATTTAAAAAATGTCATTGCTTATATCAAAAAAGGCAAAAAAAAAATAGAATCCCCTTTTGACCAACACACTTCTCTATAAACACTGGTATTATGTTCTTGTTAGGGAACTCTAAGTTAAGAAAATTCTTACGCTGAAAGATTTTGAATATGAGGATCAGCTTCAAAGACTTTGCATGGAAATTCATATTGGAAAATTTGGGGAGATATAATCTCTCTTATTCCTTTCTTTTTTTCCTTCCTTCCTTCTCTCTGTCTCTGTCTCTGTCTCTCTCTCTTTCTCTTTCCCTCTCTTTCTCTCATCTTTCTCTTTCTGTTTCATCTCAATATATAACAAACGTGTGACAATTAGAATTATCTAACAAGAGACTGGATTTTTGTAAATAGTCAAGATTTCTGCATAACTGAAAATTATTGTGCAGTGGCTGAATATCAGGGATGTTGTGGAGGGGGTCCCTAAAATGGGGAAGAGGCATTAGCCAATGAAAACGATTTAAGGCCCAGTATAAGGCAAAGATTATGTCATTTGAAGATATAAATTATCATTGAATGCTTATAATGAATATATTTGTATTTTACATTTTCTAATGCATTATGATTTTATGTTATCTCATTTAATTCTCAATCTTCCCTCTCCTCCCCAGGTTACTACTTTACCTTTTAAGCAATGGAGTAAATAATCTCATGTCTTATATTAGAACCATTATATTTCTTGAAAGAGAAGGATTTAATTGGATTATTTTTCTTTAGGTCCTATAATACGAGTACTCTTTGAAATCTTAGTGGATTTTTCTAGATATTTTTTATAAACTTGGAAATCAAAGTCATAATGAAAGAATGTATTTTGTTATCCTAATGTAAATAATAGCTATGATATGCAGAAATGATGGGGAGGCAAACTTGAAAATCAATTATCTTGATATTAATGAAGTGTCCTTCAGATTGATTAGTTGAGTGAAAAATCATCACACCTTGAAAAGTGCACAGAAGGACTCCACAGGGAAGATTAGACAAGATGAATACTGAGTATTCTGTCAGTAGCTTTTATATTACTAGATATGATATATTAATAATAGCATATAATACTTTAACATTTGTGCCATGGTTTACATTATCTCATTTGTTCATAATAGCAACCTTGTGAGATAAAATTGTTATCCTGATATCACTAGAGGAACTAAGGTTATTAAAGGTTAAGTGAAGTTTTCAAGGTCACATAGTAAGTTATTGATCCCTGACTCAAATCCATGTCTTCCTTTCACAGAAACAGGATTGTATCCTCTATAAGGCCTAGCTGCTTCAGTTTTGCCCTCTCTGTGTTTTTTCTTTTTTCTGGCCCACATAGAAATAGTTCAACCACACACAGCAATTTAATACCTGTCTTACGAAAGCCAGTCACCAGCTGATTTATTTCATTTTTAATATATAGGAAGCATTTTTAAGAAAATATAATTGTATTCAATTCATTTATGAACTGTGTTGGTCGAGGTGCTACTAACACCAATGAAATCAAGGGCATAAATATCAAAGTTTATTTGGGAACAGTATATAGAAAGTAATATAAAACCAACATTTATTTCGTGAACAAATATTTAGCATCAAAAGTTCTATTCAATTATGAACTTATCTTGTTCATTTGTAAAGAAAGGTGTCATATGAACTATACTATATTATACAGATATGACCTTATCAGAAATGTGTCAATAACTGCATAACTTTAGTTAGAAATAGATAGAAATTGTGCTCTGATAATTGACTATCATACCATTATCACCTTATATTTAGTATTCTGTACATAATTGCACAGATTTTTTTAAATGAATACTTTTAAAATTATGTGAGTATTAGCTCATATAGTGGCAGCTAGGTGACCTAGAGTCAAGAAGACTCATCTCCCTGAGTTTAAAAATGGCCTCAGATGCTTACTTGGTATGTGACCCAGAGCAAGTCACTTAACCATGTTTGTCTCAGTTTCCTCATCTGTAAAATGAGCTGAAGAAGGAAACGACAAATCACTCCAGTATTTTTTTCCAAGTAAACTCCAAATGGAGTCACTATGAATTGTATACAACTGAAAAATAATAGAACACATTGGACAATAAGTTCATTTTATCACATTCCACCCAAGTCATCCCCTTGACATCTGCCTTAGTGCAACCCTGAAGAACAGAGTATCTCCAAAGACACCACTACCTGGGAATTGAATTTCTTAGCTCTGTATCCCCCTTCCTAAGATCCCATGTTACTTATTTGTGTGTATATATAGATATATACACACATATATGTATGCATACACACATATGTAATCACATGATACATTTTATATAGCTGCCGCCAGGCATACTCCTCATTCCACCATAGGCATATTCTTGCCATCTAATCATTGGATGTACACTTGTCTCATCCCACCAAAGTCCTTCACCACTTCCATTTGTGAAACAAAAATCAGATTAATAATGCCATTACTACTGGAAAAGTATATTAATGAATATCCCTTTGATTCCATTCTTTGAAAGGAAAGCTCTTTGATTGCAAAGTCAAGGTATTCACCCACACAATATCTATCTATCTCTATCTATCTATCTATCTATCTATCTATCTATCTATCTATCTATCTATCTAATATCTCAGTACTTAGAATATAATGTCATATATAATGATATACTTGTGTTTATATATGTGTATATACATACATATGTATGTAATTATATTTTAAGTCCTGTGATAAGTATTGGGGATATTTTTTTTAAAAACTAAATTGGCTTTTCTGTCAAAGAAAATTACATTAATGAATGAAAAGTAAACACATGTGAGGTTGGGCCAGAAGCATGACAAATCAATGGATATTGAGTGAAGTCAAAGTAGAATCTCTCTCTCTCTCTCTCTCTCTCTCTCTCTCTCTCTCTCTCTCTCTCTGTATATGTATGCACATATGTATGTATGTATGTATGTATGTATGTATATGCTCCACTTCTCTAGATTTAATGGAAACATTTTCAGGGCAATTCTAGTAGCAGAAAGAATGACAAGCATGACATGTATCCTGTTTGCTCATGGTTAAATTTCTTCTGTTCCCTGGATAATCAAAAGGCTTTCATTGCATGCTTTATGGAGATTAAGCATAGTGGTATAGCAGAATCTATTTAAAATCATTTTTCACAATTTAAAAAAATGAATCAATGTTATATGGAGAGGCAGCTTGGAATAGTCCCCTAGAGATCTAGTCTTAAAGTCAGGAAGATGTGGGTTCAAAACCTGCCTCTAATGCAGTTAAGTTAGGTGACTTGTGTAACCCGGGAAAAATCACTTAACCTATCATTGCCCTTGACAACCCTCTAAGATGATAATTTGTATAAAAGGGGGACTACTTGCATTGATAGACAATTTTCTCACCTGAGATTTATTTCAACAAATATATTAATTCCCTATCAACATATTGGTATTGTGTCCAGATAATTGTGGCAATCATTTCTTTCTGTAATTAATCTCCTATTCCAGTATAGCTTCTTTGATGAGTTATCAATAATATTTTGAGTTTTGTCAATGCAATACTTTGATTTATCATTTTTAACTTATGAAGGATGGTATATTTCTGATATAGAATGCCGTCTCACCATATATTAGTAAGTATCTAATAGATACTAAATTTCCACAACTGACTGTGATATACTACCAAATTACCACAACTTAATTTCATAATCTTTATTAATCAATAAACCTGGGCTCCTAAGGAAAAAAATGATCTGTACTTTCTTGTGTCAAAACCTTATCTTGTAAGTATAATAAGTCTATCTATTTCAATGAAGAAATTTTTTTTGACTCAAGCATTTGTCATTTTCTTACTGGCATTGTTGGTTTAGTTCATGTGGATAAATGCCTATTAAAGAGACATCTACACACTTTTTTGATTATGTTCTTGTATCTTAGTCTTTTAATAGGCTCTATCTAGATATAGTAAGTGGTATGGTAGATAGAACACATAACTTGTGCTTGGGTTATGAGTTCAAATACAGTCTAAGATATTAGCTGTCACCTAACCTCTGCATCAGTTTTCTCATCTATAAAATGGGGATAAAAGTAGTACTGACTTCCTAGGATTGTTGTAAAGACAAACTAAGGTGATATCTATAAAGTGTTTTGAAAACCTTAAAGTTCTATATAAGTGCTAGCTCTTAGTAACAACTTGTGATCATATTCAACAGATGCAATGGCATTTACCGATTGTAATCCTTTACCATTTCTTTGTGAAATATCTTGTTTTTGTTGTTGCTGTTTTCAGTCATTTTGATCATGTCTGACTCTTCCTGACCCCATTTGGGTTTTCTTGACAAAGATACTATAGTGGTTCACCTTTTCTTTCTCCAGCTCATTTGACAGATGAGGAAACTGAGGCAAGCAGGGCTAAGTGATTTGCCCAGGGTCACATAGCTAGTAAAAGTGTCTGAGGTCAGATTTGAAATCAGGGAAATAAGTCTTCCTAATTCCAGAACCTCCACTCTATCCACTAAACTATTTAGCTTCTGTGAAGTTTATTTGTTCCAAAACTAATTTTGTATTTTAAAATTTTATTTAACATGTATCTTGAGAACATCTACCAATTATTTTCCTCTTTTATGACAAATTATTTTTTCTAGCAATTGAAAGTGGGGAGTCATATGTTTCATTTATTTGTAATTTATAGGGTTGTTATATTATTTCCTCCTAGATGAATTACTATCAATTTTATTATGACAAAAACATTTTAAGACTGGAAATGTAAATGTGGTAATTTTTCTAAATGTATTTTCATTGGGCATTTAAGGATGACAATCAATATTTAAACTTATAGTCTAGTCTTTCTCTTTTTTGTTGTCATTGCTACTATCATCATCATCATCATCTCTTTCTTCTCATCATTTTAATGGGCTTCAGATGGAAATGGTGATAAGATAAATTAGGATCTTTTCTCTTATGTTTTACATTCTATAAAGTATTGTAAATGCAGAATAAAAAATTGCATTTTGAAATTGAACATAAGTATTTGGATATAAGTTTGTCCTCATCCTTACTGAAAGAATTCTAGGTATAAATTCAATAGCACAAAAGATGATGCATATTTTATCCTGTTTAAAATTACTTATATCCTCTGCTAGGAGGATATTTGAAATATTCTCATTCCATTTAGCAGGGAATTCACTGTGCTTCAAGTAGCACCTATCTTGAAATATTAAGGTTTCTTCAACTAAAAAAAAAAAACATTAATTTGTGCAGATGAATGTTATGGTTGAGAAATTGTGAACAACATTATCTGAGATAATGGTCTGATTTCAGTCCAGTTTATTGGTTGATTCCTTCAAAATATTTTGAATCCTGTGTTTTTAGTATGGGTACATGTCATCTGTCAGTCCGTGTTTCAAACTTCTAATGTATATTTCTTTATACCAGGTTATTTCTTGCTAGTTATTTGAAAAGAATTACATTTTTAAATATAGAAAATTATTTGCACCAAAACAACCTTTTTATGCATCATATGTATTTATCACTAAATCTAGGTTTATTAAGCATAACTCTTTTGGAATTTTTGATGACATGGAGTTTCCATCATATACTTCTCTACTTTCAGAAACAAAATATAGTGTGGCAGCCAGTTATGTCTCAACATATTGCATTTTATGATCAATATGGCAACATGTTGTTCTTTGTCAACATAGTGTTGAGTTGGCTGAATCCTTCTGGATGTTACTCATGGAAAGGCTTTTAATTTCATTCTTGGATTTTATTCATTTCATAGTATCCAGAAGTAAAAACATTTTAGTTACATCTGAGAAATTCAAATGCAAATACCTCTCATCATTGTTTATTGTGGCTATTTTAACTGATATACACTTGTTCCCAAAACCATTTTTGTTAAAGTGTTGCCTTATGTATGATATTCTCTAAGATGTCTATTAGTCATCTGTTAGGAATTTTCTGTTAGGAATTGTTAATCTCTCAAAAGGTACATTTAGGATTATTAGACCTATGATTTATTAGTATTGTGCAGGTATTTGTCAGGGTACTTTATTACAGATGTTATACTACCTTTTATTTTACTCTGAAAATGTATACTAAAGTTAACACTTTGAAAGTATTAAATAATTCACATGTGTTCTTCCCTTTTAGTTTCTCTTTCAGGATGCCAGTCAAAGTATTCTCTTTGATAATCTATACACAAAATATCTTGCCTGTAGAAAGCAAAAATATTTGCCAGTATCACCTTTTTCCATGGTGAAATGTGTCTTTTGGGTCCAAGATCAAAGTATTCAGTCTATTTTTCTTTAATGTATACTGAGAATATATTTTCTTATTGATACCACATAGATGTCATTAAGCAATGATTCCTTGAGATTATGGTGCTGTTTATTTTTTTAACAGAGTCTTACTATTTAGTGTTATCTATGTGATCAAGTGCTTAATAAGATATTTTGGTTCACCTTATTTTATTTGGAAAATATTAATTCTATCTAGGACAGATGCAAGTGCAGCATTTTTAGGGAGAACCATAGTGGACTTAAACTGCCTCTTTAAAAACTTCCAAGTATTTTATGATCTTTTCCTGATGTTTTGTTTATGTCCTGTTTTAAATAGGTAATAGTTTCCTTTGGACTTAGAATAATCTAGTGTCATCACTACATCTATTGTAGTACATTCATTAGCTAAGAATGTATAACTAATTCAGAGGCTATGTGATAGTGACCATATGCAAGTTTTCAGGCAGCTATAGCATGTTAACATATTGATAAAAAAAAAACCACTCTCAGATAGCCCTATTACACTATGAAACCCTCTTTTGCCTCCTATACCAACACAGTGTATTTTAAAATGATTTTGATATGACAGAGTTAAAGTTACATGCTTTGTTTGAAATATAGAAACATTTGGCTTATATTTTAAGACATCACTGATATTTTTTGATAATAGATTTCTGATGACTTTAGTTAAGATAGGTGGGATCAGAATTATATCTCAGATGAAGCTAGTAAGAACTCTTGCTAATAAATTATGTACCATTTTCCAAGTGTTTGAGGCAATCATTATGGATTTTATGAGGTATAATTACTTTCATTTTTTTAAACAAATGCTTTATTAACTTCTGTTTTACATCATTCATTTCCACCAGATTTTGAGTTACAATTATCCCCCCCACCCTGTTTTTCCCCTACCCACCCTCCGGGAATAGCAGTCCCACAAGATATAGCTTCCTGCAATCTACTCTCTCCCATATCTTCTTCCATACCCCCTTTGACTTTTCCATTAGAGGAAGGTGAATCTTTGTGTCTCAATGCCTGCACATCTTATCTCCCAATTACAAGCAAAAGAGTATTAATAATAGTATTTGTATATATTTGAAACATTTAATCTTAAGACCTTGAATTTCAGATCGATTTCCTTCCTCTTTTTTTACCCATTTCCTCTGGGAAGATAAGTAATTCAGTATATGTTGTACATGTCTATCTATGCAAAACATTACCATAGTATATATATTGTACAAGGCTGCTTATAATTCCTTCCCACTCATCCCACCCCCCACCTGGTCCATTCCCTACTTGATCCTGTCCCTCTTCTATAGTGGGTACTTCCAACCTCCCCTCCCCCCAAGGATGCAATCCCATCCATCATCCCTCCTCTCATCCCCATTTCCCCTATTCTGATGCAGGCTGAAATATCCCATTTAGTATGTATGTCATTCTCTCCCAGAACCAAATTCAATGAGAATGTGGTTTTGCCTTTTTGCCTTCCTATTCTTCCCCTCCCTTGTAACCACTTCCCCTTGCTTCTTCTACATGAGATAGGTTACCATACCCTATCTCTCCTCATCTCCTCTTGCCACTTTCCTCTCTCACCTCATAATTTCACCCCTTAAGTATCCTCCCTTCCCAAAAAATTCAACCTCTGCCCTCTATCCATGTATAACTGTAAACATATATACACACATTCACATATGTATTCATATGACCATACATCCTTCTTCCATTATTTTCATAGTGAGAAAGATTTCATCAGTCACAGTTATTGTTTTTCCAAATAGGAATGTAAATAGTTCAACTTTGATAAGTTCCTTTTCATTTCTTTTCCCTGATTACCTTCTCAGGTATCTCTTGCTTCTTGTGTCTGGATGTCAAATTTTCTATTCAACTATGGTTTTTTCCTCAAGACTGCTTGAAAGTCCTCTATTCCACTGAATGACCATATTTTCCCCTGAAACAAAATACTCAGTTTTGCTGGGTAGGTGACCCTTGGGTTCATTCCCAGTTCTTTTGCCTTCTGGAATATCATATTCCATGCCCTTCGATCCCTCAGTGTAGAAGCTGCCAGGTCCTGGGCTATTCTGATTGTGTTTCCACAATATTGAAATTGTTTCTTCCTGGCTGCTTATAGTATTTTCTCCTTGATCTGGGGATTCTGGAACCTGGCTATAATATTCCTGGTAATTTTCTTTTTGGGATCTTTTTCAGGAGGTGATCAGTGGATTCTTTCAACCTCTATTTTGCCCCCTGGATCTAAAATATCAGGGCAATTTTCCTTGAGAATTTCTTGAAGGGTGATTTCTAGATTCTTTCTTTGATCATGGCTTTCAGGTAGTCCAATAATTTTTAAATTGTTTCTCCTGAATCTATTTTCCAGGTCAGTGGTTTTTCCCATGAGATATTTCACATTGCCTTCTAATCTTTCATTTGTTTAGATCTGCTTAACAGCATCTTGATTTCTCATAAAGTCATTAGCTTCCTTTTGCTCCAGTCTAACTCTAAAGGCATGAATCTCCTCAATGAACTTTTGAGATTCTTTTTCCATCTGGCAAATTTGACTTTTTAAGGCATTCTTCTCTTCATTGCCCTTTTGGGCCTCCTTTGCCATTTGAGCTAGTCTATTTTTTAAGGTGTTGTTTTCCTCAGTCAGGCTGTTGACCCTTATTTCATACTTTTCCTGCATCCTTCCCATTTCTCTTCCCAATTTTTCCTCCACTTCTCTTATTTGACTTTTGAAGTCCTTCTTAAGGTCGTCCATGGCCTGCAACCCACTCATGTTTTCCCCTGGGGCTTTTGGAGCAGGACTTCTGACCTCACAGTTCTCTTCCCCTATGCTTCGACCCTCTTTACCCAGAAAGCAGGAGTCTAGGGTTGCATTTTTCTGTTTCCTTTGCCTTGGCATGTTGCCACTTAATTACTTGACTTTTGGGCTTGTTGCCACAGTATGGCTTTAAGGCCAGATAGAGGAATTTTCGTCCTGAACGTGTGGGGGGCAACTTCCATTTCTGGCAAGCTGGAAACCCACCCATGACCTCCATCCCAAATCACAATCCAGATCCAGGGAGGTTAAAGCAAGAGCGATTACCCCCCAAGACTGATCGCTGTATCTCCCCACAGTTCGCAGGCCAGGAGCTGGAGCTGCCTCTGAAAACTACAAAATTGCGTGTCTCCTCAGTGGCTTCTAGTTCCCGGGGGAGGAAGCCAATGCATTCCCCAAATACTAGTCCCAAAGTTCATAGGGCACTAACCTCTCACTTTGTCCTAGGCATGTCTATGTTGATAATTCTGGAATTGCCACAGCTGCTGGCGTTCTGGGGTCCTTCCAGCCAGCCTCTGGCCCTGCCACCCTGGGGCTAAAACCGCAACTCAGGTGCTCGGCCGTCCTCAGCTCCCGCTCAGCTCCCCACGCTCTGCATGCTGCAATGCTGGCTCCCAGACCACTGTTCTGGTCCTTCCTGCAGGGCTGCTGGGCTGTCCTCAGTGGGAGGTTACCTTCTCTGTGTAGTTCTGTGAGTGCTGGGGCTCCATAAATTGTTCAGAGTCCCCTCTTACATAGTTTGGGGGGAATCTGGGGGCAGATGACTGGGGGCAGAGTGGCTTGGACAAGCTGTTTCTACTCTGCCATCTTGGCTCCGCCCCCTTGGGTTGCACTTCAGTTATTCATATTTAATTGCATATAGACTAAAGCAATAATAGTGACTATTATTATTGTTATCAACATTGTTAATGAACATATTCAGGGAAGAAATTTAAAATTGAATCGAGAGCACACAATGGAAATTTCTATCAAGGCTATTCCAAAGCACTTACACTTCCAAAATATTGCAAAAGATTGTATAAGTGTCACAAGAGTTAAGGTTACAAGTTATAAATAAATAAGACTACTTTCTCATCAGCTAGATTGTAGGCATGCTGATGGCAGGGCCTGTGTATTACATTTCTCTGTATCCTCCTTAGGCTTTTAACACAGCTAAGAGTATAAAACTGGTGCTCAGTTAATGAGTATTGAATTGCGTTGATCTTGTTCACTGTGAAGACTGATAATTGTTCTCCAAAACAGCTCTTAATTGTGAATCATTCCATTAATTAAATATTAATGGTAATATTTTATATATATATATATACATATATATATACATACATACATACATACATACATCTATCTATCTTTCTACATATAAACCACATTTCCTCTCTCTCTCTCTCTCTCTCTCTCTCTCTCTCTCTCTCTATCTCTCTCTCTACCTATCTCTCTCTCTCTCTTTCTCTCTCTCACTCTTTCTCTCTGTGTACACACATATAGATCATTTATCTATAACTATCTATATATTGTTATTTTGGGTAAAACAACATTGCATAATTTTTCCTTGTTGCAAAATCTGACTTGTCTGTTAGAATAGCTAATATTGTCAGGGTATGTATTGCGGTCTTGTTATGCAAAGTTGGATGTTATAAGTATTAGAGTTGGCCTCACGGGAAGAAACCTTGACCTATGTAGAGCAATTCCTGGAGAAAGAACATTTTTTTTTGCTTTTTTGTCATCTCTAATCAGCTTCTGACAGTACATCCTTCTGTGTTGTTGTCAGTTATCTCTTCAAGCATGCTTCAATTCCACTGGACATATGTGTGGGACATGAGTCATCTATCTATGCATACTCACTTTAAATTTTCACAGAGAGCAGCAAAATGTTACCTGAAAACGAAAATTTCTTTCATGGGGCCAACAGGGTGGCATGTAGCTGTCAGACTGATCTAACCGACTCTCCTGTGTATATTCTTTCTTGTGTGGAAGTATTTTAAATATAAGAAAAAGGAAAAAAGGAAAAATAGTATTGACTTTGGTGAAGGATTCTCCCTGGATTAAAAAAAGACTTTTAAATTAATTTGATCAAAGTAAAATGGAATTAATGATTTTTATTTTTAAATTATATTTTTTCAATTAATTGTAATTCATTTTCTCTTTCTTCTACTCCTCTACATTTAAAAAGAAAAATCAATAATGAAAGCAAAATACACTTTCTGAAATAGTCACAATGACAATTCAAGCAAGAAACAAGAAAGTATAAAAGTAGTGATCCACCACAGATCAGCAGCATTAATTTTTTTTAAACAAATACTTTATTAACTTCTGTTTTACATCATTCATTTCTGCCAGATTTTGAGTTACAATCATTTTCCCCCCATTATTCCCCTACCAACCTCCCAGAATAGCAGTCCCACAAGATATCGCTTCCTCCAATCTGCTCTCTCCCATACCTTCTCCCATACCCCCATCGACTTTTCCATTAGAGGAAGATGAATCTTTGTGTCCCAATGCCTGCACATCTTATCTCCCAATTATAAGCAAAAGAGTATTAATAATAGTATATATATATATTTGAAACATTTAATGTTACGACCTCGAATTTCAGATCCATTTCCTTCCTCCCTTGTCACCCATTCCCTCTGGGGAGATAAGTAATTCAGTATATGTTGTACATGTCTAGCTATGCAAAACATTATCATAGTAGATATATTGTACAAGGCTGCTTATAATTCCTTCCCACTCATCCCACCCCCCACCTGGTCCATTCCCTACATGATCCTGTCCCTCTTCTATAGTGGGTACTTCCAACCTCCCCTCACCCCAAGGATGCCCTCCCATCCATCATCCCTCCTCTCATCCCCCTTCCCCCTATCCTGCTGCAGGTTGAGATATCCCATTTAGTATGTATGTCATTTTCTCCCTGAACCAAATTCAATGTGAATGTGGTTTTGCCTTTTTAGCCTTCCTTATTCTCCCCCTCCTTTGCACCCACTTCCCCTACATGAGATAGTTTACCCTACCATGTCTCTCCCCATCTCCTCTTGCCACTTTCCTCTCTCACCTCATAATTTCATCCCTTGAGTATTCTCCCTTCCCAACAAATTCAACCTATGCCCTCTATCCATATATAACTGTAACCATATACACACACATTCACATATGTATTCATATGACCACACCCCCTTCTTCCATTATTTTCATAGTGAGAAAGATATCATCAGTCACAGTTATTGCTTTTCCATATAGGAATGTAAATAGTTCAACTTTGATAAGTTCCTTTTGATTTCTTTTCCATGATTACCTTCTCAGGCATCTCTTCCTTCTTGTGTCTGGATGTCAAATTTTCTATTCAATTCTGGTTTTTTCCTCAAGAATGCTTGAAAGTCCTCTATTCCACTGAATGACCATATTTTCCCCTGAAACAAAATACTCAGTTTTGCTGGGTAGGTGACCCTTGGGTTCATTCCCAGTTCTTTTGCCCTCTGGAATATCATATTCCATGCCCTTCGATCCCTCAGTGTAGAAGCTGCCAGGTCATGGGCTATTCTGATTGTGTTTCCACAATATTGAAATTGTTTCTTCCTGGCTGCTTGTAGTATTTTCTCCTTGATCTGGGGATTCTGGAACCTGGCTATAATATTCCTGGGAGTTTTCTTTTGGGGATCTTTTTCAGGAGGTGATCTGTGGATTCTTTCAACCTCTATTTTTGCCCTCTGGATCTAAAACATCAGGGCAGTTTTCCTTGAGAATTTCTTGAAGGGTGATTTCTAGGTTCTTTCTTTGATCATGGCTTTCAGGTAGTCCAATAATTTTTAAATTGTCTCTCCTGGATCTATTTTCCAGGTCAGTGGTTTCCCATGAGATATTTCACATTGCCTTCTAATCTTTCATTTGTTTGGATCTGCTTAACAGCATCTTGATTTCTCATAAAGTCATTAGCTTCCATTTGCTCCAGTCTAACTCTGAAGGAATGAATCTCCTCAGTGAACTTTTGAGATTCTTTTTCCATCTGGCAAATTCGACTTTTAAGGCATTCTTCTCCTCATTGCCCTTTTGGGCCTCCTTTGTCATTTGAGTTAGTCTATTTTTTAAGGTGTTGTTTTCCTCAGTCAGGCTGTTGACCCTCATTTCATACTTTTCCTGCATCCTTCTCATTTCTCTTTCTAATTTTTCCTCTACTTCTCTTATTTGATTTTTAAAGTCCTTCTTATGGTCCTCTATGGCCTGCAACCCACTCATGTTTTCCCCTGGGGCTTTTGGAGCAGGACTTCTGACCTCACAGTCCTTCTCCAGCTCTATGCCCCCAAAATAGGAGTCTAGGGTTGCATTTTTCTGTTTCCTTTGCCTTGGCATGTTGCCACTTAATTGCTTGACTTTTGGGCTTGTTGCCACACTATGGCTTTAAGGCCAGCTAGAGGAATTTTCGTCCTGAACGTGTGGGGGGCAACTTCCGTTTCTGCCCACCCACAACTTCCACCCTAGATCACAATCCAGATCCAGGGAGGTTAAAGCAACAGCGATTACCCCCCAAGAATGATCGCTGGATCTCCCCACGATTTGTAGGCTGGGAGCCGGAAATGCCTATGAAAACTACAAAATGGCGTGTCTCCTCAGTGGTTTCTAGCCCCCAGGGGAGGGAGCTGACGCATTCCCCAAATACAGGCCCCAAAGTCCATAGGACACTAACCTCTTACTTTGTCCTAGGCAAGTCTATGTTGATAATTCTGGAGTCTCCACAGTTCCTGGTGTTCTGGGTTTCCTCCAGCTGGCTGCTGGCCCTGCCGCCCTGGGGCTAAAACCTCGGCTCATTCGGACCTGGGCTAGGCTCGGCTCAGCTCCGCTCCTGCGCTCTGCGTTCTGCGCTCTGCCGGCTCCCAGACCGCTGTGCTGGTCCTTCCTGCAGGGTGCTGGGCTGTCCTCAGCGGGAGGTTAGCTTCTCTGTGTCGTTCTGTGGGTGCTGGGGCTCCAGAAGTTTTTCAGAGTCCTTTTTTACATAGTTTGTGGAGAATCTGGGGGCAGAGAGGCTTGGACGAGCTGTTTCTACTCCGCCATCTTGGCTCCCTATTCCTCAGCATTAATTTTTAAAGATGATTAAAATGTAAGTACTTACTAACTCATATAATTGTAGATGCTATTTTGTTATTGGCAAATGTTCTAACATACTATAAAGAATAATGTATTATTATATTAGAAACTATTGATAATAATACTGCTGTATTTCTACCTAGATATGAACTTAAAGTAAGTATGAAGAATTCAAAAAGCATGCTAATTGTTATGTAGTTATTGAAGAAAAAAAGGAATATTTTTCCTTCTTTGATTAATAAAAAAATTAAGTAATTCAATGTATCTTACAGAAAAAGTACCCTTATTCTTGTATGATACTGATTTTAGCAAAAATTGTACTACATAATGAAATATTAACCCAGACTCTAAACATAAAATAGGATAAATAAAAGATGCCTTTGTATGTTTGAAGCTGTTAAAAATTGGAAAAAAAGGGGTGGGGGGGAGGGAGGGAGGAGATCTGCACACACGAGGAGTGGGGGGGGGGGGGGGTGAGCCGCCGCCGCCGCCTTTGCCGCCGCCAGGGTAGAGTCGGGTTTGAAGCTGTAGCGGCGCCGCCGGGGTTTGTGTCTCTCTCCCCCTCTTCCCTCTCCCCTCGTCCCCTTGCCCCCCAGTCAGCGCGCCCCGCTCGCCCCCAGTCCCTTCTCCCCCTCCCCCATTTCCCGCCCTCTCCTTTCCGCCCCCCGACTGGCGGGAGCAGCAGCGGCAGCAGCAGCAGCGACTCGGCGCCCGACTGCTGGGACCAGGCGGACATGGAAGCCCCAGGCCCCGGCGGCGCCCCCCCGGCCGCCGCCGCCACTCCGGCAGCTGTGCCCGAGGCCCAGAACCTCAGCGCGGCCTTCAGCCGGCAGCTCAACGTCAACGCCAAGCCCTTCATGCCCAACGTCCACGCCGCTGAGTTCGTGCCGTCCTTCCTGCGGGGCCCGGTCCAGCAGCCGCCGCCCCCGCCGCCGCCCCCAGCCGGCGCCACCGCCGCTCAGGGAGACGGAGCAGGAGGCCCCGCCGGCCCCAAGGCACCTGTGGAACCTTCTCAAGAAGAACAGTCAGTGTTATATGAAGGTTCAAATTCAGCTGTTAGCATGGAAGTTTCAGAACCTGTTGTAGAAAATGGAGAGACAGAAATGTCCCCAGAAGAATCATGGGAGCACAAAGAAGAACCTAGTGAAGCAGAGCCGGGGGGTGGCTCTTTGGGAGACGGGGGGCCTTCAGAGGAAAGTGTGCCAGAAATGATGATGGAGGAGGAAGAAGAATTACCAAAACCTAAATCTGTGGTAGCACCTCCAGGTGCACCTAAAAAAGAACACGTCAACGTAGTATTCATTGGTCATGTAGATGCTGGTAAATCAACTATTGGAGGACAAATAATGTATTTGACTGGGATGGTTGACAAAAGAACACTTGAAAAATATGAACGAGAAGCTAAAGAAAAAAACAGAGAAACTTGGTACTTGTCATGGGCCTTAGATACAAATCAGGAAGAACGAGACAAAGGTAAAACTGTAGAAGTGGGCCGAGCCTACTTTGAGACAGAAAAGAAGCACTTCACCATCCTAGACGCCCCCGGGCACAAGAGTTTTGTCCCAAACATGATTGGTGGTGCTTCTCAAGCTGATCTGGCTGTTCTGGTAATCTCTGCCCGGAAAGGAGAATTTGAAACTGGGTTTGAAAAAGGAGGACAGACAAGAGAACATGCCATGTTGGCAAAAACAGCAGGTGTAAAACACTTAATAGTGCTTATTAATAAGATGGATGACCCAACAGTAAATTGGAGCAATGAAAGATATGAAGAATGTAAAGAGAAGTTGGTGCCATTTTTGAAAAAGGTTGGTTTCAATCCCAAAAAGGAGATACACTTCATGCCCTGCTCAGGATTGACTGGTGCAAACCTTAAAGAGCAATCCGATTTCTGCCCTTGGTACATTGGGTTACCATTTATTCCATATCTGGATAATTTGCCAAACTTCAATAGATCAGTTGATGGACCAATCAGGTTGCCAGTTGTGGATAAATACAAGGATATGGGCACTGTGGTCCTGGGAAAGCTGGAATCGGGCTCTATTTGTAAAGGACAGCAGCTTGTGATGATGCCAAACAAGCACAATGTGGAAGTTCTTGGAATCCTTTCTGATGATGTAGAAACTGATTCTGTAGCCCCAGGTGAAAACCTCAAGATTAGACTGAAGGGAATTGAAGAAGAAGAAATTCTTCCAGGATTCATACTTTGTGATCCTAATAATCTTTGTCATTCTGGACGCACGTTTGATGCCCAGATAGTGATTATTGAGCACAAATCCATCATCTGCCCAGGTTATAATGCGGTGCTGCACATTCATACCTGTATCGAAGAAGTCGAGATAACAGCCTTAATCTGCTTGGTAGACAAAAAATCAGGAGAAAAAAGTAAGACACGACCACGTTTTGTCAAACAAGATCAAGTATGCATTGCCCGTTTAAGGACAGCAGGAACCATCTGCCTTGAGACCTTCAAAGATTTCCCTCAGATGGGTCGTTTTACATTAAGAGATGAGGGGAAGACCATTGCAATTGGAAAAGTTCTGAAACTGGTTCCAGAGAAGGACTAAGCATTTTTCTTGATGACCCTGCACAATACTGTGAGGAAAATTGACTCTGCAAAAGCCTACTTCACACCGCCTTCTCTTATTTTCTGCCCATTGATAAACTTCTCCCCATATTTTGCAAAGACAAATTTCACAGCAAAAGTCCACATTATGTCAGCTTTCTCATATTGAGAGCTCTGCTATGCCACTGTTGAATTTCCCCCAAAGTTTTTTTTCTCCTCCCAAATTCTGCTTCCTTGGACAGATTTGGCAATAGCTTTGTAAGTGATGTGGACATAATTGCCTACAATAATGAAAACCTAAAGGAATTTTTTATTTTTAATTTTCCCCTTGGGCATATTTAGACATCTTTTTTCCAGGCAGATCATTCAGAGTGTGCGAGTGTGTGTGCACATGTTACAAAGACAACTACCATGTTAATAAAATATTCAATTTGAAATCTTAAAAAAAAAAAAATTGGAAAAAAAATTAAGAAAGGATTCCACACACATATTTTTAGTAGCTAGCGGTGCTCTATTGTAAGGAATTCTATTTTTAAAAAAAGCAAAAGCAAAAAATCCTCATGAAATAATACACATTGAAATTATGGTGTGTTCCAGTAAAAGCAGAACCTTCTTTGAGTTTGCACCCCTGTAAAAATATATATAAAATGACACTAAAAAAAATCTCAGAGCTACACAACCCACAAAATAACAGAGTGAAATATTGAAATACACCTTCAGTTGAAATCAGTTTGACAAGTTGAAAGGAAAGATCTATCGCACTGGGCTGGGAGAAGAGCGCAATGCTGAGTGGGTCCTGCTGGCACAGACCAGTGGCACAGATAGGACAGGGGCAGACCTCAGGGGACTGAATCAGTGATAGCTATGGCAGTTTCTACACTTCTCAACCAGCAAACATCTAAGAGAAAGTAAAAGGTCATTGGTGAAACTCTGTTGGACTTGGGTGAGAGAAGAGTGGGTTTTGGCCCCTGCCCCAGAGACTGCTGAGGCTGTAGTGACTATGGCAGTGGGGAAGCTGTTTCTGGAGCTCCAGGCCCACAGATCGAGAGCAGTTCAAGTGGCTGAACTGAGGGTAATTAAAGGAATTCCTTTGCTGGCACTGAGGCAGGATTCTCTTTCTTTGCTCTGCTTGGATCCGGGTTGCAGTCTTGCGGGACATTCCTGGTGTGAGGAGGAGCACTGACCTTGCAGAGTGTGTGGTGGCTGTGGAGAGGGAATCCTTCTCAGAGTCCTAAGGCAGGTGCCTAGAAGTAGCTCTGACAATAGCTGTGCAAAACTCCAGAAATTTGGGACAGATCACTCTCCACTCTAGAAGAATTCTACTATGGCAAAAAGCTCAAAAGTCAAGTAATTGACTGGCAAAATAAACAAACAGAGGAAGAGAAATCAAACTATAGAATCATTCTATGGTGAAAAGAACAAAAATCAGAGAACCAGAAGAAGACAACAAAGTCAAAACTCCTGTAATAAAAGCCTCAAAGAAACATATGAAGAGCTCTCATTGAAGAGCTCAAGAAGGATTTTGAAAATCAAGTAAGAGAAGTAGAAGAAAAATTGGGAAGAGAAATGAAAATACTGCAAGTAAATCATGAAAAATGAGTAAATAGTTTGCTAAAGGAGATGAAAAAAGTACTGAATAAAATAACACCCTGAAAAATATACTAATTTAAATGACAAAAGTGGTCCAAATAGCTAGTGAGGAGAATAATGCCTTGAAACCAGAATTGGCCAAATGGAATAGGAAGTCCAAAAGGCCACTGAAGAAAATATTTCCTTCAGAGTTAGAATGGAGCAAATGGAAGCTAATTATGTTATTTTGTTATTTATGTTATTATGTTAATTATGTTATTGATTATAATTACATTATAAGAAATCACAATATTATAAAACACATCCAAAAGAATAAAAAAAAATGAAAAAGCCAATGTAAAATGTGTCATTGAAAAAACAACTGACCTAGAAAATAGATCCAGGAGAAAAAAATTAAAAATTTTTGGACTATCTGAAAGTCATGATAAAAAAAAAAGAGCCTAGAGATAATCTTTCAAGAAATTGTCAAGGAAAATTATTCTGACATTTTAGAACCAGATGGTTAAATAGAAATTAAAAGAATCAACTAATCACCTCTTGAAAGGGATGCCAAAAAGAACATTCCTAGGAATATTGTATATATACACAAACATACATACATATATGTATGTATAAATGGGTGTATGTTTGTATGTGTGTGTGCATGTGTACATGTATACATAGACAGAGGGCACAGGGTGAGTTGATTATGAAGGCATTATATCTAAAAATAAAATTAAGAGGTGAGAGAGGAATATATTGGGAGAAGGAGGAAGGGAAAGAGAATAGGGAATGATATCTCACATAAAAGAAGCAAGAGGAAGTTTTACAACGGAGGGGAAAGGTGGGGAGGTGAAAGGAAATGAATTAACCTTACTCTCATTGGATTTGACTTAAGGAGGGAACAGCATGACCACTCAATTTGATATCATACCCTACAGGAAAATAGAAGTTAAGGGTATAAGAGAGGGAGATGATAAAAGAGAGGGCAGATTGGGGGAGGGGGTAGTCAGAAGCAAACATTTTTGAAAAGGGACAGGGGAATAGGATGGAGGTAAATACAGCTTGTCTTTCATAGTATGACTACTATAGAAACGTTTTGCATAACTACACATGTATAACCTATATTGAATTTCTTGTCTTCTCAATATGGGTGGGTGAGGAGGGAAGAAGAGAGAGAACCTTGAACTTAAATTTTTAAAAAATGGTAAAAAATTGTTTTTACATGAAACCTGGAAATAAGATATACAGGCAATGTGATGTAGAAATTCATCTCATGATCTTGTGGAAATGAATGTTGAAAACTAAAATATAATAAAAAAAACAAATTGTAGTTATTTAGTTCAAAAAAGAATAACAAATTTTACAAAATATTTCATGCAAAATCCTCTCTAAATCCTTTACTAAGATACAATATGTAAACTTTTAAGGAATTTATTATTTTTGTTAGGTATAATATACATATACTTTAATACATATAATATTAATATGCAATCTGTGTAATCCATGTTTTTACATACTAAAATTTATATATAATCTGTTTTTACTTCTGATTTTTAAAATCACTTTAAATATTTTTTGTAACTAAACCTGGGATTTCTCTTCATAAATTGAGTCTTTTCCATTAAACTTCATGTTCCTTGTGCCTAGTGCTTAATTTATTCTTTGTCCTTCATTCCTAAGCACCTAGTACAGTGCCTGCCATAGAGTAAATGCTTAATAAATACTTCCTGATTCATTAGTTTTCAGAATACCCAAAATAAAATGGACACTTCCATTGTAATTTAGTCTCAAAGAGTTGCCTTGGCAATTGAAAAAGTCATAAGACCATAGTTTTATATGTGAACGGGACTTCTTATTTAATCCAATTCATGTCATTTTACAAATGAAGAAATATCCTCTTAATGCTTACTTGGCTTGCCTATAGTCACAGAGCCAGTATGCATTAGAGACACTATTCATCTCCAGGTCTTTCTGTCTTGCATAGTTAATCCACTATAACTCACAGCCTCTCAATTATTCTTTCTTTTTTTGTCACACACATTTTGTGATATTGTCCCTGCCACCATAATTTAGTTTCCTTTGTCACAAAGCAGTCAAGAATTTATGAGTACCTACTATGTGTCAGGCACTGGGAATATAATCAATGAAAAATTTGTGGTGAGAAGAAGCCTTTATTACAATAGTACACAAGCAGTACATTTAAATATATATATATGTATATATAATAAATGCAAATTAAATAAATTCAAATGTGTAAAAAATAGTTAAATAATGATTGTGGTTAAGGGATGCTGTTAGTTGGAGAGATCAGGAAAGGCTTCATGCAAAAATGGTGCTTGAATTGAATCCTGCAAATTAGAAGGGCTCTATGATTTAGAGGTGAGAAATACTGCAATGCATTTGAAGACATGGAGGATAGTAAGTGGAAGAACACTAAACCAAAAGATGGAGTATCCTGTGAGTAAAAATGACAAAATTAATTTATCTGAATCACAGAGTATGTGAGGAATAATCAGCGTTATAAAAGTTATTATGGGTGCAATGTCATCAGAGGAGAGCCAGATATCAGTGAGAGTGAATAGGTGGAGAATGTGAGAGAAAGAGCTCCAAGATGAAGGGGGAATCTTTTTTTTTTTCACTGTAGAAAGAAAATTTCTTAGTGCATAGTCAAAAGGGATGTAAAATATTGGATCTGAACATGGGTGGTGTAGGGTTTAGGAGGATGGTGATGAAAAGATATAAATGATATATTCCATATTGTCTTCTCCAAAATGTCTGTCATTAAATAATTATAGGAATAAGCTGAAGAGCAGCGGCAGAAATAGGGATAATAGTGGGTGGGAAATGAAGAGGAAATCTTCAGGAAGAGGTGACTGGAGATAGACTTGTCAAGTCCATTATAGAAATGTAGTCTATTATGGTTCACATATGGTTTCAACTAGATAGATCCCTTCCAGTTCTGCTATTTGATGATGTTATCTGGGGTAGGGTGCTAGTAAATGTCCAAAATCTAGCTCTCCAGAGGGGAAAAATTCACTCAAGATCCACAGTATAATCTGTATTACTGTTTTCCATCCCTTTCTTAAATGTAGATAATCAGCAATAAATAAATAAATAAATAAATTGATCTCTCATTTAGGGTGTTTGTTGATTGCTGAGATGTAAATTTAATGTTTTGCTCTACCTCCTTGGTTGAAGCTGGTCCATCATGCCCCTGAATTCCTGTCTCATGTCTGACATTGTAGTCACTTAACATCTTTCCTTTTCAGGCAATTCTCAAATATCTATTTACTAAGACATTTATAAGTTATGACCTACACTGGTGAATTAGAGTTTTCTTTGTTTTTCCTTTGAGGCAATCAGGTGACTTGCCCAGGGTCACATGGCTTGTAAGTGTCTGAGGTCAAATTTGAAATCAGGTCCTCCTGAATTTAGACATGGTGCTCTACCCACTGTGTAACCCATCTGCACCTGGAATTTTATAACATTAGTGAAATGTGACTCTAATGAATACATAGATATTTGGTGCATTGATATATTCCTCCATAAGAAACAAAGACTGAGTTTCTCAGAGAAATTCACTAACTTCTATCAGGAAACAAAATGAATAAATATTGTATTTGGGAAGTAAGAATGTAAGCCCAGCGAGTCCTTTTAAAGTATGGATATATGAGATTTTTAGTAAATATGATACATTTCTTGAAGCTGTCATGTTGTCAGTCCCATATTTAAAGTCCTAGATTATCAAAACAGATAAATTTTAATGCAAGATAAATATGATCTATTGTAGTTATTGGTCATTTCTACTAAAGGATCCCAGAAAACTATGGACAAATCAATTTTCTTTTAAAAATGGCTTGAAAATCTTAAGATAATTACAATTGGGGGCGGAGCCAAGGCGGCGGAGTAGAAACAGCTCATCCAAGCCACTCTGCCCCCAGATTCCCCCCAAACTATGTAAAAGGGGACTCTGAACAACTTCTGGAGCCCCAGCACTCACAGAACGACACAGAGAAGCTAACCTCCCACTGAGGACAGCCCAGCATCCCTGCAGGAAGGACCAGCGCAGTGGTCTGGGAGCTGGCAGTGCGCAGCACACAGAGTGCAGGAAGCCAAGCAGAGCAAGAGCTGAGGTCCCTGTGAGCTGAGGTTTTAGCCCCAGGGCACCAGGGCCAACAGCCTGCTGGAGGAACCCCAGAATACCAGTAGCTGTGGCGACTCCAGTATTATCAACATAGACATGCCTAGGACAAAGTAAGAGGTTAGTGTCCTATGGACTTTGGGACCTTTATTTGGGGAAATGCGTCAGCTTCCTCCCCTGGGGGCTAGAAGCCACTGAGGAGACACTCCATTTTATAGTTTTCAGACGCAGCTCTAGATCCTGGCCTGCAATTAATTGTAGGGAGATCCAGCGATCAGTCTTGGGGGTAATCGCTCTTGCTTTAACCTCCCTGGATCTGGATTGTGTTCTAGGGTGGAAGTAGTGGGTGGGTTTACAGCTTGCCAGAAATGGAAGTTGTCCCCCACACGTTCAGGACGAAAATTCCTCTAGCTGGCCTTAAAGCCATAGTGTGGCAACAAGCCCAAAAGTCAAGGAATTAAGTGGCAACATGCCAAGGCAAAGGAAACAGAAAAATGCAACCCTAGACTCCTATTTTGGGGGCATAGAGCGGGAAAAGGACTGTGAGGTCAGAAGTCCTGCTCCAAAAGCCCCAGGGGAAAACATGAGCGGGTTGCAGGCCATAGAGGACCTTAAGAAGGACTTTAAAAATCAAATAAGAGAAGTGGAGGAAAAATTGGAAAGAGAAATGAGAAGGATGCAGGAAAAGTATGAAATGAGGGTCAACAGCCTGACTGAGGAAAACAACACCTTAAAAAATAGACTAACTCAAATGGCAAAGGAGGCCCAAAAGGGCAATGAGGAGAAGAATGCCTTAAAAAGTCGAATTTGCCAGATGGAAAAAGAATCTCAAAAGTTCACTGAGGAGATTCATTCCTTCAGAGTTAGACTGGAGCAAATGGAAGCTAATGACTTTATGAGAAATCAAGATGCTGTTAAGCAGATCCAAACAAATGAAAGATTAGAAGGCAATGTGAAATATCTCATGGGAAAAACCACTGACCTGGAGAATAGATCCAGGAGAGACAATTTAAAAATTATTGGACTACCTGAAAGCCATGATCAAAGAAAGAACCTAGAAATCACCCTTCAAGAAATTCTCAAGGAAAAGTGCCCTGATGTTTTAGATCCAGAGGGCAAAATAGAGGTTGATAGAATCCACCGATCACCTCCTGAAAAAGATCCCAAAAAGAAAACTCCCAGGAATATTATAGCCAGGTTCTAGAATCCCCAGATCAAGGAGAAAATACTACAAGCAGCCAGGAAGAAACAATTTCAATATTGTGGAAACACAATCAGAATAGCCCAGGACCTGGCAGCTTCTACACTGAGTGATCGAAGGGCATGGAATATGATATTCCAGAGGGCAAAAGAACTGGGAATGAACCCAAGGGTCACCTACCCAGCAAAACTGAGTATTTTGTTTCAGGGGAAAATATGGTCATTCAGTGGAATAGAGGACTTTCAAGCATTCTTGAGGAAAAAACCAGAATTGAATAGAAAATTTGACATCCAGACACAAGAAGAAGAGATTCCTGAGAAGGTAATCAGGGAAAAGAAATCAAAAGGAACTTATCAAAGTTGAACTATTTACATTACTATATGGAAAAGCAATAACGGTGACTGATGATATCTTTCTCACTATGAAAATAATGGAAGAAGGGTGTGTGGTCATATGAGTACATATGTGAATGTGTGTGTAGATGGTTACAGTTATATATGGATAGAGGGCATAAGTTGAATTTGTTGGGAAGGGAGAATACTCAAGGGATGAAATTATGAGGTGAGAGAGGAACATGGCAAGAGGAGATGGGGAGAGACAGGGTAGGGTATAGGATAAACTATCTTACGTAGAAGAAGCAAGGGGAAGTGATTGTAAGCGGGGGAAGAATAGGAAGGCAAAAAGGAAAACCACATTCTCATTGAATTTGGTTCAGGGAGAGAATGACATACATGCTAAATGGGATATCTCAACCTGCAGCAGAATAGGGGGAAGGGGGATGAGAGGAGGGAAGATGGATGGGAGGGCATCCTTGGGGGGAGGGGTGGTTGGAAGTACCCAGTATAGAAGAGGGACAGGATCATGTGTGGAATGGACCAGGTGGGGGGTGGGATGAGTGGGAGGGAATTGTAAGCAGCCTTGTACAATATATCTACTATGATAATGTTTTGCATAGCTAGACATGTACAACATATACTGAATTACTTATCTCCCCAGAGGGAATGAGTGACAAGGGAAGAAGGAAATGGATCTGAAAGTCGAGGTCTTAACATTAAATGTTTCAAATATATATATATATATATATATGTATATATATATACATATATATATATATATATACTATTATTAAAATAAATAAACGATGTTTTTAAAACGTAAATAAAAGATAATTACAATCACAAGAATAGATTTATCTATTTTTATATTACTTCAGTATTTATATAGCATGTTTGTAGATAATGGAGGAGAAAATTTTATTTATCCTTGTCTTTAAATGAGGATTCTGACTCAAAGTTAAATGACTTGCCCAGGATTGCACAATTAATAATTGTCGAGCTAAGATTCAAATTCTGGTCTCCATTCTCCCACTATTTCAAGAAGACTTAAAGCAATTTTAATTAGACCAATGAAAACAGAAGTGATTTAGAGATACAGACTACATGCAGTGTTAAATAATAATAGCTTTTATTAACAGTTGTGTGCTGGATGTTAGGCTATGTCATGATTTAAATGCACTTTTTTCTTGTCATCAGTTTTTGTTATAATTGGCTGCATGTTGAATATTTGCAAATGATGTTAAGCATTTCCAGCTTCAACATTTTTAATAATCATTTGACAAATTTATGAAAGTCACAGAAAGTTATGGAGCAAGTAAACATATCTAGAGTAACTAATTTGAAATAACCCCTCTTTAAAAATAGCAGCCACTGAATTTTTCCCACTGAATTTGTATTAGTGCTAAGTTTGGAGTAAGAAGAATGTCAGTTCAAGTCTGCCGCAAACTCTAATTTGCTGTGTGACCCTGGATATGTAACCTCTCAGTCTGCTTTCTCCTGTTTTAAAAGGGAATGATGATAATAATAACAATATATGTCTCCTAGACTTAAGTGAAGACCTAATGAGATAAGATATATAAAGTGCTTTGCAGACTTTATAGAGATATATAAACATACATTATTATCATTTTCATTGTTATTATTACTTTACCTCAAGGGGAGAAAAATCATCAAGTAAAAATCATCACATTCTGAAAATTAATGGAAAAAATATTGTTCTAAGAATATAATTCATCAATAATTTAGACAGAAAAAATATTCATTAAAGGTATCATTATGTGGTTCCCACTAAAATATACTTTAGGAAAAACAGTCTGCACTCAGCTGGTTGATTAAATGAATACTGTTGGATCTGAAACAGAATTAACCTTTAGTACAGTTTAATTTCTGTTCATTTTTGAACCTTCAGGATCAATGCTAGTCATCACTCAATCTTCAACCTGCCTCTCAAGGCCTTGCTAACATGTTTACATTACTTAAGCTACTTAAAGTTTCTTGAACTGGCCCATATGGAACCACCCATCCTGGTTAGTAGCATGTATTTTTTCTGTGTCACTCAGAGGTGGCTGATGCCTATTTAGTGCTTACTTAAACTTTCTTCTCTTAAACCTCATTTTAAAGAAGTAGTATTTTACAAGAAGATATCTCCTGAATATGATAAACTAACTTTTACTAATGTTCTGATTATAGAAGGATGGAGGAGAACTTTCACCCTCTGCCCACCTTCATCATTCCTTCTAATAAAATGTACATGCTAATAGTGGTTTTATCCAAAAATTCCCACTTAAGTCACTTATCTAAATTAATCAATCAGTAGTAGATATTTTAATGCAAGTTAAGAAAGTACCACAAAGACAACTGGAAAAAGGGTTTTTAGATAAATACAAAATTTAGACAAATAAAACATCTTTAAACATACAAACTGCAGAATAACCAAACATATAGATAGAACTCAACAGTTTATTACTACTACTACTATTATTACTACTAGTTTATAACAAAAAGTTTTTAACTGATGATGGTTTTCCAATATGCATATGATGTGCTGCTAGTCACAGGGAAGAAATGTGGTCTAGGTAAGCACTATAATACAGAATGGAATTGTCATTATGACTCCCACCAATAGCAATCCAACACTCTCTCTGTAACATTTTGACCACTAGATTCATATAGTTTCTAAGCTCAACTTGAAGTTCCTATGTTAATGATCATTCTCCTAAAGGAGGACGGGTAATCCTGATTTGAAGAATGTGTTGTCAGTCTAGTCAAGTATGAGGAAAATCAAAGCAAGAATTGCCTAAAATAATTGATCAGGTTTTGAAAGGCTGAAATGGATCATTTTCAAGGCAAATGTCAATCCCAAATGATAAGCAAAATGCTATATATATGTAGGCAGAATATAGTTTTTAGTATCCCATGCAGGATTATTACTCTATTGACTTTTCTTTCTGTAAGAATATTTTGGGGGAGTAAACACATTACCAGCTGTGTGACTCTGGGCAAGCTATTGAACTTCACTAGGCCTCAGTTATCTCACCTATAAAATGAGGGAGCTTGGGTTCTGTGGCATCTAAGTCCCATTTGAGGTATAAATTTCTGATTCTGTGATTTTAAGGTAATGCATGGTGAATTGTGTGGTACTATTTCACCCGAATCTATCCATTACCTATTTATCCTCCCTCTTTTCTAGGCAGCTAAGATCTTATAGTAGTTATTTCTCTGATCCTTAATACTTTCTTTATTTGTTTCTCTTCTGTTTTGTAGTTTATTGTGCTTTGTTAGACAATAGAATATCAATTTCCCATCATTATGAGAATTTTAAATTTAACTGGTAACTGAATGTTCCCCATAGTTTACAAAACACAGTTGTGTTCTCAAGAGGTTTTGTGGCTCAAGTATTTCTTTCATAAATCTTTTTATTTTTATAATGGCATATTAAAAGGAAAGTGCACAGAGGACCCATCCATCCTTAGGTGACAATGTTGCAATCTATCTGATGTATCTATTTTCACTCTAATATAATTTGTCATGACAAGTTTTCAAGGACTGCTCTTGAATGATTTTTTCCCTCTGTATTATTCAGTTTATAAAAACTTTACATGTTGATGAAAACACCACCATCTTTTGGTTGTAATGCTTTCATTTAAGATCACAAATAAGATATGTGTGTGTGTCTGTGTATGAATTTGTACTCTGAGATACTCAATAGTAATTCTATTTTCTAGGGATTAAAATATATTTCAGGCTAAATTATAGCTTAATTAACTGTATAATTGGAAAACAAAATAAAAAAAACTTGAATATGTTTATAGTTTATACATGAGAATAAACTAGAATTTAGTAAATATTTACATAAAATAGTTGAATATATGAATTGGGAATATTACCTTACTCAGGTTTTTTAATAAACAACTTATTGCTGAATATGATAGACAGAGATGTTTCATTACTCAGTAATTCTGTAAGATTATTTGTCTATTGCTTTGCAATTGGAACCAATCAGTGGAATTTGTATTTATCATAGTCTATAAGATTAAGAATTTTAAGAAACTTTTGGAAGTACTTAGCCCAACATCTACATTTCACGTAAGTGACAAATGAGATTCAGAAATTTTAAGGGACTTTCTTAAGACAATACAAGTATTAAGTGGAATTAAGTATATGGATCATATCACAAAAAAGGGAAAGGAACCTTAAGCAAAAATATATTTATAGCAACTTTTTGTGGTAATAAAGAATTGGAAAATGAGGGGAGGCCCATCATTTGGGGCATGATTGAATTGTGCTATATGAATGCAATAGAGCACTATTGTGCTGTAAGAAAGGATGAAGAGGTGGATTTTGGGGGAAAAAAATGGGAAAGCCATATATGAACTGATGCTGAGTGAAGTGAGCAAAACCAGGAGAACATTGTAAACAGCATAAGCAGCATTATGCAATGATCAACTATAATAGAATTAGCTTTTCTCAGCAATACAATGATCTAAGACATTCCAAAAGACTCATGATGGAAATTGCTATTCACATCCTGAAAAAGACCAATGGGAATGCAGATTGAAGCACATTATTCACTTTTGATGCTGTTGTTTTTCTTTCTCATGGCTTTTCTCTTTTGTTCTGATTCTTTTTTTTAACAATATAACTAATATGGTAATATATTTCATATCACATAAAAGTGATTAGCAGGCTTGCAATCATATAGGTGGTATATATATATATATATATATATATATATATATATATATATATATATATATATATATATATATCACCTATATCAGATTTCTTGCTGTCTGGAGGAAAGGGTGTAGTTGGAAAAGAAGATGAAGAGAGGGAGGATGATTTAGAAATCAAAATTTTAAACAAATGAATGTTGAAATCCATCTTTATATATAATTGCCAAAAATACTATTAGGCAGAAAAAAAGGAACTTGATCATAAATTGTAGTTTAGAAGAATTAAAATAATTTTAGGAGATACAACTTTAAGAGAAAGTACTTAAGTAAAATGAGGTGTGGAGTTAATAATTATATTAACTATATGTTAATTTATTAAAGAGTCATACGTAGAAATGCAATGATTGTGCAATTTTTAACATGCTACTGAAGCTACTCATTGAAAAAATATTTTTCTGTGCCCTACATTTTTTTTTCTTTTCAAGAAAATAAGTTAACTTGGAGGGTAGTGAACAGCACCTAAGATAATTACATTTTTTTTTCCATGAAAATCCTTCTGGTAGTTGAAAGACTGGAAAAGGGATTCAACTTTATTTTATTTTTTATTTTTTTGGAACCAGAAGGGAGAAATAAAAGTGATTAGCAGGCTTGCAAAAACAACAACAGTAAATAACTCAACCCCCTCCCAAAATACTATAGATGGTGTAAATTTTTAAACAATTATAGCTCTCCTAATGTGTAATGGGGTGCCTTTGAAGGTAACAAGTAATTTCCCTATCCCACCCACATCAGCACCATTTGAAAGCTTAAAATAAGGCTGAATGATACTTGTCAAGTATGTTGTAGAGGGGATATTTTTTCCAACATTCATTTTGCTAGTTGGCCCCAAATATGAAATATCATGGCCCTGAAATTCAGTGAAATATGAATCCCAGAGGAGGCTCTCTTACTCATAAATGCTGCATTTCAATATCTCTTCTGAATTTATAATATGACAGTCCCAAACATTCAATTTATTTTTCTGCAGTATCATCTCTCTTACTATGCTTTGTGTGTGTGTGTATATATATGCATCTGTGGATTTCAACCCTAGTCTATGAAATAAAGGATTTCACTTTATTCAACATATATAAATCAAATTTATAAGGAAATATTAAAATATTTTAATTCACTCACATTAGCTACTTTCAAAACACTCAATTTAGGCAAATGATCAGAAACACGTATGTGTGAATGCACATTCATAAATTTTAACAGCCCCCAAACATTAGAAAACAGATCTTCACAACCACTTATATGAACACATTTTTGCAAAAAGAGAACATCATTAAATATTATGAATATGTCCAACCTTATGAAGTTGTTCAGGAAGAACAAAATCCACTTGGTAAAATTTAGGTAAAACCAGTTGGAAACACACTCAAACCTCTATAATTTGAAAATTCACAAAGATTAACTTTTCTTGGATTCTGAATAATTTATAATATTATTAGTGCTAAAATATAAATTCCTTTGGGACAATTAGAGTTCAGTGCTCTCTCTCTCTCTCTCTCTCTCTCTCTCTCTCTCTCTCTCTCTCTCTCTCTCTCTCTCCCCCTCTCTCCCCCTTCTTTCTCTCCTGTCTTTCATTCTCTGTCTGTCAAAAAACACACACACTCAAACACATGAAGAGTAGAAATTAAATATTCAGAAGATAACACTTTATAAAGAGATATATCATAACAGAAAGTAAGACAGATGCCTTTGGAATTTAGCAAACTGGGTTCAAGGGAAGAGGAAGAGAAGGGTTGATAGAAGGCTGCCAAAATTAAATGTCACAGATATTTTTTTAGTCACTGTCCTGAAGATAAGGGAGGAAAAACCTGAAAAAATGGAACATCACTCTTCTGGTAATTTTTGAAAACTATTCGATTTTAAGACACTGTTCAATGGAATTTTTAAAAATTATTTTCATAGCATCCATTCATTTGTAGAGATCAATTCATGTACTTATATTGTTTTAGCAGCAAACTTTTATTTATTATATATAATTTTTATTTGTAATTGTAAACTTAGACCATTTAAAATATCTATTAATTCAGCATAATTATTCACAGTAGGAGGCTCCAATTTGATGCAAATGATTCTGTGAAGCTATGACCAGAATAATTTGTCACTTCCCCTCCCCCAAGTTTGGTATAGTCATAATGGCACAAAGAATAAAGGTAGTCTCAAACAGGGTTTATCTTCCCCAGCTTTACAGCTTAGATTTAGATTAAGAATATATAGGTTTTCAGGTACCAGGAATGTCTCTGATACTTTGTATTTTTGAATTTCAGTATGCAGTTCTGCAAAATAATAGATAATGCTGTCTACATTACAGTACTGCTATGAGGAGAAAATGTCAGAATGTAAATGAAAACACTCTGTACACTTCAAAGAGCTAAATAAATGTACATAATGCATTATTATTATTTCAAGATGCACTCAGAATTATTTTCAGTGTCTGTATATTATTATGCTAAAATTAGATTAATCTTGTGAGTTATCTCAATTGTGAAGGCTCATTGCTTGTCAAATGAGATCATCTAGCAGAATACTTCATCAACTGGGGATAACTGCCTGCCCTAATTTTTTTGAATCTGAAAGTTCATATCAGGTCAGAAACAATTATTCATTCTTTTGAAGGATGAGGTCTTCATTTCAATAAAATAAAGTGTATTGTTTATTACGAGAAATTGCTTTATGGCTTTATTTTCTAATAATGCTGTATTATCTGAGTTCTGAACCAAAGATAGAATTAAAGATTCATAAAATAATTTAAATCTGCCTTATGCTATAATGGTAATAATAGTCAACATTTATGTATGTGAAACATACCTTATCTTAGTTGAGGCCCAAAACAGGATTATAGATATCTTTTAACAGATGAAGAAACTGAGGTTTAGAGTAGTTATGTGATGATCTTTTCATGATCACATAACTGGCAAATGTCAGCAGATAGATTTATCCTTAGATACATGTATATAGACTACACAATATTTGACTTTATCAAGAATAGTAAGGAGATAGATAGGTGCATGGGGTGATGGACAGATAGGGATAGACAGACAGAAGAACAGATTCTAAAAATATATCCAATAGATACAGAAATACCAACTTATGTATAAACTATTGATACATAGAATCCTTTGTTGTTGTTTTTCAAGATCAAATAATATTTTTGACATGACACATTTCCTAATACACCCCTAGCAGTTAGTTGTATTTTTTTTGTAAATAACGTGGATCAAATATTTGGTACTTGAAGCAGTATTCGAGGTGATCAAATTGAATTTGCTTATTTTATAGAAGAGGAAATGGAAATGCGGGAAAAATTTCGTGACTTGTTCAATATTACCCAAGTTAAGTTTTGAACCTAATTCTTTAATTTAAGATACCATCTCTACCAAAAGAACTCAACACCCTTGAGAACAAGGACAGCCTTCTTTCTGTTTTTGTATGCTTATCACCTAATATTATGCTTAATGCTTAGTGTTAGATACAATGTCTTGTGCCCAAATAGATACAGTAAATTAGACAGACTCAGGATGAGTGAAGCATTTAAAATTTCATTACATTCTTTCAGGAAGTGGATGTGGGACTTGAGATGAAGACACAAACACACATACATACACGCCAGAAGCAAGAGCAAGCCCTATATTCCTATTTCCAGATAGCAAGGCTCTACTAACTGATTCTCATTGGTAGGAGTCAACATAGTTCACAGACTTCCCAGAAAAACTACTATGTGTTCCCTTTGACATGCACCTCTTGTTTCATGTGTCTCATGTTCAAAAATAGTGTCTAACAACTCTTTTTATAACATCAAAGTTAATATGCATCAACCTTATTAAGCATGCCCAGTAGAATTTATCTTTGACCTTTGTCCCATTTTTGCTCTTTGCTGCTTCTGAGAATTCCCTTCCCCTAAGTTTCTTCCTCTTTGTCACCCAGTCTCCTAATATGGAAACATAACCTTTTCTCACTTCTCACACTTAGTATATAACAAATACTAAATAGATATTTTTGATTAATTGATTGATTAATAGAGAGATCAATAGATTGTCCTTAGTACCTTTACCAGCAGGGCTAAACCTAATCAAAACTGATTGAGACACTTTGGTAATGGAGAAGAGAACATAATTTGTACTCAGAAGAACTAGTCTTTGGTCTGCCAAGTTCATTTGTGTAATTAACTCTGTGACCCTGACCAAGTCACTTAAACTTTCTAAATCTCATCATTCTCATATGCAAAATAAAGGATTTGACCTTCTGCCTTTGGTAGCCTTTTATTACCCCTTTCCATAGTAATCCCTCTATGTCATCCTAAGTCCAAAGTTGCATAGTTTTATGTCTAAATCCATATCTATCTATTCATCTGTTTGTCAAAATAATACAAAGTGTCTGCTATATGACAACCTGAGAAGACTTAAATGTCAAAATCTTGCTATTCATTGTTATTCACAAACATGAATCAACCATGTATTTGTTTATGATGTGATATTTTGTTGTTACTTAGAGTTGTGATTATTTGCTATTACCTCTTCTTCCCTCACCTTGCCCACAAATCACAATTGTCAGTTTCAATATTTGATTCTAAGTGGAGGAAGAATGATGTTTGGAAAGCAGGGCTAAGGTACAGTGGAAGAAGTCCTCAATTCAGTGGCAAGAATTCTAAGTCTCAGCTTCACAGAAAGACCCTAGGAAAATCATTTCAACATTATGAACTTCAAGTTTAATACTCTGTCAAATAAGTATAATAGAATGTTCTATTTCAAAGGGTTAAGAAAATGCCTCATAAGTCATAAAACTCATTTCATTAGTGAGCTATTATTATGGGAAGAATTTAATTTCCACTCTATAGAACTAGTGGGGGGTGAGTAGGAGTAGAATGTCTTTTAAAGAAGGAGTTTAGAAAGTGAATAATTGAAGGAATAGATTTTTGAAAATAATACTTCTAATAGCCAGTAAAAAATATTTATTAAGAGTTTACTACATGCCAGCACCATGCTTACTACTGGGGATGCAAAGAAAGGCAAAAGACAGCCACTCTCCTCAAAGTACTCACAATCTAATGGGAAAATACATAAAAAGAAGATGAAAAGTGGGGATATGATGGGAAAGGGTGCACAGTTGAGGGGCATGATGAAAGCCTGATACCAAGTGAGTAATGATAAGATGACTACTGTAGGTGCCCTATTTAAATGGAGGAACAGGAGCTCTACAATATCCATCTTTTGCCCTGTACTCTCTTTTGTCAGAGGTAAGGTGCGCAAGGAAGTTTGAGTTTCAGAGTTAATGTCATCATATAAGAACATGAGTTTATGGAGACAATGATGAAGTCCAGGAGGGTAGTCAAGTGAGAAATGAATGAAAGTGAGGATACTGGCTAGGTGTAATGGTAATGGTAATTTGAAGATCTTCCCTGCTCCCTAATAGGCCAAATGTAATCATATGGAGTCCAAGCGGTAGGAACTTTCTGAAAGTGTGGATCAGGGAGAGTGGAGCAAGATGTAGTCCAGTAGAGCCAGAACAGCTGGGAGCAAGCAGTGTGGAGCTTGAGCAACCAGTCTGAGTGAGAGAAGGGCATTGTTGCTTAAGGGAACCTGTTTTGTTTTGAAGGCATGGTGGAGGGAAGATTTGGGAATGTTGGTGTTTGCTACATTGATTATGTGTACCAGCTTCTTAGTTACTATGATGAATTTGGCTTTCTGAGTTTGGGATTTTACTTTCTGTTGTTTGAATAAATGGTTTGGCCCTGTCCTACATGTGGAGAGTCTGTTACATTTTGTGATTCACAAGTACAGCAGCATATTCATAGCCACTGTGGGTGTTGTGAATAGCATGTTGATGTTATACAAGGGCACATTATTTGGTAGCAGTATCACAATGAAAGCACTGAATTATTCAAAATATTCTTAGACCTGGAAGAGACCTCACAATTCATCTGAACCAACCTAAACCTAAACAAGGAAAGAATTCATTCTTTCCCTGGAAAGTAGTTAGTCATCATGTTCGTGAAGTCCTCTGAAAAATGGCACATTTTAGGAAGTATCTAGTTGTAGTTTGGATAAAATTTATTATTTGGAATTTTTTTTTCTTTCAGCTAATTCAAAATCTACTTCATGACAACATCTACCATATTCTAACAAAATCTAATCTTACTATAATTTGACATATTCCTCTTCATTCTGCTGTCTGCAACCAGGTGAAAAATCTGATCCATCTGTACATGGTTTCTCTTCAAATATATTGTCCCAGTTCTTCTTGAAATTTAGCATTACAAGTTAGTTCAGTTGCTTATCATGTGGAATGGTTTCTAGTTCTCTCACCATACTTATCTTCTTCCTTAGGATACACTCTAGTTTGAAATATCTTGTCCATAATGGGGCACTTGGAATTGAAAACAGTATCACAACTTCCCAGGGCTAGCTTAGGAGCAGAGTTCACTCCATAAAGCACAGAGTGAAATTCCTTTATAGGAAAGTAGTTTAAATTCCAAAAGGTAGACAGGAATTCCGTTTCATCTCTTCTAATTTATAACTCACTAAGAATTTTCTTTGAAAGATATGTGACAAGCAGTCATCAACCCTTTGACTGAAGAATGCTAGAAATAGACAATCTACCACTTCCTGAGAAAGTCCATTCCACTGTGGGCTAACTCTGGTTGTTAAAATGCTTTTTTCATTTTTCTCAAGTGAAAATTTGCCTCTGGAACTTCTAACCATTGTTCTTAAATCTACTGTCCAGGGTCAAGCAGAGAGATGATCAGTAAAGGCCTGATATAGGAGGTGCTACTTGAACTAAACTTTAAAAGAAATTAAGACTCTAAGAGTGAAAGGGTGGATTCAAAGCATGTAAAACTTAATGTGCTAGAGAAGGAAAATGGAAGATGTAGGCTCATATTTAGGAAACAGCAAAGAGCACAGTATAGACTATCTATTGCATAAGCAATATATAAGATAATCAATATATAGTAAGGCTAATAATACTAGCCAAATCCATTTTGAATGACTTTAAATGATCAAAAGAAAACTTTCTATTAATTCTGGATGTAATTGTCACTGGAATTTACTGAAACTTACTTTAAGACAGCTTTTCTATACACCCTAAGGCCCCTTCTCTAAACTCAATATTCACATTTCTTTCATGTGGTCTCATGCATTGTGATGTTAATCTTTTCATTATCCTGGTTGACCTCCTCTGAATGGGATCATGCTTGCTAATCCAAGTCCTTCCTAAAATGTGACATGAATTCTTATAAGAATGATGATTTCAGGAGAGTAAATTTTAATGGATACTTATCATCCTTTGGGTTAAAATTCTACAAAGAATGGTAGCTCAAAAATGGTGGGAATCTTTAAGGAATTACATTCTGGTGACAAAAAAAAGATCAAGTTTGCTAAGGAAAAAAAGGGAAAGTTGTCTAAACAGACTGACATTAATGTACATAGAACACTCTAAAGAACATAGCTTTAAAAAAAACACATAACAAAAGATAGAAGCAAGGACAGGTATCAAGATGGATACAAATGTGTGGAATAGTCATATAGGAATCATTTCAGGAGTATACAATTTCAGAATGATCATAGATGAAGAAGAAAAGTTAAGGAAAAAGCATAAACTGATATTTTCACCTAAATTGGCAAAAAACATCTCCTGACAGATAAACTATGGAAGACAAGGTAATTGGGGATCTATAGGCCCTACAAGAGATTATTTTTATTTTATCTTTTCCAAAAGCTTTATTAACTTCTGGTTTACACCATTCATTCCACCAGCTTTTGACTTAAATTTTTTTTCCCCATTTTTTCCCTTCCCTCCACACCAGAATAGCAATTCCACAGGATATCCCCTCATCCCATCTGCTCTCTCCCATATCTTCTCCAATACCCCCTTCGACTCTTTCAGTAGGGCAAGGTGAATCTCTGTGGCTAAATGCCTGTATAACTTATTTCCAATTATATGTAAAATAGTATTAGTAATAGTATTTATATCTTTTTAAACATTTGATTTTAAAACTTTGAGTTCCAGATTCATTCCCTTCCTCCCTTGTCACCCTCTCTTACTGGGAAGAAAAGCAATTCATTATATGTTGTACATCTGCAGCTATGCAAAACATTATCATAGTAGATATATAGTAAGAGACTGACTATATTTCCCTCTCCTATCCCACCTCCCACTTGGTCTATTCCCTACTTTGATCCTGTTCCTTTTCAAAAGTGGGTGCTTCCAACTTCCTTCCCCCCTGTTCCCTTCTTCCTTCCCTTCCATCAGACCCCCTCTCATCCCCTTTCCAACAGACTCTCCTGTAGGGTGAGATATCCTATTTAGTATGTATGTCATTCTCTCCCTGATCCAAATTCTGTGGATTCTTTCAACCTCTATTTTGCCCTCTGGGTCTAAAACATCAGGGCAGTTTTACTTGAGAATTTCTTGAAGGATGATTTCTAGGTTCTTTCTTTGATCATGGCTTTCAGGTATTCCAATAATTTTTAAATTATCTCTCCTGGATCTATTTTCCAGGTCAGTGGTTTTTCCCATGAGATATTTCACATTGCCTTCTATTCTTTCATTTGTTTGGATCTGTTTAGTAGTATCTTGATTTCTCATTAAGTCACTAGCTTCCATTTGCTCCAGTCTAACTCTGAAGGAATGAATGTCCTCAGTGAGCTTTTGAGATTCTTTTTCCATCTGGCAAATACGACTTTTTAAGGCATTCTTCTCCTCATTGCCTTTCTGAGCCTCTTTTGCCATTTGAGTTAGTCTATTTTTTAAGGTGTTATTTTCCTCAGTCAGGCTGTTGACTGTCATTTCATACTTTTCTTGCATATTTTTCATTTCTCTTCCCCAATTTTCCCCCACTTCTCTTATCTGCGTCTTAAGGTCTTCTATGGCCTGTAGCCAGCTTGTATTTTCATTTGGGGCTTTTGATGCAGGAGTTCTGACCTCACAGTCCTTCTCCATGCTTTGAGCCTCTTTGCCCCTAAAATAGGAGTCCAATGTTGAACTTTTCTGTTTGTTTCATTTGCCTAGGCATATTTCCACTTAATTACTTGATTTTGGGGCTTGTTGCCACAGTAGGACTCTGCCACCAGACAGGGGAGCTTCCACCCAAACGTGGGGTCTTCACAACTTCCACCAGTTGGGTGGCCTCTGTATAGCCTCCACCCACTCTGGCAAGTTGGATACCCACCCCAAACTTCCCCCCCCAGACCACAATCCAGATCCAGGCAGTTTAAAGCAAAAGCGATTGACCCCCAGACTGATTGCTGGATCTTCCTACAGTTTGCAGACCAGGAGCTAGAGCCACTATTGATGCTGCAAAATGGCTTCTGTGCAGCTGTTTCTTCAGCAGCTTTTTGCCCCAGGGGAGGAAGCCACGTGTTCCCCAAATACTGGTCCCAAAGTCCATAGGGCACTAACCTCTCACTTTGTCCTAGGCTTATCTGTGCTGATAATTCTGGAATTGCCACAATTGCTGGTGTTCTGGGGTTCCACCAGCCGGCTGAAGGCCCGGCTGCCCTGGGGCTAAAACCACGGACCTGGGCTCAGCTCTGAGGGCTGTGCTGTCAGTTCCCAGCACTCTGTGCTGCCTGCTCTCAGAGCGCTGTGCTGGCCGTTCCCTGCAGGGCTGCTGGGCTGTCCTCAGCAGGAGGTTAGCTTCTCTGTGCCGTTCTGTGGGTGCTGTGGCTCCAGAAGTTGTTCGGAGCTCCCTTTCACATTGTTTGAAATTTGTGTGGGGCAGAGCACATTGGAAATGCTGTTTCTACTCCGCCATCTTGGCGTCCCTGATCCAAATTCAATGAGAATGACGTTTTGCCTTTTTGCCTTCCTGTTCTTTCCCCACCTTGTAACCATTTTCCCTTGACTCTTCTATATGAGATAATTTACCCAATTCTTTCTCCCCATCTCCTCTCATTATATTCCTCTCTCACCTCTTAATTTCACCTTTTAAGTATCATCCCCTCCTATTAAATTCGAACTGTGCCCTCTATCTATGTATACCTGTAAACATATATACACACATTCACATATATATTCATATGCCCATATACCCTTCTTTAACTATTTTCATAGTGAGAAAAGTTTCATCTGTTACAATTATCATTTTTCCATGTAGGAATGTAAATATTTCAACTTTGATAAGTTCATAATGATTGCTTTTCCCTGTTTACCTTCTCAACAATCTCTTGCTCCTTGTATCTGAATGGTAAATTTTCTATTCAATTCTGTTTTTTTTTTCATCAAGAATTCTTGAAAGTCCTCTATTCCACTGAATGACCTTATTTTCCCCTGAAACAAGATACTCAGTTTTGATGGGCATGTGATTCTTGGTTTTAATCCTGGCTCCTTTGCCCTCCACAATATCATATTCCAAGCCCTTCGATCCCTCAGGTGGAAGCTGCCAGATCCTGTACTGTCCTGATTGCGTTTCCACAGTATTTAAATTGTTTCTTGCTGTCTGTAATATTTTCTCCTTGATCTGGGAATTCTGGAACCTGGCTATAATATTCCTAGGAGTTTTCACTTTGGGGTCTTTTTCAGGAGGTGACTGGTGGATTCTTTCAACCTCTATTTTGGCCTCTGGTTCTAAAACATCAGGGCAATTTTCTTGAAGAGAAACAAATATAGGATGAATTTAAAGGGCAAGGGGACTTTTTACATTTAGAGCTATAGTGCATGCTATCCAATGAAAGATAGAATTGCCTCTAGAGTCTAAAGGAACTATTTTCAAATCCTGACTATATGCCATTTCACAAATCACATCATTCCTAGGTCCTGGTTTCCTCATCTATAACATCATCATCATTATCAGAAGCAGCAGGAACAACAATCATTATTATAACTAGCATTTATTTCATATTTTAAAGTTTGCAGCTATCTTTATATATCCCATCTCATTTGGTCCTCATAAAAATCATAAAAATTAAGTGCTTAAGGATATTGGATTGTAATCCTGTGAATTAATTGAAAAAATATAATTTTAGTGTTTCATTTTGTGATAACAGTGGTCATAATGTGTATTTCTAAAGACACCAGGCTTACAGAATTTCTGACTGTGTGTAAAGTCAAGCACAAGCAGCTCTCCTAAAGACTACTGCTGTGAATAAGTTTAAGGTTCTGATCCCATAGTATAGTGAACTCTTTATTTATTCTGCAATAAAATAAAGAAAAACATTCACAGAAACCAAAGTACAACAATTACAACAATATAACATGAATCTTATTACTAAGGTGGCCACATACTCTTAAACAAAAGTTATCATTCAGTAAGTCACAATCTCAATGAATCAATATAAAGTACCCATCTAAAGTTTCCTTTCATCTTGATTGGAGGCTGGCTTCCAATCATCCATTAACTCAATCATCCTTAAGGAGTAATCATCTTATAGTACGGAGTAGTGGAAAGTACAATGATCTTCCACCCTTAGGTCACAGTAGTCATAATCTCATCATCAGTCATAAGTACCCAAGTAAAGATTCTTTCATCTTGACTTGACTGACTTCCAGGTTCCATGGTTCTTCTTCCATGCTCCCAGCTCTTTCCTGGATTCACAGGTATGCATATCTCAGTTCCTGTTCCACCTCCTGTTCCAGCTCAAAGCTCATGGTTTTGACTAGTCCGTTCCAAGGCCTTTACAATTTCTGTTTCTGGGAAGACAAAGTTTAACAGAGCCACGACAATATTTACACACATTAACCTAATCAGAATTAAAACAATATTAACACACATTACTGGGAATATCATCAATTCACTTTATGCCTGTGAAATCAACACAGACAGACAACCAACAGACAAGACTTCTATCTGAGAAACCAAACAGAAATCAGCAGTAAAGTCCCAGGACCTCAGAAAACAGCAGCAAAACCCACCTTCTTCAGGACTTCTATAAACAAATAGCAGTAAAGTTCTCTTTCAGGGCTTCTTAACCAGCAGTAAGGTTCCAGGGTTTCTGTAATAGCAGCAACATCCTCTGTCAGCAGACAGGTCTGACAAAGTAACAACAACACAGACAGCTACCACAAGCGTCCTTCCTCCTATTTATGCTTGGTTCAGCCTGGTGCTTGTGCTTTTATATGCTCTGTTCCTTCCTGTTCCACCAAAATTCCTTTTATGTCCTTCCTCTCAGCAAGTTCCTCCCACCATGGGCTTCATAGTTTCTGTTTCTAACAAAGACTGGATATAATTACAGGTGAGGCTCAAAAGCACTTGAACAGCTGGAACATGGAGCAAAGTACTTTTTGCTTACCATTACACTGTGATCAAATGAAACCATCTTGTGCTATTTTCAACTGAAGGCTTTCAATCAGTTGAGGGTTGGGTTTCTTGATATGAATAAATTTTATTGCTTTCTAAATTTTCCCTTAATTCTCTGATTTTTAAAAATATTATTTCAAGGAAGCATTCAAAAGTTGTAGCTCTTCAAAAATAATATTTCTGTGGCTGTTAAAAAAATCATCTGCTGTTGGTATGAAAAGATCAAGTATTTCAAAGATTATTCAAGCTCACAATGAATGAGGATCAGTTATAATGAAATGCAAAAAAAAAAAACAAAACAGGTTTTAAAATGAAGGGATAGTTCCAGTAAGTGACAAACTATTGCTGCATAAAAGCATAATTAATCCTGACAAAACAAGTCAAGAGAATAATAGAGAACGCAGTAGCTTGAGGGAGGGCTTATTATTGATTGTTGTCCTGAGGAACAGGATTCTTGAAGTGAAAGAAAAGCAAGACTTAGTTAAAAAGAAATGAGCAAAAATTAAGCAAGAACAAAGAAAAAAAAACAATTACTGAACATTGGTATTGGGGGGTGGTATTTATCACAGGTAAGACAATACCTAAATTAAAGCACTTAAGATTAGAAATAAAGCAATTTTTTCCAGAAGAAATTAACTTTCTCATTCATGAATGAGAAATTAACATTTCTCATAGTAGAAATTAACATTTCTCATTCAAAATTCTTGGCAGACAAAGTTCAAGTGAACCTTTATGATATAGAAATCTTTATTAGACTATAAAACATATATATATAGTTTTGTTTTATTTAATTTCAGGAGACCTGAAAATTTTATCCTCATTGAAAGAATGATGAAGTCTGATGAGCATCATATGGTACCACAATGGTTAGAGTACTCTGTCTGGAGTCAGGAAAACATATTCAAATCCAGCCTTAAAATCCACAAATCACTTACTTTTCTGTTTGCCTCAGTTTTCTTGAGTGTAAAATAAGCATCATAATAGCACCTACCTCTCAGAGTTGTCAGGAGAACCAAGAGAGATAATATTTGTACAAAAGTCATTAGCACAGTACCTGGCACACAGTGGGTACTACATGACTATGTATTACCTTTTACTACTAAGAGCATTGTCTCTCTATTACAAAAAACAATTGTATTAGAAGGAGAGTCAAAAGATCTTAACTTGAATCCTCATTCTGTTTCTTGCTGTATGTCTGCAGTTAAATCACCCAACCTCTCTGAAACTCAGGTTTCAGTATCCTAATATGTGATAAGTTACATGATCTCATCAACATAAGGATTCCTTCCAGTAATAACAGATCACTCCCACACCTTGTCCAATCGCATCTATCCTGTACAACTTTTACTCATATACTCCTATGAATTTTTTCCCAGAATTTATTCATTTTGAGTTTTCAACATTCATTTCCACAAGATTTTGAGTTCCATATTTTATCCCCATCTCTCCCCTACTTCCTACCCCAAGAATGCATGCGTATTAATTGCCCCTTGCCCCTGTCTGCCATCCCTTTTATCCAACCACCCCCCTCTTTTACCCCCTTCACACTTATTTTCCTATAGGGCATGACAAATTTCTATACTCCATTGTCTGTATATCATTTTCTGGTGGCATGTAAAAACAATGTTCTTAACATTTGTTTTCAAAACTTTGAATTCCTCATTCTCTCCCTTCTCCCTTCTTCAACCAGTCCCCACTAGGAAGCCAAGCAATTCAACATAGGTTATGTATGTGTAGTTATCCAAAACATTTCCAGAGTGGTCATATTGTGAAAGGCTAATTATATTTCCCTCTAGGTATTCTCACCCCCATTTTTTCTATTTTCTCCTTTGATCCTGTCCATTTCCAAATGTTTTTCCTTCTGACTATCCTCTTCCCCTATCTACCACCCCCCTTCTGTATGTAGTCCCTTCAACTATCCTAATACTGAGAAAAATCTTATGAGTTACAAATATTATCTTTCCATGTATGAAGGTAAAGGGCTCAACTTTAATAAGTCCCTTAAGATTTCTCTTTTCTATTTACCTTTTCATCCTTCTCATGAATATTCTATTTGAAAATCAAATTTTCTGTTCAGGTCTGGTCTTTTATCAAGAATGCTTTGGGGGCGGCTAGGTGGCGCAGTGAGTAGAGTGCCGGCCCCGGAGCCAGAAGGACCTGAGTTTGGTTCCGGCCTCAGCCACTTAACACACACACACACACACACACACACACACACACACACACACACACACACCAAAACCTAGTCGTGTAACCTTGGGCAAGTTACTTAACCCCAATTGCCCTCCAAAAAGCAAAAAAAAAAAAAAAAAGAATGCTTTGAAAGTCCTCTATTTTGTTGAATTTCCTTTCTTTCCCCATGAAATATTTTAGTTGGTTTTGCTGGGTAAGTGATTCTTCATTTTAATCCTAGATCCTTTGACCTCCAGAATATCATATTCCAAGCACTTCAGTCCCTTAATATAGAAGCTGCTGGATCTTCTGTTATCCTGATTACATTTCATCAATACTTGACTTATTTCTTTCTGGCTACCAGTGATATTTTCTCCTTGTCCTGGGAACTTTGGAACTTGGCTATAATATTCCTAGGAGTTTTCTTTTTGCAATCTTTTTCAAGAGGTCATCAGTGTATTCTTTCAATTTTTATTTTACTCTCTGGTTCTAGAATATCAGGGCAGTTTTCCTAGATAATTTCTTGAAAGATAAAGTCTATACTCTTTTTTTGATGTTGTTCATTAAATTCAGGTAGTCCCATAATTTTAAAATTATTTCTCCTGGATCTGCATTCCAGGTCAATGGTTTTTCCGGTGATATATTTAACATTGTCTTCTTTTTTTACGATTCTTTTGGATATGTTTTATAATATCTTGATTTCTCTAAAAGTCATTAGTTTCCCATTGCTCCATTCTAATTTTGAAGGAATTATTTTTGGGCCTAATTCTGAAGGAATGTTCCTCTTCAGTGATCTTTTGAGATTCTTTTTCCATTTGGGAACTTTGGATTTTTAAGGCATTCTTCTCCTCTTGCCTTTTTGAGCCTCTTATGCCATTTGAGTTACTCTATTTTTAAGGTGTTATTTTCTTCAGTCAGGTTATTGACTCTCATTTCATAATTTTCTTGCATCATTCTTATTTCTCTTTCCAATTTTTCCTCCATTTCTCTTATTTGGTTATCAAAATCCTTCTTAAGGTCCTCTATGGCCTGTACCAAGCACTTGTATTTTTCTTGGAAGCTTTTGGTGCAGGAGTTCTGAATTCCCTGTCTTCCTCCTATTTTCCATGCGTTGATCCTTTTTTTCCCCAAAATAGGAGTTTACAGTTGGATTGCTCTTCTTGCTTTGCTTCCTTTGCCTACTCATGTTGCCTCTCAGTTCCTTGACTTTTGAGCTTTTTGCCACAGTAGGATTATGCTGCCAGACATGGGAGCTTTGACCCATCACTGGGGTTTTCTCAGCTGCCAGAGGTATTATTTGGGTGCCCTCTCTGAAGCTTCCGCACAGTGTGACAAGCTGCTCACATACCCCAAGACCTCTACCCTAGACATCAATCCATATCCACGCTTGTTAAAGCAAGAGCACTTACCCTTCATACTGGTCTCTTGGTCCTCCTACAATCTGCAGTCCAGGAGTTGAAGCTGCCACATGGTGGCAGCTGCATGGCCACAGCATGTCAGTGGCTTCTCCCTCCAGGGGTCAAAGGCTGATGCACTCCCAAACTACCAGATCCCAAAGTCCACACTACATTTACCTCTCACTTTGTCCTCTATGGGCTGATAATTCTGGTAACTGCCACAGCTGCTGGTGATCTGAAGTCCCTCCAGCTGGAAGCTGATCAGGCTACTCTGAAGCTAAAACTCAGGCTTATGAGAGGCTGGGCTCAGCACCCAGAGTGCTGCACTGGCCACATCCTGCCAGCCTGCCAGGCTGTCCTCATTGGGAGGTCAGCTTCTCCTGGTCATTTTGTGGGTTCTGTAGCTCCAAAGTTTGTTCAGAGTCACCTTTTAAATTGGAAGAGGTGGGAGCCAGAGCCGCAAAGACCTGTTTCTACTCTGCCATTTTTACTTTGCCCCACCCCCCCATTTCTGTTATTTTGCAGGACCTTCCCTTTCAAAATGGAACACTCCATTGAACATTACATTATCTTTGGGAACAGACTAGTTAAAGACAGATGCTGTTCAAAGGAAGCTGGCTACTTAGGAAGAAGATATTTGTACAATGCAATTCAATCACTCTCACTTTCTTTAGCTTTAAAATGGGGATAATAATCCCTGTACTATGTACTTCACAGAGCTCTGGTGGGGATTTAAGTAGAAAATAAACCCATAGTTCTTTGTAAACCATAAATTCGAATATAAATAGATAATGATTTTATTGAACATAATAAGTACTCATATTTCAATTGAATTAAAACAAATTGAATTGACCTGTGTTTCATTTGGAGCAAAAACTATTGCTGGAAAAAGTATGGTTTGCTATGAACTTTCAAGTATATTTTTATCATTTATTATTTGAAAATAATACCGTTATTTCCTTCTATTCCATGTTAATGTTTCTCATTATATTCCTATTATCATTCTTATGAAAAGTTCACAATATTTCCTAAGGAAATTTTCCTCAGTCTTTCATGATCTTTCTCCAAAGCATTAGGCTTAAGGTCAAAATTTATACCTTTCCCAAAGATATAGTCAAGTTTAGGAGAAAAGGATGAGAATGAGTCAAAATAAATAAATAAGTGACAATTTTCACTGTTGTTCCTTATCAGAACAAAATACAAGAAAAAAAAAATCACCTTACTTTTCTGACTCTCTGCTCTTCCCTTGGTAACTTTTAATTCAAAAGTTGATTTGAACAAACTGACAGAGAGGCCAAGAGCCCAAAGCAAGGTTCGACTTTGCGAATGTCGAAATAATAGGTGCACAGACACTGGATCAGGAAGTCCTTCAGAAGGATTACTTTGTAAGTCAGTCTTACCTTTTTGCTCTGAGCTTCAGTGCCTTCCCAAAGTGCTGCAGGACCCAATTAAAGTCTGTGCTTAGCTTCAGGAAAACTTGCTGGAACAAAGCTATGTTTTATTTCCCCTACTTTTTATTGGAATCCTCATAGGTGCAAGTTCACATCTTCTGGTTAGAAAAGGAAAAGAGAAATATAAATATCTTAGAATCAAAAGTAAACTCGCAAAGCTGGTGCAAAGAATGTATTCAGAGTCATAGGATCTCATTACCAATATCTAAGAATGATGTTTTGATCATAAGCCCAAGACAAGTATAAACAATTGCACTAACATTCTTGTTATAATGCCCCTTCTCTCCTATTTTTCAAGTTCCCTTTTGTTTATACATATTATACAATGAAAAACAAAAAAAAAATCAAGAAGTACTGTGTTGTCTGATTTTTCATTTTTAAATGCATTGTACTTCTTCCAATAGACAAGAAACACCTTTACGCCCTTACTAGAATCAATATTTATAATTCATATGTCTACATAGCAGGGGACAAGGGGATAGAACTTTTAAAGGACAACATTAAAGCCTTAGATACTTGAGAGGGAAGATGGAAAACTGAAAAAATCTAGGGTAAAGATAAATAACACCAATTCTTATTTATATAATGCTTTAAATTTGAAAGTGTTTTCATCATAGATACCCTGTGAATCAAAAAATTAGTTTTAATCCTGACTTTATATGAGAGTAAATTGATGTTCAGAGACCCTAAGTACCTTCTTCTAGATCACATAGCTAAAACTTATACACCAAAACTGGATAACAAATTTTCTGATGCCTCATCTAGTACCTTTTCTAATACACAACAATGTCTCCTGGCATTTTAAAACTTTTATGATTTATGTATAGTGCTATTTCTGATTAACAGAGTAGAATAATCTTCCACATTGTCTTAATTTAATGAAAAAAGATCTTATTCTAGTGACAGAATATCTGTTATGTAAATATTCTAATACAAATGGTGACCATATTAGCTCCCATGGCTTGAATGTATCTTCTTTATGCAAATTAATTTCAGGACCACACATCAAGGCATAGTTTCTCCCCTGAGCTTCAGTCCCCAATTTCAAAAGATATGTAAGGCCTTTGTAAAAACTTATTCAGCCTTCTAGCATTTTTTTTCAACTTTTTAGGGCAGGGTTCTGTACAAATACAAACAAAAGAAAAAAAAAACTTCATTTAGCTTCCAACAAAATTCTTTGCAAATAATCCATGAATGTTTATTTAAAGATGAACAGAATGAAGGAAAGAAGGAGGAACAGAGAGAGGAAGGATGCAAGCAAGCAAGCATAGGATCATCATTAGTGATGGGATTATCATAAGTGGGTTAAGATTCAGAATCCTCCACTACCACTATTTTTTCTTTTTTTTTTAATTTATTTTTAGTTTACAAAATTCAATTGCGTGGTTCCTTGAGTTTCAAATTTCCTTCCCTCCCTCCCCCCACCATCCACAACAGCATATAGTCCAGTATAGCATCTGCAAATACTTTCACATTAGACATTAGTCAAGTTACAAAGGCAAATTGTACTAGATGGGATGAAAAATGGTAAAGAAGAAATAAAACCAAACAATGAAAAGAAAAAGAGCAATTAGTTTGCTTCCACCAGGATTCAAGCTCAGTTCTTTCTAGTTATTTCTCTGGATGTAGGCATCTCTCTCCTTCATGAGTATTTTGGTATTGACTTATATCACTGAATTGCTGAGAAGAGTCCAGTCTGTCATAGTTGGTCATCACACATATGTTGTGTCTCTGATTGTATACAAATTTCTCCTGGTTCTACCATTATCACTCAGCATCACTTTATATAAGCCTCTCCAGGTAAATATGAAAACCGTCTCCTCCTAGTTCCTTATAACACAATAGTATTCCATTACATGCCTATACCACAACTTGTTTAGCCATTCCCCAATTGATGGGCACCCCTTTAATATCCAATTCTTTGCAACCATGAAAAGAGCCGCTATAGATATTTTTGTACATATGGGTCTTCCTCCCTCTTTTATGATTGCTTTGGGATATAGCCCTAGAAGTGGCATTGCTGGGTCAAAGGGTATGAAATTATTTATAGCCCTTTGGGCATAATACCAGATTGCTCTCCAGAATGGTTGGATAAGTTCAGAACTCCACAAACAATGCATTAGTGTTCCAATTTGCCCACATCCTCTCCAGCATTTGTCATTTTCCTGTTTTGTCATCTTAGCCAATCTGACTGGAGAGATGTGGTACCTCAGAGTTGGTTTGATTTGCATTTCTCTAATCAACAGTGATTTAGAGCATTTCTTCATATGCATATAGATATCTTTAATTTCTTTCTCTGAAAACTGCCTGTTCATATCCTTTGACCATTTATCAATTGGGGAATGACTTGTATTCTTCTAGATTTGACCCAATTCTCTGTATATTTTAGAAATGAGTCCTTTATCAGAGAAAGTAAATTCCTTTTTATCCCCATTCAGTTTTTTTCAGAGATGTATCATATCTAGTCTCTCTAAAGTTCTATTCACCTCCTTAACTTCTTTCTTGTTTATTTTGAGGTTAGATTTATCAAGTTCAGAAAGGGGGAGATTAAGGTCCTCCACTAGTATAGTTTTGCTATTTCATCCTCTAATTCCTTTAACTTCTCATCTAGGAATTTGGATGCTATACCACTTGGTGCATATATGCTAAGTTATGATATTGCTTCATTCTCGATGGTGACTTTTAGCAGTATATAGTTTTCTTCCTTATTTATTTTAATTAGATATATTTTTGCTTTTGCTTTATCTGAGATAAGGATTGCTACCCCTGCTTTTTTTTTTTTTTTACTTTAGCTGAGGCATAATAAATTCTACTCCAGCCTTTTACCCTGTGGTTAACCCTTTCTTTCAAATGTGTTTCTTGTAGACAGCATATTGTAGGATTATGTTTTTTAATCCATTCTGCTATCTACCTCTGTTTTATGATAGAGTTCATAACATTCACATTCAGAATAATGATGACTATGTGTCTCTTCCCCTCCATCCTATTCCCTCCCCTGCTTATGTTTTTGTTTCTTCCTTTTCCCTTCCCCTCCTTGAAGTTTTCCCTTTTGACCACCCCCTCCCTCAGTGTTCCCACCCAGTGATGCCCCTTCTTAACCTACCCTCTCCCCTTACTACTGTTTCCTTCCCTTTGAATACCCCCCTTAATCTCCTCCTTTTTATCCCCCGCTTACCCTCCTACTGCCTATAGGGACACAATAAATTTTTATACTCATCAGAGTAAGTAACTCCCCGTTTGACACCAAACCAATGAGAGTAGATTTCAAACAGTGCTCCTCTCCCTCCCACCTTTTCCTCTATTTAATGAATTTATTTGTCTACTCACATTGGAATATTAAACTTTACTGATTAAGATCATCCCTCTTTGAACCAGAACCAGTGAGAATAGTGTTTAAATGTTATTCCTCTCCCTCTTTCCTTCCCCTCTATTACAGTGTGTTTTGATGCCTCATTGAATGGCATATTTTACCTTTTCCTATCTCTTTCTTTCTTTTTATCCTATTACAGTCCTTTTGATCCCCTTAATAATGTTTTTTTTTTTTAATCTTCAGGTTAGTTAATTCATAGCCACACCCTCTATCTATATATATCCCTTTTGAAGGCCATGATAATCATATAAATTTCAATATTGACAGTTCCTCATATAAGGATGTGAATATTTTTGGTGTGCTCTTGTTGCCCACCAAGTTATTTGCATGTGTGCATGAGTGTGGGTGTGTGCATGTATATATGTGTGAGTCTGTGTTTTCCTTGTTTACCTTTTTATGTCTTTCTTGAATCTTGTAACTGGAGATCAAATTTTCCATTGACCTCTGGCTTTTTCATCAGGAATGTCTGGAAGTCCCTTATTTCATTAAAGGACCATCTCCTTGCCTGAAAGATCATGCTCAGTTTTGCTGGGTAGTTAATCCTTGGTTGTAGTCCTAGCTCTCTTGCTCTACAAAATATTAAATTCTAATCCCTCTCATCTTTTAATGTAGAAGCTGCTAGGTACTGTGTGATCCTGACTGTAGTTCTGCAATATTAGAATTGTTTCTTTTTGGCTGCTTGCAGAATTTTTTCCTTAATCTTGTAATTCTGGAATTTGCCTACTATATTTCTTGGAGTGTTCAATTTCGGATCTCTTTCAGGAGGAATCTGGTGAATTCTTTCAATAACTATTTTATCTTCTGATTCCAGGACTTCAGGACAATTTTCTTTGACAATCTCTTGGAGGATGCTGTCTAGGCTACTTTTTTCATCATGGCTTTCTGGTAGACCAATAATTCTTAAGTTATCCTTCCTGGATCTTTTCTCTAGGTCACTTGTTTTTCCAGTGAGATATGCTACACTTCCTTCTGATTTTTCAGTTGTCATGTTTTGTTTGATTGACTCTCCTTGCATCATAGAGTTTTGGGTTTCAATTTGATTGATGCTAATTTTTAGTGAATTATAGTCTTTGGTTAGTTTTTGAAGGTCTTTTTTTAGGGAGGTATTTTCTCCAATTACTTCATTAATTTTACTTTTTAAGATTTTGTTTTCTTCAGTGAAACTTTTTTCCAAGTTGGTCACTGCCTCCCTGATTTGGTCTTTACAATCTTTCTTAAGCGTCTTACCCAGAGTTGCATAGATAGTATGTTTTAGAGTCAGGATTTAGGCACAAGTTATCTTACACCAACATTAGCTCTCTATCCTCTCTGCCATGGTGCCCTTCACTACATTTTACAGGGTATCCCTAAAGTCTGGACACATAGAAAATCTCATTAACTGTGTGTATTTTCACGAAATGAAATGAATGAAGTTTTCAACATTTTATTTAATTAGCATAAATGAGATTTCACAGGAAGACATGGGAAGACAAAGAAGATATGTAGGAAATCTAATTAATTAATTAATTTAATTAAATAACTATCATTAATATGGAAAATAGTCCCCAATAGCTAATGAAAGATTTTATTCCATATGAAATTGGCATGGCTAAAATTTAGGCTAATTAAATATATAATCTCAGTTCTCCACTTTATCTGTGAAACAGATGAGTGGGCACATTAATATAATTTAAACTCAAATCTGTTCACCAGATACATTTATATGAGTTATTATGACAGGGAGAATTGCCTTCAATATCAATATTACAAAATCTCATAGGTCTAACTAAACCAGAAAGATTTTAACTCTGGAATCAGCAGTACATTGTTTGTTTTATGCCAGGACTAGAAATAGTTAAGTTCAGAAGGGTCAAACCCCAGGAAGTTGGCCACCAGGTAAAAGAAACCTGGCCACTAGACTTCATGAAAGCAGTTCACCATAGTACAAGGTAAATTCTAATATGTGTCTGTGGAGACCATTCCCATGCTGACAGAAAATAAAAATACTAAAGGTGGGGTATCTTAAGTAAGAGTCATCTGTGTATAGTCCAGGTGTTCTTGCCAGTTCAGCTCTGATAATGTGAAAGCATCAACTATGAGATTAGAGATCATTAGAAGAGACATTCTTAATGGAATAGGTTTTTAACTTAAATGCTGAAAGAAAGAAATGTTCACTCCTCTATTTTGGCTCTAGCTATTTTGACATGACTGTATAGTTCTCATTACCTCAAATGCCATATTTATACTGGCAAGCATTTCCTCAGTAAAACATTTATTTCAGTTGTGAAAATGTTTTATTTGGGCACTTCCTAATAGCCCAAATGTTTGTTTCAGTTGCAAACATTTGTTCTTTCAGAAAATATTTCCAAAATGGACCATTTCTTTCAAGTACTTTGGCAAACAAATACTATGGGCAGTGAATTTGACCAAATGTTTTTCCATCTGCTGCTCCTGCTTCCCCACAAGTTTTCCTATATAAGTCCGGAACACTTGGGGGACCTCCGTGGTTGTCTGGAAGAAATGCATATTTAAACATTTGCTTCACCAGGGTAACTCAAACATATTTTAAAAATCCACTTAGTAAAGTTTTATCAAGAGTTAGGAAATACTGACTTCAATGATCCTGATGAATTGCCCACTGGCAAAGATTTCCACTTAAGTCTGTCAGGAATGTGTAAGCAATTGTTTGGAATTTGACTTACTTAATTGAAAAGAAAGTCAATTCTATATGGCATGGATGAAATACACACTATAGTAAAAGACTAGAGATGAGTGTGTATGTGTATTTGTGTGTGTGTGAATCAGATTTTTAGATATCTTTATTTGGTTTTCCAGTAGACATCTTAACTCAATACCTCCCCACAAGAATTCTTTATCTTCCCCTCAAGCCCTCCTACCTTCCCGGTTACTACTGAGGGCAACATCTTCCTCCCAGTTCCTCAGGGTCATAACATAGAAAGGATCCTGGACTTCTCATCATTTCTCACCCCCTATATCCAACCAATGTGAAGAACTGTCAATTTCATCTTAACCTCCTTTTCTCTCCTCTGACACTGCCATCTCTCTAAGACAGACCCTCATTACCTCATGCCTAGGTTATCACAATAGCCAGGTTGTGGGTATACCTGCTCCAACTATTTTCCTACTGCAATCCGTCCTCCACTGAGCCACTAAAGAAATTTTCCTAAAATCTAGATCTGATCATGTCATGTGGCCTTCCCTCACTTACCCACACCAAAAACTCTCAACAAATTTCAGTGGCTTCCTATTGCTTCAAGTATCAAATACAACACACTGATTAGAATTCAAAATACTTCATCACCTAATTCCCTCCTACCTTTCCAGTCTTCTACCTTACTTTCCAATATGTATTATTTGATTCAGTGACACAGGCTTCCTGACTATTCCACAAAGAAAGATCTCTGTCTGTCAGTTCTGGGCATTTTCTTTAGCTATCCCCCCGTTCCTGGAATGTTCTCCTCCTTTGCTCCAACTACTGACTTCCTCTGCTTCCTTTAAGTCATGACTAAAATCCTACCTTTTATAAGAAACCTTCTCAAATACCACTTAATTCCAGTGCCTTACCTATATTAATTATATCTCTTTATTTTGTCTGGAACTTTTCCCCCCTTAGATTGTAAGGTCCTTGAGGACAGGAGATTTTTCCTTTTTTTTTTTTTTAATCTCCAGTACTTAGCAAGGGTCCTGGAACATAGGAAGCACTTCATAAATGTTTGCTGGGATTGGAAGGTAGTTATGTAGTATGTTCCTTACTCCAGAATAATTTCTGCTTTGTGGCATCTAAGTAAGAAGCAGCATGGTAGGGTAGATCATAAGCCACTCACATAACCAGGATAACATGGATGTAAATTCTGCATTTAAAATATTACTGGTATTCCAATGAACAAATAATAATCTCTCCTTACTACAACCAATTTTCTAAATCTATAATTCACAGGTGAATTGCTGATTTGCATGGGTTGAGATAATTTCCTCACCAGGAGTTCATTCTGTAAATGCAACTGCAGTTTCACTACACACACACACACACACACACACACACACACACACACACACACACACACACACACTACATGCACATGCATACACATACACATTTTGTCAACATTATTCCAGATGTGACTATTGAATCAATTGTGCTTTATAACTTGAACATTTCTGAAGCTTTCATAGAAATAAACAGCTGCTATGACATAATCTTAAATATACAATGTAACTTAAGAAGTTAATTTAACTTCTCTAACCAAATCAACTCACTCTTCCCTATTAAGTACTCAATTTTGGGAAAATTCATTCATTCATTCAACCATTTGATCTCCTATATTATAGAGCATAGAATGTGTAATTCAACTTTTAAGATTAGTTCAGTTAAAAGATTTATGAATGTAGTAAAAATAAGTCAGAGAAGTCAGTCAAGAAACTAGTCAATTTAACCAAGCATCCATTCCCTCTTCTTTTTTTAAACTGAAATTATCCAACATAATTATCTCTCAAGTTATATAAATTGCCATGGTCTCATAATTCCTGTTTGGACAAAATTGTTTACTGAGAAAACCACATTTTGGGGATATTGACATCTGAACTGAACTATGTAATTGAAAATATATTAATGTTGACAAAATAGTAAAAAAAAGTATTATCCTCAAATATATTGTTTTAATGGAGATAAAAATTACAGCATAAATAGTAATTCAAAATGGTATATATTTATGATGTAAGTTAATTAGCCTAATTTCAATCATTATCTGGAAAGTCTAACAATGTTCCCTTAATAATCTAAAGAGAAGAAAGCCTTGCTCTATTCCCTGTAGGTTTATATTAAACCAAATGCAAAAAATGATTTAGCTGGCACAGGCAGTTGCTTATGTAATTGTTGACAAAATGCTTTGAGAGACTGTAGGGCTCAACGACAAGTGCACTAGATTAGAATCCAGAGAATGCATGTTCAGATCTGGATGTTTTTCCTCACCATTTTTGGACTGGTCTCATTATTTGTAAAATGAAGGATGTGGACTAGATAACTTCAAAGCCACATTCCGTCTAAAAATTCTATCAAGCTCACTCACTAGTATTAAATTTGTATGAAGGAGCCTATAATGGGGAGTAGAGCTTTGGATTTAGAGAATATCAGTGGGAAAATTGACAAAGATATGGGACTTTTTCATAATAACACCTTAAATATAGGGACAGGGAAATTCCTTTCTCTTCTTATTTTAGGAAGAATCTTAAGCATATCTGTTGTTGTTTCTCTATGTATTGCTACCAGGAGTATATTTGGATTTGTTCTACTTTATTCTCTAGTCAAGGGGAATTTGAATTCTTATGAAAAGAGGAATTAATATCTACAAGTGTCTCTTGACTTCTCCATGTCATGTTACCTATATTTGGCTGCATTTAAATTACCCAAATTCTGATAAAGCTGTTTTTTTTTTCTTTTAAGCATAACATAGAAGATGAAAGGGTAAATTCTGTTATATTAGCAACAAAGTGAAGAAGGGGAACTATAGGCACATGACTGTTAAAGGACTGCATTGTTTTCCAAGTTGTGCTATCTGACTCCATGAATAAGACAGCTACAATCTTAAATTGGAACTTCCCTTAAAGCCTGGAACTTTCTCATCCTGGAGCACTTTTCTTCCATGCTGGACCCCTTCTCCCATTGGTGAGTAAAGTCCCAGGATAGACACATTTCATCCCCTCCAAGCTGTGTTTCAGACTGTCTGGACTTAACCACCCTGATTCATCTACTAAGTACATGGAGCTTTCTCATCCTGGAAAATCGTTTCACCAAGCTGGTTCCCTTTTCTATCTGGGTTCCTTCTTGGGTCTTTATTGTGGGTACATTCCTAGGTTAGCTAAGCTTCATTAACTTCCCTGTAGTGCTTCTGACTCTAGTATTTGCCACCAAATACTAGCAGGGGAAGAACTGTTTTTCTTTTTTAAATTTCCCCAATGTATAGCACAGTGCCTGCTGGTACATCATAAGCACTTAATAAGTGCTTATTGCCTGACTGTATGTGACTATCTGTCAAAGTAGACTGTGGGTTTTAGAGCATATTTAGTTTTGTTTTGTGAACATCTATGTAGATGAGTATCTCTTTGCATTTGTAAAAATGCACAGGAACACAGATATTCACCCACTGGAGAGCAGAGTAGATAGGTTGTGTCAGGCATTGAGAAGCTACATAAGAGTAACATAAGGGATTAGAAACAAGAGCTGGAGAAAGGACATAAATGTGGTTACAATATCATAGCTTTAGAAGAAAGGGGATCTGAGAGGTCATTTAATCCAGTCCCTGCACTTTATGACAGAGCCTTAGAAAATTTATATGACTTTACCAAAGATACATAGAGTTATTGAATGGCAGAACATTGGTATAGGTTCTCTAATCTCAAATACATTGACAGGTGAAAGTAAATTCTTAAAATGATACCAATGTCTCTTTTGCTTCCCTATGTTTTTCCTTCTATCCTTTCTTTCTATTGCTCTCTTTCCAAACCCTCCATTCCATAAGTTCTCATTTGTCTTCAAATTACTTCCTGAAATTTCCCAAGTGTCCCCTTAGATTCTTACCTCTCTTACCCCTTTCAATGCATTTCTATTTATGAGGACATACAACTATTCATCCTTTTAAAAATGCAGGTACATTTTTACAGAGATTCCATATTATATTCTCACAACTTATGATTTCATGCACACGATTTATTAATGATGTGGATTTAATGCAATACCTTAATTTGTACTGATGATGTTTTTACCCTGAACATTTTCCCTGTTCTCTTTGGAGAATGCTTTCCTTCATTTTTATGTCAAAATTATTCAAGAACTAGAGGCATATACAGTAACTGAATAATTATGAGCTATCTTTGACATCAGTTAGAGCTGAAAACTTTTGCTTCTTAACCTCTGGTATCACTGATATGCAAACTGTCATCTTCACTCCATTTGCCTCTTGACTTAAGATACTGAGCTCCTTTGGACTAGTTCCAGAGTCTGGCTCTAACAGTAAAAATGTATTTCAGCAGCTTTTGCTTGAGACCTTTTTTCCCCACTGAATATTTGAAAATGAAAATTTTGAGAGTGCAAAACAATAGCTATCTGTCTTGCCTTTACAAAAGCAAATAACCTGTGACAGGAGTTGGATGTATGTTCTTTTAAGTTAGATTTGGAACTGTTAATTTCTTAATTGTGCTGATCAATATAAATTTATGCTGTACATTCAAAATTTTAAAAAATGTTGTTAATATGTAACAAGTTGCACATGTGCCCTAAATAGTAATCTATTGTAAATGGTTTCCAAATATATTGCAGCAATAAGATTTCTCTTCACAGACTGACATCTCTAAACCTTAAAGTGTCTGCCCTTTGTATGTAACTTTCTTACCTTTCTTGCATCAAAAATCATCAAAGTGAAACTTCAACTATCTTCCTTTTATCCCTGTCAAAAATAAATATAGCTAAGAAATATATAAGGTAATGTGGCATAAAAAAAGGAAGAGTGAACTGGAAGTTAGAAGAACTAGTTTTAAATTTCAGATTGTTACTAAATGTGAGATGATTTTAAATCTTTTGGTCTCCTTGGGACCTCAATTTCTTCAACTGTAAAATAGAGCTAATACTATTTACACTGCCTACCTCAAAGATAATAAGGAACAAATATGAGAATGTATATAAAGCATTTTGTAACACTAAAAATGCTATAGATTGTCAACTATTATAAATAAATACCTAAACCCTATAATCTAGCTTTTGCACTTAAAGAAAATTGAATCAGATGGGACTTTTTTTTCCTTTTCCCTGACAACAAATGTTAACAATGTAGAGAGGCCAAGTCCATGTTGGAGCCCTCAGATATCTACTATAAACAACTATCTCCAACTCAAGGAAAAATATACTTACATTTTATGCTCTGAAGAAAATAATTCTCAAATTGGAAATGCACAGAAGCATGATTACCCCTTTTGTTCTGGGTTTTCCCAGGTTGTTGAGAGAAAGCTGCCAGAGATGTAGAAACAATTTAGGATGAGCTATGGATCATTTAAGTGCATTTTTGATGATAACACTGTAGTTAGTGGTGTATCTAAAAGATACAGGACAGCCAGGAGCTGGACTGACTACTCAGATGTATCTTTTCAAAACGACCTTTTGGAATGAGATGGAGATCTTCCTGAGACTCTGCAGACTTGATAACTACTTTCTACTCTGGGTGATCTCCATGGGGACAAATTACACTGTCAAAAGGAAAGAATTTCTAGAAACTAGACAATCCAAGAGAAGAGACAGTGAAGGATTTGGTAGGAAGTAAAACGTTGGCAAGGAAGATGGTATTGTAAAATTGAATTTTTCTTTCTCAATTAGGGCTTAAAGGATTGGCCAGGAATTGGACATATCAAATAAAAGCAAGAAAAGATAATGTGTGCTAAAATGAGCTCTAATTATCTGCAATGATCAATCTTGGTTGCAAAGAACAGATGAAAAAAATGAAAGAAATACATACACTCATCTACATACACACTTTTCTCAGTAGAGAAGTGAGCAGCTTGGTAGGTGATATCTGTTGCAAGTTACATACGTTGACAGATTTAGTGACTTTTTCATTTGACTTTGCTGTTTATCACAAGGGAGGGTTTAATGGAAGAACTGTGTGTCAGGTTAAAAAAGTAAAGGTACTATTACAACTTTTCAAAAATGTATTTGCTGATCTTTCAATTAAAATTCAGTAATGGGTGGTGCAGATTACATATAAAGCTCCTAACTGCCACCATTTTCTCATTCTCAAGTCATATTCTCATTCACGTTGCAAAGGGGATATTTACTTGTCAAAGTTGTTGCTAGGGGAGCAAAATTTCTGGTCATTTACATAGTCTGGAAACTCTCAATGAGTAGGTGCTGAAAATTAACTTATTTTTAATTCTTTATAATTTAATGAAATAAAGGAAATGATGAGAATGCTCCAGCTTGTAGGGGTCCCAATGGACCCACTGCCAATAACTTCCATGAGGGATAATGAAACCACTAGAAACAGGGGTTTATAAAAAAAAAAATAGCTGGGCAGGCTGCCTGACTGGCATATGATAGGAATTAAAACTCATGCATCTGTGAAGTCTGAGTACACAAGAATACAATTATACTCTTTGGTTACTTGTCTTCTTAAAGAAACTCTTGCAACATGCAGCAGGAATCACTTGTTTTGTTTCTGATTAGCACTTCCAACCCTTACCTTACAACTATATCATCCATGCATCTTCCTGTAAATCTCAGGTTTTGATTCTCTTTCTGCCTCTGCCATAGCCTCTGACCTTTTACCATTTAGTCAATCCAGGCATTTGCCTATCAGTAAATTGTTCAGTGTACTGCAACTCCATTTGCTTTAGAACTCCATATTTCCTTTTCAGCTTCATTCCCAGGATAGAAGAGCATTTAACCTGTACTATCCAATAAAATGGCACCATCCAATAAAAGTCTAGGACCTTTCTGAGGGTATCAGACTCTATGGTTTGATATACCATCTAGCTAATTTAGAAGAAGCTCATCTCCAGGTTGCACAACTATTGGTAGTTTTATTAACCATCATAAAGATCACCTAACACAGGACAGAGGACCTAGGATATTGTCAGTGGAAGAAGTGTCCTAGCTAAAGTAACTGAGGTTCCTTGAAGTATGTAAGTTCACTTGCTTAAATAGATACCAAGGAGTACAGCAGTAGGAAACAGAATAGATAACACAATTATTCACAGACATTTGGACCAATTGCTTTGGGACGAGTAGGCCTAGTCTAAGTTAATTCTTCAGGCTATATAAACCACATCAACAACAAAATGAAAGATGATGTTTTCATCTTTACACTCAAACATGTATTGTACTTTTTAGTTATACCCAGGAAAACAGATAAAAAACAACAATTTTGTATGACATTTGAAATAGTTATATACTGTTACATATAAGTCAATTAATCATTCTGAGGCTCAGTTTCTTCCTCTGTCAAAGAAGGATAATAATTTGTAGTAGAATCAAATGATGGGCTACATATAAATTATTTTGAAAAATTCAAAGCTTTATGTAAACGACAGATATTGTTAGATTTGCTATAATTATTACCATGATAATATTAACAAAGTAATATTATGTCGGTATGTAACAGAGCAATATAAATTACTAAATATGGTTACATGTGTAAGAAAATTGCATGGGAGCTGTATATTTTTGCCTCCAGGTCATTATGCCCATAATTCCACTATGGTGGTGATAACTTATGCTGGATATTGGCACTAGTACTATAACCACATGCATTAATCAAATGAATCTTAGTACATGTTAGCACAAACATTATTCCTTTTCTGAAAAATGAAAACTAACAATAGCAAATTCTACTACCAAAATGATACTGCCAAAATAAAATAGTTCCTTAATTTAACTGCATATTTCAATCTCACAGTAAATAATGGTTCTCAAATGTGCTTTAGAATTTTAATATATAAGGGACCTCAGAAGTCATCCATCTTGACAAATTCTCATTTTAGAGGTGAGAAATCCATTCTTAAGAGAGATTGGGCAATTCATTGTTCATAATGATTCAATATAAAGATTGAAGTACACAGGCAGTACCATTCCTCATTCCCATCTCAGTGGGCTTGGGCCTTATGGGTTCTGGAGCAACTGGGATGGCAGCCTTGATTAAGGGGGAAGCCAACAATTAGGCCTGAAGTACACAGGTAAATATTGACCTCTCCCACATAGAGCAGTCCATCTCAGCCCTGGAAAGACAGGTGGACTCTCTGGCAGAGGTGGTTCTTCAGAACCACAGAGGCCTTGACCTTCTTAAACAGGGTGGCCTGTGTGCAGTCCTAGGTCAGGCTTGTTGCTTCTGTGCAAACAACTCTGGAGTGGTGAGGGAGAGTCTGAAATTGATAAGCCAGAATATTGCTAATGGACAGAGGGAGCTGGAAAATTCTGAGAATGGGTATCAGTCCTTGTTCCCCTGGAACATCCCCCTAACTCACTAAATTGATATCAGCCTTGGTATTAGTATTGGTATAAGCCTCACCTCCTCCTGATCATAGCCCTAACTGTAGGACCCTATCTCATTAATTGTTTTCTACAATTCATCAAATCCAGTGTTAACTCCATTAATGTTAATTATCAGGGACCCCCCTCATCCTTTAGGAACAGAATTAGGTAATCTAGATGTGACCCCTAGATGTGAACCCTGACATGTCAAAGGTTTGATATACCTACAAGGAAGAGTAGGGAATGCTGGACACTACTCCACTTTGCCCTTCCCTTCACTGATTTGTAAAGCAGGCAACTCAACCTTCCCTTTCCTTCATTGATTTGTAAAGCAGAGAAATCCACCTTCCTCTCCCTTAATTGATCTGTAAACAGGCAGGACCCCCACTCCTTGCTTGCCCTTGATTGATCTGTAAACAGGAAGGACCCCCACCCCTTGCTTTCCCTTGATTGATCTGTAGGTGGGAGTCCCAGCCTAGGGTTTCTTGCTGGTGGGAAATTCAAATGTATACTGACCAATCACTGTAGTTTCAGCTTACATCACTGTAATTTCAGCTTATGTAACTTGGCTATGGAACCTCTATAAAACCGGCACAGTGTCTGTGCCAAAACACTGTCTGATTTGGGCATGTACCCTGACAGTCCCACGGTAATAAAATCCACTTTTTAAATTAAAAAAAGAAAACTGAAGTACAGTTATAGTGTAACACAAACATAAGAGAAATAAAATGCCCAGATATGTTTTGGACTTTAGTTAAACGTTATTAATCTCTTCTATATTTTTATTTCCAGGTGAAGTTATAACATTTTCCAACATGGTTTAACAATATAGTAGAAACAGAAAGTAGAAATTATACATAGACAGTAACAAAATGCTGAGATGACTGGTTTTCAAATCAGACTTTTGTGCTCCAAATAGTAATTCTTGTATGGCTCCCGGTGAATCCCTTCTGTCTTTCTGCTTCATCATGGATAAGACAGTCACCTCCTTAGTAATAACTCAAAGTCTCAGCCCAAGAAGCAAATTACCAGATGATGCCACTTTGAAGATTCAGGTTTTGCTGTGGCTTTCTGCTTCTTTTGCTTCTGATGTTTCATCTTCTTCAAAGAGCAAGAGCAGGACTGGGGGGTGTGGGCCGGGGGAGAATCAAAACCAACATAGCTGCAAAGACAATAACTAGCACAGTATTTCCTTACTTCTGCAATTCACATTAGCATGTGCTTCTAATTAAGGGCCTCATGGAATCACAAATATAAATAAGTACATTACACATAGAATTTAGAATTGGAAGGAAATTCAGAGGTCAACATTCTAGCTAAAATCCCTTATATCATAGATAAAGAAACTTATCCAAAGAGGAAATATAATTTTCTCATGATCTCTTATATGTAGTAGAAGTAAGGTTCAAGTCAATCAAATGCTGGTAAAATATTCAACAAAAAATCCTCTCCCAAAAATACATGCAAGGGAGACTTTTAATTTTAATCTGCAATGTTAATATTTTTCTTGCTTTTTTTAAATGTAAAAATCAATAAAATAATAAATCAACCCTAATTTATAATATTTTCCAATTTTTTTCCCCAAATGCTTTATTAAACTGTGGTTTACATCATTCATTTCTGCCAGATATTGAGTTACAACATTTTTTCCCCATTTTTTCCCTACAAACCACCCCAGAACAGCAGTCCCACAGGATATCCCCTCATCGAATCTGCTCTCTCCCATATCTTCTCCCATAACCCCCTCTACTCTCTCAGTAGGGCAAGGTGAAGCTCTGTGTCCCAATGCCTCTATATCTTATTTCCCAATTATATGCAAAATAGTATTAATAATAGTATTTGTACATTTTTGCACATTTGATTTTAAAACTTTGAATTCCAGATTCATTCCCTTCCTCCTAAATCTACTGATTTAACTTTTATTAGGATGGAAGGGATTTTAATAGCTTGAATAGGGCTAGGCATACCACTCTTTTTATAGAAGGAAGCAGGAGACCTGCATGTACTTGTGACAAAAGAGGAGTGTGACCTATATAATCTCTGATATGGTCATGCAGGAAACAAAAAGAGCAAATTTCTGTTAAAGAATTATAGAAACAGAAATGCAAAACTCAGAACATGAATCTTGTCCAAATTCTTGTGTCTTATATGTTTTCACCATAACTTTAATTTATAATCATTAGTCCTAAAATACAACTATTCATCATCATTGATTGAGACTAAATTCTCATTTTGTTTGTTTCCTCTTGTTTTATTTTATCAGAGGGGAGGCAACATTACTAACATATGTTTTTAGATTATTATTTTTAAAGGAAGCAAAACATGAATGTTTTATTTTAACCTATGTCTGAATGATACATTCTACATGGGTTATTTGTTGGTCTTAATCCATGTGAAAATGATAGCAAATCAATTAATACTCTGATACCATATAAAAAGTGAAACACATTTAAAATTGTCCTAACAAATGTTTGAATAGATCCTTTATTTACAAACACTGAATAAAATGTAATTTTTGCAACAACTTGTTTAACTTGATTACAATTGGTTCTCAAACTGGTAACAACTGCAGAAGAAATAAACAAATGATTCAAGTTTCAAGGTTAGTATGAGATTTGCTCTGAAAAGAGAACAGAGAGATTGGGTAAGTTTCATTCATTTCTTTGCTACAGTTTCTTAATTTCTAAAATGAGAAGTTTGGATAAGATTATCTTTTAAACTCCCTATATATCAGTTTTGGTACTTTTACTAGTAGCTATAGTTCTATCTTTTTCTGCTTCCATTTTCCACTTCAACCTGATGTTCTTGTTTTTCAAATTTACTTGCTTTTCAGGAATTTGGACTTTTCTATAGGTAGAAGAATCAGAATATGATCCATATCTAAATGAGACAAGCAGGATATTTTAAGTTACATATGGAGCAAAAGAATTTGTATTAATCATGGTAACCATGGTGAATTAAAACTTGCTGGGAACGACTTGATCTTAATTCTGATAAAACTATCAAAATAAATATTAGAGTTCTCCATTGGCTGCCATAGCTATCCACAAATATATAAAGGAATGAATGAATTATTTAATTCAATATAATTTTGAAATTACTTATAATATTATATGCAAGAATCAAAAGTGATTCTCCAGTGACTATAATAATTTACATCAGAATATAGGAGAACAGAAAAAAAATAAACTTCCAAATAGAGATATTTTACTTCACACCTATTAATGGGAAGCTTAATTGTAATGTAAAGAAGTCATAGATAAGACTGACCAGAAAAGAAAGACTAAGGGAAATTTACATTTAACAAGAGAATGAGTGAAGAGAATTCTAAGAATTAAAAATATAATAATTACCAAGAAGTTCTAAAAACTCCAGCATGATAAATCTTTGCAATTTTAAAATGTGTATGATGAAACATTTGTTGCCCAATCACATAAATAAATCAGTGGTTAGATATACATGTTGATGTTCATTTTTTTCTTTTAAAATTTTATTTTCCCAATTACAAGCAAAAACAATATTTAACATTTTTTATTTTGAAATCCAAATATTTGCTCTCCCCTTACTCCCTTTCAATGTGCATTTTAACACACATAATTTTAATTTGATTTGGAATTGTGGTATATTTAAGTCATTTTCCACTATATTATGCACTTTGTGATATCATTTGGAATTATCATGGTGAAGATACTAGAATAGGTTGCCATTTCTTTTTCCATCTCATTTTACAGATGAGGAAAATGAGACAATCAGGGTTAAGTAAACTTGCCCAAGGTCACAAAGCTAATAAATGTATGAAGTCAGATTTGAACTCAGGAAGATGAATCATCCTGACTTCAAACCTGGCTCTCTATACATTGTGCCACCTTGCTGATTATGCAGTTTTATAACCCTATAGAGTATAGTTATATTTTTTTCTAAAAATGATTGGATTAGTTCGCAACTCCATCCATAATGCATTAATATCCCTATTTTTCTACATACCCTTTGGCATTTTTCATTTTCCATTTCTGTCATTTCAGCCAAGCAGATAGGGATAACATACCTCAGAATGGGTTTAATTTCTATTTCTCCAATTAATAGTGATTTAGAGTATTATTTCATATGACTATAGATTGCTTTGATTTTACCTTCTGAAAACTGCTAATTCATATCCTTTCACAATTTATTAATTGGATAATGGTTCTAATTTTTATAAACTTCGCTCACTTCCCCATATATTTGAAAAATGAGTCCTTGATCAAAGGAACTTTCTGTAATATCTCCCCAATTTCAGTTTTCATTCTAATTTTGACATGTATTCATTTTGTTTGTGCAATTTAAAAAAAAATTATGGAATCAAAATTATTAATTTAATTTCCTATCCCTATCTTTTATTTGGTCATAAATTTCTGTTATGTATAAATTTGAGAGGTAAAAGTTTACATGCTCTTCTAATTTGCTTATGACATCACAATGTAGGTCTAACTTATGTCTCCATTTTGCTCTTGTCTTTTTGTATGCTATGAGATGATGATGTAAGCCTATTTTCTGCCAAACTGTTTTCTAGTTTGTTTTTTGATAGTAATAGCAATATTTAATGATGATCAAATGTGAATGACAGTTATTTTCAGCAAAACAATGATCCGAAAGACTTAAAAAAAATGCTACCTACCTCCAGAGAAAGAACTGATGGAGTCTGAATACATATTGAAGAATTCTTTTGTTTTTTAACTTTCTCTATTTTCTTTTTGGATTGTTTTTATTTTTTCCCCAAGTTTTTGGTCTATGTTTTCTTTTACAACATGAGTAATATGGAAATATGTTTTGCATGACTGCACATGTATAACTAATATCAAAGTGGTTTAATGGAGGAGGAGGGAGCGAGGAAGAAAGAGAATCTGGGACTCAATTTTTTTTAGGTTGCTCCTTTCTTTTTCTTTAAATTTTTATATTTAATTTTCCACCAGATTTTGAGTTGCAAAATTTCTCCCTGCTTTTCCCCTACCCATGTTCCCAAAACAGTGATCCTACTGGATATCCCCTCCTCCAATCTGCTCTCTCCCATATCTTTCCCTATACCCCCTTTGACTTTTCCAGTAGGGCATGGTGGATATCTATGCCTCAGTGCCTGTATATCTTATTTCCCAATTACATGTAAAATAGTACTGATAATAGTATACATACATATATATTTAAACATTTGGTTTTAAAACTTTGAATTCCAGATTCATTCCCTTCCTCCTTTGTCACCCACTCCCACTGGGAAGATAAGCAATTCAATATAGGTTGTATGTGTGTAGCTAATGCAAAACATTACCATTGTAGATATATTACAGAAGACTGATTATATTTCCCTCCCTCCTATCCCACCTCCCACTTGCTCTATTCTCTACTTTGGTCCTGTCCTTTTTCAAAAGTGGGTGCTTCCAACTTCCCTCCGCCCCAGCCTATCCTCCCTTCCATCATAACCCCTCTTGTCCCCTTCCCCTCTACTCTCCTGTAGGATGAGATACCTATTTAGTGTGTATGTCATTCCCTCTCTGAGCCAAATTCAGTACCAATAAGTTTGACCCATTACCTTTTGCCTTCCTGTTCTTCCCCTCCATTGCAACTATATTCTCTTGCCTATTTTATATGACATATTTGCCCCATTCTGTCTCTCCCCATCTCCTCTCATTATATTCCTCTCCCACCTCTTAACTTCACCTTTTAAGTATCATCCCTTCCTATTAAATTGGTCCTATGCCTTCTATCTATTTATACCTCTCAATATATATATATATATATATATATATATATATATATATATATATATATATATATGTATATATATATGTATATATATATATATGTATGTATATATACACACACATTCACATATGTATTCATACGCCATTTATTCCCTTCAACTATTTTCATACTGAGAAAAGTGTCATCCATTAAAATTATCATTTTTCCATGTAGGAATGAAAATAGTTCAACTTTGATAAGTTCCTTATGATTTCTTTTCCCTGTTTACCTTTTCATGCTTCTCTTACTCCTTGTATCTGAATGTCAAATTTTCTATTCAACTGTGGATTTTTCTTCAAGAATACTTGAAAGTACTCTGTTCCAATGAATGACCATATTTTCCCCTGAAACATGATACTCTTTTTTGCTGGGTAGGTGATTTTTGGTTTTAATCCCAGCTCCTTTGACCTTCGGAATATTGTATTTCAGGCCCTTCAATCCATTGGTGTTAAAGCTGCCAGAGCCTGTGTTAGACTGAGTGTGTGTCCACGATATTTAAATTATTTCTTCCTGGCTGCTTGTAATATTCTTTCCTTGATCTGGGAATTTTGGAACCTGGGTATAACATTCCTAGGAGTTTTGTTTTTGGAAACTTTTTCAGGAGGTTTTCAGTGGATTTTTTCAACCTCTATTTTGCCCTCTTGTTCTAAAACATCAGGACAATTTCCCTTGAAAATTTCTTGAAGGATGATTTCTAATTTCTTTCTTTGATCATGGCTTTCAGGTAGTCCAATAATTTTTAAGTTATCTTCCCTGGATCTATTTTCCAGGTCGGTGGTTTTTTCCATTAGATATTTCACATTGCCTTCTATTCTTTCATTTGTTTGGATCTGTTTAGCAGCATCTTGATTTCTCATAAATTCACTAACTTCCATTTTCTCTAATCTAATTCTGAAGGAATGATTCTCTTCAGTGAACTTTTGAGGTTCTTTTCCCATCTGGCAAAGTCAGCTTTTTAAGGCATTCTTCTCCTCATTGCCTTTTTGAGCCTCTTTTGCCATTTGAGTAAGTCTATTTTTAAGGTGTTATTTTCCTCTGTCAGGCTGTTGACTCTCATTTCATAATTTTCTTGCATAGTTCTCATTTCCCCCAATTTTTCCTCTACTTCTCTTATCTGCTTCTTAAGGTCATCTATGGACCTGTAACCAGCTCATATTTTCATTTCAAGCTTTTGGTGCAGGAGTTCTAACCTCCCAGTTCTCCTGTTCTATGCTTCAATCCTCTTTGCCCCCAAAATAGGAGTCTAATGTTGAATTTTTCTGTATATTTTGTTTCCTTTGCCTAGGCATATTGCCACTCAGTTACTTAACTTTTGGGCTTGTTGCCACAGTAGGACTCTGCCACCAGATGGTTTCCTCAGCTGCTGGAGGTATTAATTGGGAACCCTCTCTGAAGCCTCCACACACCCTGGCAAGCTAGTCACACACCCCAAGACCTCCATCCCAGACCTCAATCCTGATTCAAAAAGGTTAAAGCAAGAGAAATTACCTCCATGCTCCCCAGACTGATTGCCGGTCCCTCTACAGGTCAAAGGCCATGAGCTGAAGCTGCAAAGTGGCCCCAGCTCTACCTAAGTGTCTCAGTGGCTTCTTGCCCTGGGGACAAAAGCCAACATGCTCTCCCAACTAGTGGGTCCCAAAATCCATACTGCACTAACCTCTCACTTTGTCCTTGGCATCTATGTGTTGATAATTCTGGAAACGCCACAGCTGTTCATGTTCTGGAGTCCCTCTACATGGCTGCTGGTCAGGACACCCTTGGGCTACAACCTCTGGCTCAAGTGGGCCTGGTCTCAGCTCCCAGAGCGCTGCATTGGCTACTCCATGCCAGGTCTACTGGGCTGTCCTCAGTGGGAGGTTAGGTTCTCTGTGTCATTTTGTGGGTTCTGTAGCTCCAAAGTTTGTTGAGAGTCTCCTTTACATGGATTGGTGAATGTGGAAGCTGGAGACCCATGGAAGTGCTGTTTCTACTCTGCCATCTTTACTCTACCCTCTGCTTTCTAGTTTTTAAGAACTTTTTTTGTCAAATTGGGACTTCTTACTCCAAAAGCTTGGATCTTTGATTTTATTAAATATTAGATGGCTAGAATTATTTACTACAGTATATTATTAACCCAATCTAATCAATCTATTCAACATTCTACTTCTTAGCCAGTACCAGAGTTTTAATTATTTCTGCTTTGTAATATAGTGTGAAATCTGGTACTGCTCTGCTGTCTTCCTTCACCTTTTTATTGAATCCCTTAATAATCTTCATCTTATCTACTTTTTTAAAAAATATGTTAATGAAATACTATTATTCTATAAAAATGATTAAAAGGTAGATCTCAGAAAAATCTAGAAAGTCTTATATTAACTTTGAAGTACGCAGAGTCAAGTAAGCAGAATGAGTAGAACACTGTATACCGCAACAACATTGTTCATTGGTTAACTGTGATAGACTTAGCTCTTCTTAGCAATAAACTGATCCAAGATGATTCCAAAAGATTTTTGATGGGAAATGCTATTTATATCCAGAGAGAGAGAGAGCTATGGAGTATGATCACAGATTGAAGTATACTATTTTCAATTTTCTTTTGTTCTTTTTCTTTCTCATGTTTTTTTTACTTGTTGTTCTGATCCTTCTTTCACAACATGACTAATGTGGAAATATATTTGACATGGTTGTCTATGTATAACTTCTATCAGATTGCTTGCTATCTTAGGGAGGGCATAAGGAAGGGATGGAGAGATAAATTTTGGAACACAAAACTTTCAAAATTTTCCAAAAATTAATGTTGAAAATTTTATTTTCATGTAATTAGAAAAAGTGATCTTGAGGAGAAACTGAGACTGGTGACTTCACAGTCATACATCACTTAAATCTATTCACTTGTAAGTCTTGGCATCAGATTCCTGATGTCTTGGTTCTTTTCAAGAAGAAAGGACAGGGGGGAGGAGCCAAGATGGTGGAAAGGAAGCAGTAACCTCGATGAGCTCCTCGGTCAGTAAGTCTCAAAGGGTGAATCTGAGAGTATTCTGGAGTGATGGAGCCCACTGGAAGACAGAGCTTGGCAGAGTCCAGCCCAGGAGGTTGCCCAGTATGCCCGGACAGGACAAGCACAGAGTGTGTGAGGTCTGCACAGTTCAGACCAAAGAGCAGACAAGCAGACTACACCAGAGAGTGAAAAAGCCCCAGCCTGCAGACTTACCAAGGACGAATCGCAGTCATCTCGCAGAGAGAAAGGATCATTGGAGCCAGGTAGGAGAGTCGGGCCCCCAGTGGAGAGAGTGGCTTCTCTGGCTGCATTCGGACCCCAGCCTGGAAGGTTGGAGACTGCCTGCCTATATAATACAGGGGCTGGAATGGCAAAGTAAATTTTAGCAGCTCCGATCCTCCCATCCCTCCTTCATGAAGCAGAAAACCCAAAGATAAGTCTCCCACCCAGATTGAAATCCCAAGTTAATGGAAATAACCCCAGGCTTGAGAGTCTACAAGAAGGGGTGTAACTGAGACAGCCAGGAGTCTGAAGAGAAGAGAGGAAGGGGTCCCAACAAGCCCCACCTCACCTCACCAACAAAAGCCTACTTATAGCCCAGGGGTATAGAGGAAGAAATCTGAAGTGGTCAGATGCACCCCCACCTATACATCTATATTCCTCACTGACTTCCCTGACTTAGCCATAAACTAGCCACCCAGAGATATTCAAAGTCTAGGATCAGGCCCTAAACTCATAGCCTGAGAAACTAAGAAACAGGAAGTCACAATGGGAAAGAAGGAAGCTGAGAAGGAGAAGGGGAATGCAAGAAAATCTATTCGAGGTTACTATGCAAGGCATGAACAACCAAACACACAGGACAATATAGACTCTTTACCCACACCTGAGACCACAGAAGGAAGCATGATATGGTCTCAAGCCCAAATAGCATTCCTGGAGGAGCTTAAGAAAAATTTTAAAGACCAAATCAGGGAGGCAGTGACCAACCTGGAAAAACATCTCAGTGAAGTAATTGGAGAAAATACCTCCCTAAAAAAGGAACTTCAAAAACTAACTGAAGGCCAAAATTTGCTAAAAATTATAAACAATCAAACTGAAACTCAGAACTCTATGATGCAGCAGGAGTCAATCGAAAAAATCAAGATGATCGAAAAATTGCAAGAAAATGTAAAATATCTCACTGGAAAAATAACTGACCTAGAGAACAGATACAGGAGAGACAGCCTAAGAATTATTGGTCTACCAGAAAGCCATGATGAAAAAAGCAGCCTAGACAACATCCTATAAGAGATTGTCAAAGAAAACTGTCCTGAGGTCCTGGAATCAGAAGATAAAATAGCTATTGATAGAATTCACCGGACTCCTCCTGAGAGAGATCCCAAACTGAAAACTGCACGAAATATAGTAGCCAAATTCCAGAATTACAAGATTAAAGAAAAAAGTCTACAAGCAGCCAGAAAGAAACAATTCAAATATCGAGGAACTACAGTTAGGATCACACAGGACCTAGCAGCTTCTACATTAAAAGAGCAGAGGGACTGGAATTTGATATTTCGTAGGGCAAGAGAGCTAGGACTACAACCAAGGATTAACTACCCGGCAAAACTGAGCATAACCTTTCAGGCAAGGAGATGGTCCTTTAATGAAATAAGAGACTTCCAGATTTTCCTGATGAAAAAGCCAGAGCTCAATGGAAAATATGATCTCCAATTACAAGACTCAAGAAAGACATAAAAAGGTAAACAAGAGAAACACAGACTCACACATGCATAAGTGCACACACCCACACCTACAAACACATGCTCATTACTTGGGATGCAACAAGAGCAAAATGTTCACTTCTCTATATGTGGAGCTGATAACTGTCAATATTCGAAATCTTTATGATTATCATGACCTTCAAAAGGGTTATACTTAGATAGAGGGTGTGGGTATGAATGCACTAACCTGAAGTCTAAAAAAAAAAAACTATTAAGGGGATCAAAGGGCCTGTAATGGGAAAAAGGAAAGGATGAGACAGGAAAAGGTAAAATATGCCATCTGAAGAGGCATTAAAACACACTATAGAAGAGGGGAAAGAAAGAGGCAGAGGAACATCATTTAAACACTATTCTCACTGGTTCTGGTTCAAAGAGGGATCAACTTAATCAGTGAAGTTTAAGATTCTAATGTGAATAGACACATAAATTCATTAAATAGAGGAAAAGGAGGGAAGGAGAGGAGCACTGTTTAAAATTTACTCTCATTGGTTTGGAATCAACTGGGGAATAATTTGAGCAAGGGGAGGGGTGAAAAAGAGGAGACTAAAGGGGGGTATTAGAAGGGAAGGAAACAGTAGTAAGTGGAGAGGGTAGGTTAAGAAGGGGGATCACTGGGTGGGAACACTGAGGGAGGGGGTGGTCAAAATGGAAAACTTCAAGGAGGGGAAGGGAGAAGGAAGAAACAAAAACATAAACAGGGGAGGGTATAGGATGGAGGGGAAGACACAGATAGTCATCATTACTGTGAATGTGAATGGGATGAACTCTCCCATCAAACAGAGGCAGAGAGCAGAATAGATTAAAAACCATAATCCCACAATATGCTGTCTACAAGAAACGCATTTGAAACAAAGGGATACCCACAGAGTAAAGGTAAAAGGTTGGAGTAAAATTTGTTATGCCTCAGCTAAAGTAAGAAAAGCAGGGGTAGCAATGCTTATCTCAGATACAGCAAAAGCAAAGATAGATCTAATTAAAAGAGATAAGGAAGGAAACTATATCCTACTAAAAGGCACCATTGAGAATGAAGCAATATCACTACTTAATATATATGCACCAATTGGTATAGCATCCAAATCCCTAAAGGAGAAGTTAAAGGAATTAGAGGAAGAAATAGATAACAAAACTATACTAGTGGGAGACCTTAATCTCCCCCCTCTCTGAACTCGATAAATCTAACCTCAAAATAAACAAGAAAGAAGTTAAGGAGGTGAATAGAATCTTAGACAGACTAAATATGATGGATCTCTGGAGAAAACTGAATGGGAATAAAAAGGAAGTTACTTTCTTTTCAGCAGTGCATGGTACATACTCAAAAATAGACCATGTACTAGGGCATAAAAACCTCACAATCCAGTGCAGAAAGGCAGAAATATTAAATGCATCATTCTCAGATCATGATGCAATAAAAATTATATGCAATAAAGGGCCATGGAAAGATAGACTAAAAACTGAAGAAAGGACAAACAACAGGTATTAGTGATTACAGTTTTTTTTTTAAGAATTATGATTATCTTTTCCTGCATCCTTCTCATTTCTCTTTACAATTTTTCCTCCACTTTTCTTATTTTATTTTTAAAGTCCTTCTTAAAGTCCTCTATGGCCTGCATCACACTCATGTTTTTCCCTGGGGCTTTTGGAGCAGGACTTCTGACATCACAATCCTCTTCACGCTCCATGCTTCGACCCTCCTTGCCCCCAAAGTAGGAGTCTAGGGTTGCATTTTTCTGTTTAATTTTTTTCCTTTGCCTTGGCATTTTGCCACTTAATTACTTGACTTTTGGGCTTGTTGACACACTGTCTTTGCCTCCAGATAGGGGAATTTTCGAAAAGTATGAAATGAGGGTCAACAGCCTGACTGAGGAAAACAACACCTTAAAAAATACACTAACTCAAATGGCAAAGGAGGCCCAAAAGGGCAATGAGGAGAAGAATGCCTTAAAAAGTCGAATTTGCCAGATGGAAATAGACTCTCAAAAGCTCACTGAGGAGATTCATTCCTTCAGAGTTAGACGGGAGCAAATGGAAGCTAATGACTTTGTGAGAAATCAAGATGCTGTTAAGCAGATCCAAACAAATGCAAGATTAGAAGGCAATGTGAAATATCTCATGGGAAAAACCACTGACCTGGAAAATAGATCCAGGAGAGACAATTTAAAAATTCTTGGACTACCTGAAAGCCATGATCAAAGGAAGAACCTAGAAATAACCCTTCAAGAAATTCTCAAGGAAAATTGCCCTGTTTTAGATCCAGAGGGCAAAATAGAGGTTGAAAGAATCCACCAGTCACCTCCTGAAAAAGATCCCAAAAAGAAAACTCCCAGGAATATTATATCCAGGTTCCAGAATCCCCAGATCAGGGAGAAAATACTACAAGCAGCCAGGAAGAAACAATTTCGATATTGTGGAAACACAATCAGAATAGCCCAGGACCTGGCAGCTTCTACAGTGAGGGATGGAAGGGCATGGAATACAATATTTCAGAGGGCAAAAGAGCTGGGAATGAACCTAAGGGTCACCTACCCAGCAAAACTGAGTATTTTGTTTCAGGGGAAAATATGGTCATTCAGTGGAATAGAGGACATTCAAGCAGTCTTGAGGAAAAAACCAGAATTGAATAGAAAATTTGACATCCAGCCACAAGAAGCAAGAGATGCCTGAGAAGGTAATCAGGGAAAAGAAATCTAAAGGAACTTATCAAAGTTGAACTATTTACATTCCTATATGGAAAAACAATAACAGTGACTGACGAAATCTTTTTCACTATGAAAATAATGGAAGAAAGATGTATGGTAATGTGGATACATATGTGAATGTGTGTGTATATGGTTACAGTTATATATGTATAGAGGGCATAGGTTGAATTTGTTGGGAAGTGAGGATACTCAAGGGGTGAAGTTGTGAGGTGAGAGAGGTAAGTGGCAGGAGGAGATGGGGAGAGACAGGGTGGGGTAAACTATCTCATGCAGAGGAAGGAGGGGGAAGTGGTTGCAGGGGAGGGGAAAAATAGGAAGGCAAAAAGGCAAAATCACATTCTCATTTAATTTGGTTCAGGGAGAGAATGACATACATACTAGGTGGGACATCTCAACCTATAGCAGAATGGGGGTAAGGGGGAGGAGAGGAGGGATGATGGATGGGAGGGCATCCTTGGGGGGAGGGGAGGTTGGAGGTACCCACTATGGAAGAGGGACAGGATCAAGTAGGAAATGGACCAGGTGGGGGGTGGGATAAGTACAATATATCTACTATGATAATGTTTTGCCTAGGTAGATATGTACAACATATACTGAATTACTTATCTCCTGAGAGGGAATGGGTGACAAGGGAGGAAGGAAATGGTTCTGAAATTCAAGGTCTTAAGATTAAATGTTTCAAATATATGAAATAAAGAATTATGATTATCATGTACATGTGCAAGTATGTAAATAGTTTAACTGCATTGAACCCCTTATGTTTTTTTCCCCTTTTTACCTGTTTGTATTTCTCTTGGGTCTTGCTATTAGGGGTCAGATTTTTGGTCTTGTTCTGGTTTTTTTCTTATGAAAGTTCGAATATCTTCTGTTTCATTGAATTCCATTTTTTTTATTCCCTTGACATTTAATACTTAATTTTATGAGATAGGTGATTCTTGTCTAGCTCTATTGTGTTCCAGCATATCATTTTCTGTGACCTCTGATCACTTAATGTTGCAGATGCCAAGTCCTGTGTAATACAGATTGCTACTCCCCGTTATTTGAATTGTTGTATTGCCAAGTCAATATTCATAGCACTGATGGTGACTATAAATATGCTGTTATAGTTCTGTATTTCAAATATTAACCGACTCTCCATATAGAAAATAGAAGCAAAACATTTATTCAGACACCAGACAAACAAATCCCAATGCTAGAAAATTGAATCCACCATTGCAACAAAGAAGTTCACACACATTATCACTGCAGAGACCAACTCTATCCCAAAGCCATTCTCTTGCTTGGGCCTTCCCACAAGCAATCACTCAAAATCCTATCTGGCTCCTTGCCTGTGCCCTCTCCTCCCTCCAAACTAACAGCTCTGATTTATTTCCCACTCCACTCCTTCCTGTTCTACCCATTCAGCAAACTCCTCGCACCACAGGCTCCATGTAATTACATTTGGCAGATTAAGGGGTGGGGAAGATCTTTAAATTCCCATTACCATTACAATTACTTCTTTCAGGCCTTTTGCAGCATTTTTCCTTGACCTGATAGTTCTGAAATTTGGCTATAAGGTTGTTTGGAATATTTTTTTTTTTCCTTTTGGAGGGCAATTGGGGTTAAGTAACTTGCCCAAGGTCACACTGCTAGGTTTTTATTTGTGTGTGCGTTGTGTCTGAGGCCGGATCCGAACTCAGGTCCTTCTGACTCCAGGGACGACCTTCTACTCACTGCACCACCTAGCCGCCCCCTATTTGGAGTATTTCTTTTGGGATTTCTTTTCTGAGGTGATTGGTGTATTCTTTCAATGTCTATTTTGCCATCTGGTTCCAAAACATCAGATAGTTTTCCCTGATAATTTCCTGAAAGACACTATCCAGGTACTGCTTTTTAATAATGTTTTTCAAAATACACCAGTGATTCTGATATTATGTCTCCTTGATCTATTTTTCCAAGTCAGTTGTTTTTCCCATGAATCATTTTCCATTTTTCCATTTGGTTATATTCTTTTGAACTTGTTTGATTGGTTCTTGATGTCTCAAAGAATCATTAGCTTCCTCTTGCCCAATTCTAACTTTTAAATTATTTTCCTCAATAAGCTTTTGTACTTTCTTTTCCATTTGGCCAGTTGTATTCTTTATGGAATTGTTTTCTTCAGTGGATTTTTGTATTTTCTTTTCCATTTTGAAATTTCTACATTTTAAGCAGTTTTCCAAGCTATTGATTCTTTTTTTTTTCAGCTCTAATTTTCTTATAGTATTCTCATTTCTTTACCCATTTTTCTTTTTCCTCTCTTCTATTATTTTTAAACTCCTTTTTGGGCTATTCCATGAGGTCT
>WOXC01008094.1:0-28898 GCA_011680675.1 Gymnobelideus leadbeateri
AACGGAAGTTGCCCCCCACACGTTCGGGACCAAAATTCCTCTATCTGGCCTTAAAGCCATAGTGTGGCAACAAGCCAAAAGTCAAGCAATTAAGTGGCAACATGCCAAGGCAAAGGAAACAGAAAAATGCAACCCTAGACTCCTATTTTGGGGGCATAGAGCAGGAAAAGGACTGTGAGGTCAGAAGTCCTACTCCAAAAGCCCCAGGGGAAAACATGAGCGGGTTGCAGGCCATGGAGGACCTTAAGAAGGACTTTAAAAATCAAATAAGAGAAGTGGAGGAAAATTAGAAAGAGAAATGAGAAGGATGCAGGAAAAGTATGAAATGAGGGTCAACAGCCTGACTGAGGAAAACAACACCTTAAAAAATAGACTAACTCAAATGGCAAAGGAGGCCCAAAAGGGCAATGAGGAGAAGAATGCCTTAAAAAGTCGAATTTACAGATGGAAAAAGAATCTCAAAAGTTCACTGAGGAGATTCATTGCTTGGGTTAGACTGGAGCAAATGGAAGCTAGTGACTTTATGAGAAATCAAGATGCTGTTAAGCAGATGGAACAACAAAAAATTAGAAGACAATGTGAAATATCTCATGGGAAAAACCACTGACCTGGAGAATAGATCCAGGAGAGACAATTTAAAAATTATTGGACTACCTGAAAGCCATGATCAAAGAAAGAACCTAGAAATCACGCTTCAAGAAATTCTCAAGGAAAATTGCCCTGATGTTTTAGACCCAGAGGGCAAAATACAGGTTGAAAGAATCCACAGACCACCTCCTGAAAAAAGATCCCCAAAAGAAAACTCCCAGGAATATTATAGCCAGGTTCCAGAATCCCCAGATCAAGGAGAAAATACTACAAGCAGCCAGGAAGAAACAATTTCAATATTGTGGAAACACAATCAGAATAGCCCAGACCTGGCAGCTTCTACACTGAGGGATCGAAGGGCATGGAATATGATATTCCAGAGGGCAAAAGAACTGGGAATGAACCCAAGGGTCACCTACCCAGCAAAACTGAGTATTTTGTTTCAGGGGAAAATATGGTCATTCAGTGGAATAGAGGACTTTCAACATTCTTGAGGAAAAAACCAGAGTTGAATAGAAAATTTGACATCCAGACACAAGAAGTAAGAGATGCCTGAGAAGGTAATCAGGGAAAAGAAATCAAAAGGAACTTATCAAAGTTGAACTATTTACATTCCTATATGGAAAAGCAATAACTGTGACTGATGATATCTTTCTCACTATGAAAATAATGGAAGAAGGGGGTGTGGTCATATGAATACATATGTGAATGTGTGTGTATATGGTTACAGTTATGGATAGAGGGCATAGGTTGAATTTGTTGGGAAGGGAGAATACTCAAGGGATGAAATTATGAGGTGAGAGAGGAAAGTGGCAAGAGGGGATGGGGAGAGACATGGTAGGGTAAACTATCTCATGTAGAGAAGAAGGGGTGCAAAGGAGGGGGAGAATAAGGAAGGCTAAAAAGGCAAAACCACATTCACATTGAATTTGGTTCAGGGAGAAAATGACATACATACTAAATGGGATATCTCAACCTACAGCAGGATAGGGGGAAGGGGGATGAGAGGAGGGATGATGGATGGGAGGGCATCCTTGGGGGAGGGGAGGTTGGAAGTACCCACTATAAAAGAGGGACAGGATCATGTAGGAATGGACCAGGTGGGGGGTGGGATGAGTGGGAGGGAATTATAAGCAGCCTTGTACAATATATCTACTATGATAATGTTTTGCATAGCTAGACATGTACAACATATACTGAATTACTTATATCCCAAGAAGGAATGGGTGACAAGGGAGGAAGGAAATGGATCTGAAATTCAAGGTCGTAACATTAAATGTTTCAAATATATATATAAATACTATTATTAATACTCTTTTGCCTATAATTGGGAGATAAGATGTGCAGGCATTGGGACACAAAGATTCATCTTCCTCTAATGGAAAAGTCGATGGGGGTATGGGAGAAGGTATGGGAGAGAGCAGATTGGAGGAAGCGATATCTTGTGGGACTGCTATTCTGGGAGGTTGGGTAGGGGAATAATGGGGGGAAAATGATTGTAACTCAAAATCTGGCGGAAATGAATGATGTAAAACAGAAGTTAATAAAGGATTTAAAAAAAAATTAAAAAAAAGCCTTTTCTGCATCTATTGAGATGATCATGTGGTTTTTGCTAGTTTTGTTGTTGATATGCTCAATTATATTGATGGTTTTCCTAATATTAAACCATCCTTGCATTCCTGGAATGAATCCTACCTGATCAGGGTGTATTATTTTTGTGATAAGTTGTTGGAGTCTTTTGGCTAATATTTTATTTAAAATTTTTGCATCTAAATTCATGAGGGAAATTGGTCTATAATTTTCTTTCTCTGTTTTATCTCTTCCTGATTTAGGAATCAGTACCATATTTGTGTCATAGAAAGAGTTTGGTAGGACTCCTTCTTCACTAATTTTCCCAAATAGTTTGTAGAGTATTGGAATCAATTGTTCTTTAAATGTTTGATAGAATTCACTAGTAAACCCATCTGGCCCTGGAGATTTTTTCCTAGGGAGTTCTTTGATGGCTTGTTTGATTTCTTTTTCTGAGATGGGATTATTTAGGTAATTCACTTCCTCTTCAGTTAATCTGGGCAACTTGTGATTTTGTAAATATTCATCCATTTCACTAAGATTGTCATATTTATGTGCATACAATTGGGAAAAATAATTCCTCATTATTTTTTTGATTTCCTCTTCATTGGAGGTAGATTCACCCTTTTTATTTTTGATACTCATAATTTGGTTTTCTTCTTTCTTTTTTTTTATCATATTGACTAAGGGTCTATCAATTTTGTTGATTTTTTCATAAAACCAGCTCTTAGTTTTATTTATTAATTCAATGGTTTTCTTAATTTCAATTTTATTAATCTCACCTTTGGTTTTCAATATTTCTAATTTAGTACTAAATTGGGGATTTTCAATTTGTTCTTTTTCTAGCTTTTTCAATTGCATGTCCAATTCATTGACCTCCCTTCTCTCTGCTTTAATTAAGTATGCACTCAGGGATATAAAACTTCCCCTGAGAACTGCCTTTAGTGCATCCCACAAATTTTGGTATGTTGTTTCATTATTATCATTCTCTTGAATGAAATTATTGATTGTTTCTATAATTTCTTCTTTGACCCACCAATTTTTTAGGATTAAATTGTTTAGTTTCCAATTAGTTTTTAGTCTATCTTTCCATGGCCCTTTATTGCATATAATTTTTATTGCATCATGATCTGAGAATGATGCACTTACTATTTCTGCCTTTCTGCACTGGATTGTGAGGTTTTTATGCCCTAGTACATGGTCTATTTTTGAGTATGTACCATGCACTGCTGAGAAGAAAGTAAATTCCTTTTTATCCCCATTCAGTTTTCTCCAGAGATCCATCATATCTAGTCTCTCTAAGATTCTATTCACCTCCTTAACTTCTTTCTTGTTTATTTTGAGGTTAGATTTATCGAGTTCAGAGAGGGGGAGATTAAGGTCCCCTACTAGTATAGTTTTGCTATCTATTTCTTCCTCTAATTCCTTTAGCTTCTCCTCTAGGAATTTGGATGCTATACCACTTGGTGCATATATATTAAGTAGTGATATTGCTTCATTCTCAATGGTGCCTTTTAGTAGGATATAGTTTCCTTCCTTATCTCTTTTAATTAGATCTATTTTTGCTTTTGCTTTATCTGAGATAAGTATTGCTACCCCTGCTTTTTTTACTTTAGCTGAGGCATAATAAATTTTACTCCAACCTTTTACCTTTACCCTGTGGGTATCCCTTTGTTTCAAATGTGTTTCTTGAAGACAGCATATTGTAGGATTATGGTTTTTAATCCATTCTGCTATCCGCCTCTGTTTTATGGGAGAGTTCATCCCATTCACATTCACAGTAATGATGACTATCTGTCTCTTCCCTTCCATCCTATTCCCTCCCCTGTTTTATGTTTTTGTTTATTCCTTCTCCCTTCCCCTCCTTGAAGTTTTCCCTTTTGACCGCCCCCTCCCTCAGTGTTCCCACCCAGTGACCCCCCTTCTTAACCTACCCTCTCCCTTTACTACTATTTCCCTCCTTTATAATCCCTCCCTTTAGTCTCCTCCTTTTCACCCCCCCACCCTTACCCTCCCACTATCTATAGGACACAATAAATTTTTATACTTATCAGGGTAAATTACTCCCCGTTTGATTCCAAACCAATGAGAGTAAATTTCAAACAGTGCTCCTCTCCCTCCCTCCAATTCCTCTATTTAATGAATTTATGTGTTTATTCACGTTAGATTCTTAAACTTCACTGATTAATTTGATCCTTCTTTGAACCAGAACCAGTGAGAATAGTGTTTAAATGATGTTCCTCTCCCTCTTACTTTCCCTTCTTCTATAGTGTGTTTTGATGCCTCTTCAGATGGCATATTTTACCTTTTCCTAGCTCATCCTTTCCTTTTTCCCATTACAGTACCATTGATCCCCTTAATAGTCTTTTTTTTTTAGACTCCATGTTAGTGCATTCATACCCACACCCTCTAAGTATAACCCTTTTTCAGGTCCTGATATTCATAAAGATTTTGAATATTGACAGTTATCAGCTCCACATATAGGGATGTGAACATTTTGCTCTTGTTGCATCCCAAGTAACGAGCATGTGTTTGTGGGTGTGGGTGTGTGCACTTCTGCATGTGTGAGTCTATGTTACCCTTGTTTACCTTTTTATGTCCTTCTGGAGTCTTGTAATTGGAGATCAAATTTTCCATTGAGCTCTGGCTTTTTCATTAGGAAAGTCTGGAAGTCCCTTACTTCATTAAACGTCCATCTCCTTGCCTGAAACATTATGCTCAGTTTTTCTGGGTAGTTAATCCTTGGTTGTAGTCCTAGCTCTCTTGCCCTACGAAATATCAAATTCCAGTCCCTCCGCTCTTTTAATGTAGAAGCTGCTAGGTCCTGTGTGATCCTAACTGTAGTTCGATATTTGAATTGTTTCTTTTTGGCTGCTTGTAGAATTTTTTCTTTAATCTTATAATTCTGGAATTTGGCTACTATATTTCTTGGCGTTTTCAGTTTGGGATCTCTTTCAGGAGGAGTCCGGTGAATTCTATCAATAGCTATTTTATCTTCTGATTCCAGGACCTCAGGACAGTTTTCTTTGACAATCTCTTGGAGGATGTTGTCTAGACTGCTTTTCTCATCATGACTTTCTGGTAGACCAATAATTCTTAGGTTGTCTCTCTTGGATCTGTTCTCTATGTCAGTTATTTTTCCAGTGAGATATTTTACATTTTCTTGCAATTTTTCGATCATCTTGTTTTTTTCGATTGACTCCTGCTGCATCATAGAGTTCTGAGTTTCAGTTTGATTGTATCTAATTTTTAGTGAATTATGGTCTTCGGTTAGTTTTTGAAGTTCCTTTTTTAGGGAGGTATTTTCTTTTTCCAAGTTGGTCATTGCCTCCCTGATTTGGTCTTTAAAATTTTTCTTAAGCTCCTCCAGGAATGCTATTTGGGCTTGAGACCAGATCATGTTTCCCTCTGTGGTCTGTGGTGTGGGCAGAGAGTCTATATTGTCCTGTGTGTTTTGTTGTTCTTGCCTGCCCTGCATAGTATGCTCGAATAGACTTTCTTGCCTTCCCCTTCTCCTTTTCAGCTTCCTTCCTTCCCATTGTGACTTCCTGTTTCTTAGTGTCTCAGGCTATGAGTTTGGGGCTTGATCCTTGACTTTGAATACCTCTGGGTGGCTAGTTTATGGCTAAGTCAGGGAAGTCAGTGAGGAATGTAGATGTGTAGGTGGGGATGAGTCTGACCACTTCAGATTTCTGCTTCTCTACCCCTGGGCTATAAGTAGGCTTTTGTTGGTGAGGTGAGGTGGGGCTAGTTGGGTCCCCTCCCTCTCTTCTCTTCAGATTCCTGGCTGTCTCAGTTACACCCTTTCTTGGAGAGTCTCAAGCCTGAGGCTATTTCCATTAACTTGGGATTTCAATCTGGGTGGGAGACTTATCTTTGGGTTTTCTGCTTCATGAAGGAGGGATGGGAGGATCTGAGCAGCTAGAATTTACTTTGCCATTCCAGCCCCTGTATTATACAGGCAGGCAGTTTCTAAACTTCCAGGCTGGGGGCTGAATGCAGCCTGAGAAGCCACTCTCTCCACTGGGGGCCCGACTCTCCTACCTGGCTCCAATGATCCGTTTCCCTCTTGGAGATGACTGGGATTCGTCCTTGGTAAGTCTGCAGGCTGGGGCTTTTTCTCTCTCTTGTGTAGTCTGCTTGCCTGCTCTTAGGTCTGAGCTGTGCAGACCCCACGCGCTCTGCGCTCGACCTGTGCGGACACTCTGGGCAACCTCCTGGGCTGGATTCTGCCACACTCTGTCTTCCACTGGGCTCCGTCACTCCGGAATCCGCTCAGATTTTTTCCAGGCAGACAATTGTTAAGTGACTTGCCCAGGATCACACAGCTAGAAATAGTGGATGGAATTGTGAACTGATCCAACCATTTTGGAGAGCAATATGGAATTATGTCCAAAGAGTTATTAAACTGCATGTACCCTCTGGGCCAGAAATGCCACTACTAGGTCTATTTCCAAAGATGATTAGGGAAAAAGGAAGAGAATCTGTACATTATGAAACATTTCTAGCAGCTCTCTTTGTTGTGGCAAAGAACTGAAAATTGCAGGGACGCCTATCAACTGGGGAATGGCTGGACAAGTGATGGTATATGATTGTGATGGAATACTACTGTGCTATAAGAAATGAGGAGCTCAATGATCTTAGAAAAAACATGAAATAATGAAGAGCAAAATGAGCAGAACCAAGAGAACATTGTATACAGTAACAGCAATACTGTTTTAAGAATAACTTTGGACAAATAAGTCATTTTGACTGTTATAAATATCCAAATTAGCTATAAAGGACATATGAAGAAAGACATTAGCTGCATCCAGAGAAAGAACTGATAAATTCAAGTATGTATAGAATAATTTTACACATATATGTATATATGTGTTTATATGTATACATATACACACAGCTATTTGTGTCTAATGGCAGTCATTTCTAGAGTGGGGGGAGGCAAGAAAAAAGAAAATAAAAAATTACACAATGATATGATTATATACTTGAAAAGTATAGCAAGTTGTACATAATAAATTTCCAGTTTCATGTGCAATCATCTTTTTATTATACTGCATTATGGAAATACTTATTTTATTGCATAAATTAAAAATGAAGTAAATAAATTTGAAAAAAAAAGTGTCTGAGGCCAGATGTTAACTTGGATCTTCTTGAATCCAGGTCCATCATCCTGTGTCACCTTGTAGCTTTCCCCACCATGTTGGGAGGGAATCTTAAAAGATCTTCTAGTTAATCCCCCCTGACTCTGGACAAGATGCTACCCAAATCATCTTTGTTGGATCTTCATAGAGATGAATACAGACATTGTACCAGAGAAATAGTATAAAATTACATTTATATCCTAGAAATACATAGACCCTATAAACTTTTCCAGAATGCTTTTACTATGTTTCACAAAATAATGGATTTTTTAAAAAAAGTTCTTTCTGCTGTCTAACCTAAAAATTTCCTCCTGGAATTCAAGTCTATTTCTTTCTTTCTTTCTTTTTTTTTTTTTTAAAGCAATTGGGGTTAAGTAACTTGCTCAAGGTTACATGGCTAGTCATTATTTATGTGTGGGTGCTCATTTTCTGAGGCCGGATCTGATCTCGGGTCATCCAAACTCCGAGGCCGGCCTCTTACTCACTGCGCCACCTAGCCGCCCCTTTAGGGCAATTGGGGTTAAGTAACTTGCCCAAGGTTACAGGGCTAGGTTTTTGTTTGTGTGGATTAAGTGTCGGAGGCCGGCTCCGAACTCAGGACCTTCTGATTCCAGGGCCGGCGCTTTATTCACTGCGCCACCTAGCCGCCCCGAGTCTATTTCTTTTTAACAGCTGTTTCCTGTCCCTAAGGCAGTAAAGCAATACTGTTTTATATATTTCAGACCTATAATTAAGTCCCTCCTAAATCTTTTCTTCCAAATCTGAGCAACTTCTAACAGTAGGAAGAGCAATCTCTTGCCACTGACAACGACCTGCTATTGCTGCCCATCTCCTAATGTTCATCAGACTGTCTTAAGCTCTTTAGAGGAAATGTGCTAAGGAATCAGAGGTTTATATAATATTAAAAAAATATTCAGAAAGTACATATAAAGAACACTGCTGCATCAGGAAATCTAAGTTTCATTCCTAACTTGGCCATTAACTTGTGTGAGTCAAGTCACTTAAACTTTCTAAACACTAATTTTCTTGTCTATCACATGGAGACACCAAAAACCTTCCCTGCCTATCTCATAGGTTTCCTGTGTAGATAAAGTATGTGGGACAGTTCTGAAAAGCATGAAGTTCCTTATAACTCACTCTGAAGGATCTCATTATCACCAAAATAAGCCATTGTAGCCTAGTCTTTCAAAAATATGAGAAAATGCAGTATCATTGTGGAACCATCTTGGTCTCACTAGAAATAAGGCATTTACCAGCCCATGTGTTAGTGATTTAATTCCTAGGTTAAGTGAATTAAAAGTCTGTTTCTCTAAAGAATAGAAATCCTCACATGAAAATATTTGCATTATATAAAAGACACCTTCATTATTTGGTCCTCCCCTTCTATTCAGTTTAATTTTCCTTATATCAAACTCTCCTAAGATCCTTATGTAGATAGGCCAAGATATTAAGTATGGGATAGAATTCAACATCCCTCTGGAAAGACTTCTCTCTTTTCCCTCCTACCTTTCTTTTTCTTTTGCTTTACTTTTATATTCTGCCCTCCCCTCACTCCTCCTCTACTGTCCACCTGCTTTTTGAATTCTTCACTCTTCCTTCCCAGGGCCTCACAAATGGAACATTTTTATTCATGATCACAAAAGTCACTTTCTGCCTGAAGCAGGTTTCAGTGAATTTATATTCCTGCTATTCTTCTCCAAATCTCCAGGGATGAACAAATCATGGAGGGGGGAAAGGGTCACTGACAGAGAGAAACAGAATTGGAATAAATATACAGCTGAATTTCCTAATGTCAAATGGCTATTGATAGGGGCAGGCCTGAGGAGGGGCACCGTGGCCATGCATATCTTACACACCACATTAGGATTATTGATAGAAAGCTTGCTTTCTTCTAGCCCAAGAATGAGATTTTCAGTATTAATTAATGAGCGATTAGTTAAGCCTCATGAGGTTACCATTCTAATAAAAAAGTCGTGTTGGAGCACTAATCAGGACCAGTTTTGAGTGTGTTACTGCAATTTTAACAGACATCTTTAATTCAACAATTAGGAAGCATGTAATGTTATTTAATAGATATAATTTGATGATATAAAATTGTTCATTTCATGTAAGCCATTCATTTCCACTGACACTTGAGAGGCCTGATGGGCAATTGGGGGAAATGACTCTGATCAAAGAACCCCCTTTGGGTCTGATCATAATTTTATTGTGGTCATCTGGATGTGAAGACATTGGAGAGATATTCATCTTATATAGTCATGTCTTCCTTAATAATACTAGTAATAGCTAGTATTGATATGGGACTTTAAGGTTTATACAGCACTTTACATATATGAATTCACTTGATTCTCACCATAACCCTGGGAAGTAGGTGCTATTATTATTCCCATTTTATAGATGAGGAAAACAGAGACTGAGAGGAGTTAACTGGCATGGCCAGAATAACAATATACTAAGTTTCAGAAACAAGGTTTTAATTTAGGTCTCCCTGGCTTAGAGTCCAGCACTCTATTTACTCTACCAGCTTGCTACTACAAGGTAAGCTCATTGTGGGTTGGGAACATGGCATTAGCATGAATGTCACCTTAAGAATGTCCATTAATTCTTATGGGCTTCCTTTTCCTTATCTCTAAAATGAGGGGGTTGAATTAGATAGCATCTAACTTCCCTTCCAGATGAAAATAATAAAAGTAACTAGCACTTATTAATGCAAAGTACTTTATAAAATAATATCTCATTTTATCCCCATGACAACTTTGAAAGGATGCATCTCTATTTTACTAATTAGGAAACTGAGGCAGACAGAAGTTAAGTGACCTGCCCAGGGGTCACAGAGATAGTAAGTGCCTGAATCAGGTCTTCTTGACTCTAGGTCCAGTGCTCTATCCAACATGCAACCTCCCTATCTCAAATCTATATTCTTTTGTTTTTCTCATAGAAGTGCAATATAAGTACTTCTTGAATTAAGTGGACTCAAATTGCAAAGGGATTCACATATCAATATTTACACAATGGGATACCATATGTAGTTTCTCAAGTGTTTCTTGGCCCCTTAGGTCGACTCCCCTTGATATATACATGGAGACACACTGAGTATAAGGGTCTAATGTCTGGAAAATCCATTAAAATGGTAATATAGTTATTTACCCTTGAAAAAGGTTAAAATATCATGGAATCATTGATTTAGATCTAGAAGCAACCTTGGAGGATATCTATCCCAATGTTCTTATTTAATAGATAAGAAAACTGAGGTCTAGACTTGCTCAAGGTTACATGCATGGCAAATGACAGTGGCAGGATTCAAAACCAGGTCATTTGACCCCAAGCCCAGTACTCCAAAGCTATATGTTTAAGGAGTTATTTTAATGTCCAAGTCCTTGAGATGCAAAATTTGTGGACCTTGTGGAAGGTCTTCTGGTACCGGAGAAATGAGCAGTGGTTTTGGAGTCAGAGTTTGTTGTTGTTGTTCAGTCTTTTCAGTTGTGACCAACTCTTTGAGACCCCACTTGGGGTTTTCTTGGAAAAGAAATCCTGGCCTTGCCTTAAGTAAGTTATTTATTTTCTTTTTCCTTGTGTGAAAAATGGAAGGGGTTGGATTCAATGGCCTCTAAGGTTTCCTCCATGGAGCTCTAAATCTAGGAGATGATGGATTCCTGAAGGTCATTTTTCTGCAGGGTCAGTAGAGCAAGACCCATATTTCATGGCCTCTTACAGTCAGAGTAACTGTTTTTTGTTTAGTTAAATTTATTTCTATTCACTCTTGTGCATGGACCTCCTTTGAATGTCTTGTCAAGTAACTCAAGATTGTCTTTCTTAAAGCCACCCAGTTAGGAGGTTCTAAATATTTATGAAGAATACTCCACACTGGAGTATTTCATTCTTGACTCTCCCCTAGAAAATTTGAAATGCACAGGTTTTCCAGGATTTTTGATGCAGAGTAGTCTGACATAATTCACTCTTATTCAAGTGTAGCAGGGCTTGTTAAAGTGAGTCATAATCTCGTTGATGGGAACGGTCCATCTGTCCTTCATTCTACACATAGTGAGTTAGTTACCATTAATACAATCATAAGAGCACTGGATTTGGATTCAGAGGAGTAGAGTCCAAAGTCCATATCTGTCACTTACTGCTTTGTAACCTTAGACAAGTCTTTTAGTTTCTAAACTATATGCTCATATTTAATCTTATTTTAAAATATTCCAACCTACAGGTCTGTTGCTAAGGTTAAATAACAATAATAATAATAGCCAACATTTATAAAAAGCTTACTATGTGCCAGGTACTGTACCATGTGCTTTATAATTATTATTTTATTTTATACTCATCTCTAAAATTAGATCATATGGGGGAAAGCTAGGTAGCACAATGAATAGAGCACCAGAATCAGAAAGATCTAAGTTCAAATTTGGCCTCAGACACTTGACACTTACTATCTGTGCGACCTTAGGTAAGTCACTTAACCCCAATTGCCTTGCCTGGCCCCTTCCAAAAATAAATTAGATTATAATAATACATATAGTACTTTTCTCTCAGTATTGTAAAATTCATATGAGGTATGTGAAATGCTTATAAACTTTGTAACACCATAGAGCCAATATCTTTAATAACTTGCAAACATTTCTGATGGAAAGACCACAGCTGCAGAGGAACTTTCTGAACCCTCTGTTACCAGGATTTATAGAGGAAGTCCAATTAGAGAGGATTGGGAAATGATTCTGTTATATCTTTATGATCTTAAGAAAATAATGGAAGGGCGGCTAGGTGGCTCAGTGAGTAAGAGCGCTGGCCCCCGAGTCGGGAGGAACCGGGATCAGTTCCAGCCTCAGAAAATGAGCACCCACACATAAATAATTACTGGCTGTGTAACCTTGAGCAAGGTACTTAACCACAATTGCTTTAATAAAAATAATGGAAAAGGAATGCACTTGTGAGGGCAAAGGAAGAGAAAGGTAGGTTGGGGAAACGTCTCACATAACCAGGGTGTACAAATAGACATGTAAAACAAGAAGATGAGGTAAAGAGGGTATAACACTTGAACCTCACTCTCATTTGAAACTGTCAAAACAAAGACACAATTGTGTAAAATTGTGTGTAAATACATACAGTTGGGTAAAGAAATACATTTCATTCAACAGGGAAATAGGAAGAAAAGGAGAGAAGAGAGGAGGGGAAATTTAAGGAAGGATAGATTAAGGAAAATCCTAAGCAAAACAAATTTTAAGGATATACAAAAGACATTCATAACTCTTTTTTTTTGACATTTTTCCTCAAATTTTATTCAATATGAAACATATCTCTACAGTTTTTTTTGAGGAGGTTGATCACGTCCACGACCAAATCCACCTCTAAATTGGAATTCTGTTGCTGACCCAGCCCCAGCCTCAGCCTTCTTATCAGCACCAGCAGGAGCAGCAGCACTTTGTCTGTATGTGTCTCTGTCAGCTGCACCCCAAGTAAGTCGGGCAGGTCGCTCACCCTCCAGGCCTTTGGGCCTTGGCCTTACTGTCTGAGGACGACTTCTGCAGAGTAGGGCAGGAACAATCTCAGGGGGAAGGTGAAGGTAATCCCGGAGGTACTGAATGCCCTCATTGGTGAGGTACCAGTAGAAATGTCTCCATACAAACTGCTCCTTAACATAGCCACGAGACTTTAGAGACTGCATGGCCATCATAACATGGAGATTGGGCACATTCTTGTCTGCCAGCTCAGGGTGCTTTGGCATGTGAACATCCTTCTTGGCTACCATTACTCCCTCCTTAAAAAGGAGTTCATAGATGGCAATTCGGTTCTTCTGGGGCATCAACATCTCGGTGGCAGCAGCGACTGCTACTCTAGATGGAGCCTTTGAAGATGTTAAGGGTGCTCGATACGCCGGGTCCTGCAGAAGGAATTTTACTTCAGTCTTCTCTCAGCCTAAGAAAAGTAAAGTTTATCAAAAGTTGGCCTGTATTTAACACAGAGTAGTCTGTGCTAGAAAAATCTATGGCACTCTCATAACTCTTTTTAAGGTGGTGCAGAATGGGAATCTGAGGCTATTAGGATGATAACTGTAACTTATGTCAATATGGGTATAGTGGATGAAGAAAAAGAGGAGTTCTATGAAGAAACAAAATCTCTACCATTAGGCATATATATACATATACATATATACACATATATATGCATGTATACATATATATGCATACATATTCATACCTAATGACTTTAATATAATGGTGGGCATAGAGGTGACTGGCAAAAATAAAGTGGAAAATATAATTCAGAGATGATAGAAGATGAAAGCCTGTTAATTCCTCAGAAACTTATTTGCTCATATCATGACTACTTTCCTCAAGAAGAAAGCCAGGAAGCACAAGATGTGATGAGCCATGAATATCATAAAAATGAAATTTTATCTTTCTTAACCAGTAAGGGATAAACACCTGGTTACTGGTACAGGCACCACTTCTGAATCAGCTTTTTGCATTTATCAGAGAATCAACTTGTTAGAGCAAAAGCCACAATCAACATCAATCTAGAAGAAAGAATAAGGATGGGAAGAGGAAAAAGTAGTTACAACTACTAATGGCCTAGGCCATTTAAACAAGCATTAATGCTTACAAGGGGGTGGGTGGGGAGGGACAATGGATGTCTCTATTTGCTACAGAAGTTTAATTGTAGTAAAGTAATCACCACAATGAAGAGTCCAAAAAAGCCCAGAAACCACTTTAGGCAGGAAACACTTGCTCTCCTTTCAAAGTAGACAAACTTCATGGGAATTTAAAGTATAAGCTCACCTCAAAAAACATGAGAGGAAGATGACAGAATATTATATAAACAAATAGCCTTATATAACAATGAAGAGCAAGTGAGAAGGCAAGGAACACATAAGCAGAAAGTTTGGTGGCTGGCCCAACTAAGCTGCTTGTCTCAAAAGCTTTGGAGTTAAGTGACAAGGTCACACATCTAGTAAGTGTTAAGTGTCTGAGGTCAGATTTGACCTCAGGTCCTCCTGACTCCAGAGCCAATGCTCTGTGCCACCTGTGCCACCTATTCTCAAAAGTTTTTATAGATAAAATTGGAAGAAAAGCAAATAAGACAAAAACTGAAACAGATCTGCTAATATTTCTAAGTAGTCTCTTTTCATAATTTATGACAAATAAAGCTTCACTTTGGGAATTGATATGAAGAAATGACATTTGAGAAAATGAAGGGCAGCTGGACCACATTAAGTAAACATAAAAGAAATCTGCACTTGATATTATGCAATTTTGCCAGCAGTGAGGATAGATTTTATAATAACTGAAAGAGGGAAAGATATAAAACATTATATGAAAAATTTAAAAATAGGTATATTATCTCCAAAAAGAAAGCATTGGTTGCTACTAACTGATAGAGACTTATTGGTCTAGAGGTGGAAGGAAATTCAGGTCTTTTGTCTAATTCTATTATTTTATAGATAAGGAAATCGAGACTGAGAGAGGTCAAATAACTTGCTCCATATTACCTAACAACTAAATTTCCGAGGTGGTATTTGACCCCAAGTCCTTTAACTCTGGAACTAGTCCACTTTTTACGGTACCATGCTACCTATTTATTTTATTTTTTTATTTTTTATTTTTGCTTTTTGGAGGGTAATTGGGGTTAAGCAACTTGCCCAAGGTCACATGGCTAGGGTGTTTTGTTTTTTTTTGTTTGTGTGTGCGTTAAGTGTCTGAGGCTGGATCCGAACTCAGGTCCTTCTGACTCCAGGGCCGATGCTCTACTCACTGCGCCACCTAGCCGCCCCAATGCTACCTATTTCTTATCCCTATAAAATCTTTATAAGCATAATCTATTCATGTGTCAAAGGTAGACTTGATAGGAATATGAGAAGGGAACAAGTAAGGTTTCATAAATGATTTTCTATGACAGACAACATCATAATAGTCATGCAAGAGACTGAGAGACTAAGTACAAGAGCTTGATTTTATTGCTTGCTGATTATTTGAAAAGCACTTGATTCAGCAAAGCAAAATGTGACCTTAAAGATTTTCCTTCAACCAAATAACTCATACTTTTATTAAAATCACACAAGTTTCCTTGATAGGTATAACCAGAGAAAGGAACTTGCTGGATGATCCTTTGTTAATATGAAGCAAGATATATAAAAGGAAGGAGGCAGCCAAGTGGCTCAGTGGATAGAACTCTGGGCATGGAGTCAGGAAGATCTGAGTTCAAATTTGACTTCAGATACTAGTTGTGTGACCCTGAGCAAGTCACTTAACCTCTGATTGCCTTAACCCACTAGAGAAGGAAATGGAAAACCATTCCAGTATCTTTGCCAAGAAAACTCCACAGGGGGCGGCTAGGTGGCACAGAGAATAGAGCACCGGCCCTGGCATCAGGAGGACCTGAGTTCAAATTCAGCCTCAGACACTTAACACTTACTAGCCATGTAACCTTGGGCAAGTCACTTAACCCAATTGCCCTGCCTTCCCCCCTCCAAAAAGAAAAAAAAAGAAAACTCTGTGGACAGTATGGTCCATGGAGTCATGAAGAATTGGGCGCAAGAATGACCAAACAACAACAAATATAAAAGGAAGACATACTCATCAAGGCTGTTCTTCACTGTCATGGAATATGTCCTGCAGAAAGTCCAAATGAAAGAAAGTCTTGATAAATATGATGTAATCTAGATGTTTGTTTTTGAAGATGATATTACACAACCAGCATTGTGCCTCAAAATACTGTAGTACCAAATAGCATTTCCAGATTTCAAGCTATATTATAAAGAAGCTGTCATCAAATACATTTGGTACTGGTTAAAAAGAAGTAACTCAATGGAATAGACTATACAAGGTAGAATCAGAAATCACAAAACTCAATAACCCAGTGTTAAAAAATTCTAAACATTAATTATTTAGGGAAAAACTCCTTATTGCGCTTAAAAGTGGGAAGAACTAGTTTAGACAAACTCTTAAGACAATTTTCCTTAAGAAATTAAAAGTGGATACATGACCTAAATGTTAAAGATCATACCATAAAACTTTAGCAGATAAATTATATATCTTTTGCATATTTTGGAAGGACATGTATTTTTAACCAACCAAACAAAAAAAAGGCCATCACCAAAGACAAATTAGATGTTTTGAATGACATGAAATTAAAAGCTTTCACACAAATGTTATTTTTTTTGTTTGTTTTTCCAAATAGTTTATATAGTATTGGAATTAATTATTCTTTTTTTAATTAAACAAATGCTTTATTAACTTCTGGTTTACATCATTCATTTCCACCAGATTATGAGTTACATTTTCCCCCATTTTTCCCCTATCCACCACCCCAGAATAGCAGTCCCACTAGATATCCCCTCATCCAATCTGCTCTCTCCCATATCTTCTCCCATACCCCCTTCGACTTTGCCATTAGGGCAAGGTGAATCTCTGAGCCCCACTGCCTGGACATCTTATGAAACATTTAATTTTAAAACTTCGATTTTCAGATCCATTCCCTTTCTCCCTTGTCACCCACTCCCTCTGAGAAGATAAGCAATTCAGTATGTGCTGTACATGTATATCTATGCAAAACATTACCATAGTAGATATATTGTAAAAGACTGCTTATATTTCCCTCCCACCTGTCTCACCTCCCACCTGGTCCATTCCCTACTTTGATCCTGTCCCTCTTTGATAGTGGGTACTTCTAACCTCCCCTCTCACCAGAATGCCCTCCCCTCCATCATCCCCCCTCTTATCCCCCTTTCCCCTACTCAGGAGAGTGAGTGAGGGTAAGATATTCATACATTTAGTATGTATGTGATTCTCTCCTTGAGCCAACTTCAATGAGAATATGCTTTTGCCTTTTTGCCTTCCTGTTCTTCCCCTCCCCTGCAACTACTTCCCCTTGCCTCTTCTACATGAGATAGTTTGCCCTACCCTGTCTCTCTCCATCTCCTCTTGCCACTTTCCTCTCTCACCTCTTGACTTCACCCCTTAAGAATCATCCCTTCCTTGGGGCAGCTAGGTGGCGCAGCGAGCAGAGAGCCAGCCCTGGAGCCAGAAGGACCCGAGCTCGGATCTGGCCCCAGACACCCAACACACAAACAAAAACCCAGCCACGTGAACCTGGGCAAGTCACCCAACCCCAATTGCCCTCCAAAAAAAAAATAATAATCATCCCTTCCCATCAAATTCAACCTGTGCCCTCTATCCATGTATACCTGTGAACATATGCCATGTACCCTTCTTCAATTATTTTCATAATAAGAAAGGTTTCATCAAACACAATTATTGTTTTTCCATGTAGGACTGTAAATAGTCCAACTTTGATAAGTTCCTTTTGATTTCTTTTCCTTGATTACCTTCTCAAGCATCTCTTGCTTCTTGTGTCTGAATGTCAAATTTTCTATTCAACTCTGGTTTTTTCCTCAAGAATGCTTGAAAGTCCTCTATTCCACTGAATGACCATATTTTCCCCTGAAACAAAATACTCAGTTTTGCTGGGTAGGTGACCCTTGGGTTCATTCCCAGCTCTTTTGCCCTCTGGAATATCATATTCCATGCCCTTCTATCCCTCAGTGTAGAAGCTGCCAGGTCCGGGGCTATTCTGATTGTGTTTCCACAATATTGAAATTGTTTCTTCCTGGCTGCTTGTAGTATTTTTTCCTTGATCTGGGGATTCTGGAACCTGGCTATAATATTCCTGGAAGTTTTCTTTTTGGGATCTTTTTCAGGAGGTGATCAGTGGATTCTTTCAACCTCTATTTTGCCCTCTGGGTCTAAAACATTAGGGCAATTTTCCTTGAGAATTTCTTGAAGGATGATTTCTAGGTTCTTTCTTTGATCATGGCTTTCAGGTAGTCCAATAATTTGTCCAGAAAAAAGTCCAGAAGTTGTTCGGAGCTCCCTTTCACATTGTCTGAAATTTGTGTGGGGCAGAGCACATTGGAAATGCTGTTTCTACTCTGCCATCTTGGCTCCGCCCCCCCACACAAATGTTATTAATGCATCTAAAGATAAGAAGGGAAGTTGTTGGAGGGGAAAATCTTTGTATCAAATTTCTCTTATAATGATTCAGTATCCAAGATATATATCCAACATAAACACAGAGAAACAAAATCATTCCCTATCCAATAGACAAGTAAAAAAAAAGGTTTCAAATAAAGAATTGCAAACTCTTAACAACGTGAAAGAATTCTCTAAATCACTAAAAGTAGTCAAAACAACCCTGAGATTTCACCTTCTACCTTCAATTTGGAAAAGCAGAAAAAATCTATTTTGAAGGTTTGTGGAAAGAAAGTGTGTGCATTGTTGGTGGAACTGTGAATTCATGTAAGCATTTTGGAAAACAATTTGGAATTGTGCAAATAAAGTGACTACAGTGTCTGATACCATTTGAGCCAGAGATTGAACTGCTAGGTATATATCCTGCTGAGGTCATTCATAAAAGGGAAGGTTCCATAGATACTAAGCAATTTATAGCAACATTTTTTGCAGAAGCAAATAACTGGAAACAAACAGATTCTTATTAACTGGAGAATAACTACAGAAATTGATTAAATAAATTTAAAGAAATGTTGTTATACTGTAAGAAATTCAAAATATGGTGGAATAGAACCATGGAATAGAATAGAACCATGGAAAGACTTGGTAAACTGCACAGTGAAATAAGCAGAACCTAGAAAGCAATATCCTTGATTAATATAACATAAAATTAAAGAATAACAAAAACAATTGAAAATGAATGTTGCAGAATTACAAAGAACACATGGCCTCAAAGACAACTAAGAAAAGATACCTCCCCTTAATCCTTAGCAGCAATGAGAGTTTCACAGGCATGGAACACTTTATGTTAGATATTTTTTTCAATGTATTGTATTAATTGATTTTGTAGATTTTTTCTCTTTTTTTTAAAAAACCCTTTATTCTATAGAATGGTTTTCTGGGAAAGAGTGAGAGGAGAGGATATAGGAGTATATTTAGATGAAATAAATGATAATGATAAAATTATTTCAAAAAAGAAAAAGAAAAGAGTAGTATAGTACTTCTTCAAAGATATTGAAGGTTACTTAAAATACATTGACATAACTGTGGCAAGTGAAAGATGAAATGACTAAGGAAACAAAAATCTGATCTTTTGAGTGTACCGATTCATTGAGCAATGCATGACAACCCAACAAATTGGGACCAGGGCCCTTCCTCAGTTTAGAGCTAGACCCTGAATACAGGGGGAGATAGATTTTTATGCAATAAAAGCAACTAATTAATGCCAATTAATTAAAAGTAAATAATATAACATTAGGTAATTTGATTTCTAACTGGAATAAAGATTAGGGACTTTCCAGGTTGGAAGGGGTAGATCAAACAGGTGCAATTCCCTGAATTCAGGAAAAGAGGTGTCCTTCTTCTCCAAGTGTCTGTGAACAATCAAAGGAACATGGAAATAGCAACTGATTGATTAGTATGGGGCCAGTGTTCAGGTAAGACATGTGGATTGCTTGAGATGTATAATTGTGAGGAAACTCCTTGTATCAGTCTTTGGATATGACTGGGTATCTGGTGAGTAGGACCAGGATTTTGGTCTTTAGTTAAGGGTCTCTAGGTAATAAATAGAGGTGGTCCAGTCTTCCAGACTCACAGGGCTAGGTTCAAACAATATAATAAAGTTTTTTCCCAATTCCCATGATTAAAATTTTCTCACAGGACAGGATATGGGCTAGACCCATGATTGAATAGAAAGGGAACTGAGCTAGCTCTAGAAATGAGTCACAAGATGGAGTCAATATGGTTCACTTAATTCCCACAATTGACTACTTGGTGTCCTAATCCCCTCAATTCCCTCATAATAACCCAGGAAAATCCAAATGCTGGACAAATTCTCATTTCCTATACAATGACACGAAGTTGAATAAGCACCCCATGGGGTTAGCCTATCAGTGCTTATACTGTAGATGAATGATGATGATCTGGGCTCACAAATGGAAGAGAGAAGGCTGGGCTGCATTTTGGGAAATAGTGCAGTACTTTCAAAGACCCAAGCTGCCCAATGACATAGAAACATATCTTCTTAACACTGGTGTTCTTTCGTTGATTTTATCTGGCTTTCAATCATGGAACAACACAATATCTGAAGAATAAAAATGTTTGGCGACCCAGATGATACCAGAGGGAAGCAGTACATTACTAATGATTACCTGTGTTCAAGAAATGGAAGAAAAGAAATCTAGAAAATGTCTGATTGAAAAAAGAATTAGGGATAACTGACAGCACAAGTGATAATTTTTGCTGTATACAATGTTAAGAGACCTATATGAAGGTCCATAGCACAATAATTTACTAAGCACTTAATATGAATCAGTTGCTGTGCAGATACAAAGAAAAGTAAAAACAATTCTTAACCTTAGGTATATCACATTATAATCAAGGAGAAAACTGCTAAATAAGTGGTACATAGTGGGAAGGGTAGCTAGGTGGCAAAGTGGATAGAGTGCTGGGCCTGGAGACAAGAAGGCTTAAATTCAAATCTGTCCTCAGACACTTACTAACTATGTGATCCTGAGCAAGTCATTTGACCCTGCTACCTCAGTTTCTCCATCTGTAAAATAAGCCAGAAAATAGCAGGCTAATCCAGCATCTTTACCAAGAAAACCCCAAATGGAGTCAGTGAAGGGTAAGAAATGACCTAACAATAACAGCAACAACCACAACAACATAGTGGGAGCCAGCTCCTATGGGCTGAAAAAATTATTTAATTTTTAATGTGATCTTCACACTTTGGAAAGTGATAAGTTACAAATTTGGGTTTGGTTTACAAAAGTGATGGTGAAAATATTAATGCAGATTAAAATTAAAAGTGTGAAGTGCTTTTTTTTTTTGAGAACCTGTTCTTAAATATTTACTAGCACATACCTGCATAAAAGATATAGATTAAGTAAATGGAAGCAGTCTCAGAGGATGAGACATGAGTTGAGGGCAGGGGAACTAAGAAACGACTTCAAAGGGAGATGAGATTTGAGTTGAGTTTTGAGGAAACCAAGAAAATAAGGAGACATACGAGGAGAGAGAGAACATTCCAGGCATGAGGCAGAGCCAGTGCAAAGGCATGGTGACAGAAGGTGGAGTGTTATGTGTTGTGCCATGTAGCTGGATTGTAGAGTGTGTGATGGGGGGAAAAGCATAGGAAGACCACAAAATAAGAAGGGGTCAAGTTGTAAATAACTTTAAATGACAGAGTACTACATTCTTTATTCTGGAATTAATAGGGAGTCACTGAAGCATATGGAATAGGGAGATGATATGGGACTATGCATGCTTTAGAAGGTGGTAGCTAGGAATCTAGTGCTACTAGAGTGAGGAAAACCTCAGTCCAAATCTAGCCTCAAACATTACTTGTGTGATCTTGGGCAAATCACTTAACCTCTGTCTGTATTGATTTCATCTGTAAAATGGGAATGATAATAGCACCTGATTCCAATAGTTGAGAGGATAGAATGAGATTATATTTATAAACTGCTTTTCAAACCTTAAGGAATTACATAAATGCTAGGTGGCATAGTGAATAGAGTGCTGGGCTGAAATCAAGAAGACTCATCTTCCTGAGTTCAAATCTGACCTCAGACACTTACTAACTGTGTCCCTGGGCAAGTCAGTTTCCTCATCTGTAAAATGAGCTGGAGAAGGAAATGGCAAGCTCTCCAGTATCTTTGCCAAGAAAACTCCAAATGGAGTCACAAAGAATTAGAGATGACTGAATAACAACGTCAGCATAATATGATGATGATTGATGATGATGATGATGATGATGATGATGATGATGATGATGACGGAAGGCACTTTAATAGCTGAGAAGAAGATTGGCTGGAGTGGAGAAAAAGGATTGAATCAGGGAGGCCAATTAGAAGGCCTCAGGTGATGTGGGTTTGAATTATGGAGATAACTGTTTTGAAGGTAGAAATGACAAGATATGGCAACAGATTGGATATGTGGATTAATTCAGTTCTGAAAACAATGATAGCCTTGCCAAAGTAAGGGCACAGTTGATATTAGATAACTTTAATTTGTAGTAGACATAATTAGGATATCTTCAAGATTTCTTGCAGCAAAAAATTAAACATTTCTTGTAGCTCTGTTCAGGAGCATGTGAATACTAACAATGAATACTAGCAAAGCAGGTGGAAGGTTGGAATAACACAGGGTTGGGATTTCACCAGGCATAATCAGTCATGGGACAAGAGGCAAGGGCTTGGAGAGTAGAGGATGGTATAGAAAGGTTTTGCATATGGCTTTTGCCACAGACCAAGTCTTCCAAGTATCAGCTTAGCTCAATATAGGGAAGCTTATCTTTGGGTCACTCAGTGATAAATTTTTGGTCACGGGAAACCGTGAAACAAAGAAAAATACAAAATGCACAATCCTTATGTGGATTTGGGTTAGTAAGCTCAAGAAAACATCCTAAACTGATACATCCAGATGACACATACAATTAACCTAGCACAAGCAAGGGAATTATATAAAAGTAGATTTACTTGGCTTATAAGGATACAGCTTATATAAATACAGAGCAAGTATACATGTTAGTTGTTCTGGTTCTGATTCTGATACAGTTGAGTGTTAAGACATTCTCTTATCTACCTTTCCCCACAAAGATGATGCTTGTGATGGTGAATGATGATTGGAAAGGACCCACAAAATGTTGCAGAACATCTGATCTGAGGAGGCAATGAATCCCTTATGCTGGGTGGTTTTATAGGTCCAGGGGGCTATCATATACCAATGCAAAGCCTTCAGTTGTACATAGAACAAAACAACCTTCATGCTCCAGCTGCCTGTATAGGAGAGTTCTCTTTAGACATCATTTTCCAAGCTGATAAGACATTTTGAGTCTTGAAATATATTGATGGAACTCATAAATGTGCATCCATGGAATCTGAGACAGACTGATGCTACATTGGTACCTTGGACAGTAGCAAACAGGAAAGCAAAGCCTCTAGCAGCCTCTCATCTGCATCAACATTTGTAAGGAAAAGTGCTGTGTGGTTGCAACTGAATTGTACTGCCCACCATTATGGAAGTATGAGAATATCATGCTGAAGTGGATTTAAGGAGGAAAAAAAATATGCTTAGTCCATCAGTTTTTAGATCTGGGCCGTTGTCTGCCTTCCCTTGGGCATGGGACTCTGAAAGGATCACCAGGAGAGTAATGTATTTATTTGTGTGTGTATGTATGTGTGTATGTATGTATGTAGGTATGTACATGTATACATGTATGTGTGCATGTGTGTATGTGTGTATATTTCCTGTTCTCATGGTGACCTTGTGTGTGGTGACTCTATTTAGTATCTTCCTGGATGATAATCTTCCCATCTTAGATACTGCTAGTCTATGAGGGCACAGATTTTCTGAGGCGGTATAGGGCTCACATTTCTGATATGGTAACAATGTCCCCATCAATCTTGGAGGTCATTTGAGAACCTCAGATGAAATATCTGAGATCAAAGAGGTCAGAAATATTTGAGGGGCAATAAGAGGAAGTCAGTTTTTCTATGAAAAGGTTGGATGTAATAAGTATTTTGATAATATTCAGATTATAAACTTCAGAAGGGAAAATATTGCTGGTATTGAAATTCTTCCAAAAACATCAGCTTATATACAGCCAAATGGCATGGTTCCATGAAGCACAATTTGGGAGACTCATAGAGTAAAGGATAGGTTTTAATATATTCTATGTAAAGTAACTTTTGTTTTGCTTTTTTGGAGGGGGAGAAAAGGCATTTGGGGTTAAGTGAATTGCCCAAGGTCACATGGCTAGTAAGTGTGTCAAGTGTCTGAGGCTGGATTTGAACTCAGGTCCTCCTGACTCCAGGGCTGGTGCTGTATTCACTGTGCCACCTAGTTACACGTATATAAAGTAGCTTTACAGCAGCTTAAGAATCATAGGGCAGAAATCTGGAGAAGTGAGCCTGGTTGTTGCCAAGGTAACCTTTTCCAATTGAATTATGACAGTAACATATATTGTGCATACTTCTGTAAGGTACCTTCTCTATAAGGTACATGGCACAAAATAGTTTTTCCATGTGCAAAAAAAGAAAGGATGCAATAAAAGGAGAGTGAAAAGAAATTACCTTAAGAGTCAGTTAGGAGTACCTTGGACTTGATGTCTTTTCTTCAGAGAGAAAAACAAAACAAATATTTAAAGGCACAATGTAATATTCTTTAGAGCAAAGCAGAAGAAGTAGTTGATCTGTTCATGAAACCCTAGTTACATTCATGGAAGTATGTAATATGATTCAGCCCTGAGCTTTAGAAAAAAATGGTAGTTGAATCGAGAATGAACCAGATTAGGGAGAGATGAAGATGGAAGACTAGTCAGAAAGCTATTGTCATAGTGCAGGAATGAGGTAATTAGGAATTCAGTTCATCAGACTGTGTAAGTGTAAAGATGGGAACATGTAGGAGAGATGTAAGGATAAAACCGATTAAGTTTGGCAATGAATTTGATGTGTGGGCTAAGTGAGAATGAGAAGTCAAGGATGACATTGAAGTTGAGACTCTGGATAACTGGAAAACTATTGGTGCCATGGAGAAGTTATAGGGAAGCTCCAAGGAGGAAAGATTGGGGGTCATGGTGAGGAGAGTACATTTTCAGCATTCTGATTTTGAGAAGCTTACAGGACAAGATAGCCAAAAGGTAATTGATGATGCAGGACTGTAGCTCAGCAAAGAGATTAAAACTGGATATATAAATCTGACAATCATGTACATAGAGATGGAATTGAACCCACAGGAGTTGGTGTGTTCACTAAGCAATATATCATAGAGGAATAGAAGAGGGCTCAGGGCAGAATTTTGGGGAACACTCACAGTTAGTGGCTATGACACAGTTGTAGAGTCCCAGAGAAGACTGAGGAGTGGTCTAATAGATAGGAGGAGATACAGGAGAGAGCAATGTCATGAAAACCCAGAAAAGCAAAGAACAGAGGGTCATCAAAAGTGTCAAATGCTACAAGGAGGTCAACAAGGATGAGGATTTAGAAAAGGACATTTTGTTGTTGTTCAGTCATCTTAGTCATATCTGACTCTTTCTGATCCCATTTGAGATTATCTTGACAAAGATACTAGAGATTTTACAGACAAGGAACTGAGGCAAACAGGGTTAAGTGACTTGCCCAGGATCATACAGTTAGTAGGTGTCTGAGGCCAGATTTGAAGATGAGTCTTTATGACTCTCCCCACTGAAACACCTAGCTTTAGATCTGACAATTAAGAGATTTGATGGGGGAGGCTAGGTGGCGCAGTGAATAGAGCGCCGGCCCTGGAATCAGAAGGACCTGAGTTCGGAGCTGGCCTCTGACACTTAATCCGCACAAACAAAAACCTAGCCGTGTAACCTTGGGCAAGTTACTTAACCCCAATTTCCCTAAAGGGGTGGCTAGGTGGCGCAGTGAGTAAGAGTGCCGGCCTTGGAGTTGGGATGACCCGAGATCAGATCCGGCCTCAGAAAATGAGCACCCATGCATAAATAATGACTAGTCGCGTAACCTTGAGCAAGTTACTTAACCCCAATTGCTTTAAAAAAAAAAAAAAGAGAGATTTGATGGTAACTTTGGGAATAACAGTTTCAGTTGGAATCTAGATAGTAGAGGGTTTAGAAGAGAATGAGAGGAAAGATAGGAGACATCTCATGTAGACAGCCTTGTCAAGGACTTTAATTGAAGAGAGAAGAGGAGATATAGGATGATAGCTCATTGAAGGATCAAGTAAGGTTTTATTTTAAAGAATAAGAGAGATATAGGTAGGTGGTTGGGAAGGAGTCAGAAGCCGGGGAGAATTTAAAGATGAGAAAGAGAAAATGGGGAGGTAGTGGGGCCAGTCTTCTGAAGAATATGGGAGGGGATGGGATCAAAAATGAATGTAGAGGGATTGGCCTTGGCAATGAAAAGGGTCACCTCATAGGGACTGGAGTGAAGAAAGAGACAGTGGGGAAAATGTCTGAGTGATGAGAGATGATGATGGGAAGAAAAGAATTCACAGTAAATGACTCCAATATTTTTGGTGAAGAATGAGGTGAATTCCTTCAGCTGAGAGGCTAGCTTGAGGAGATACAAGAAGATTGATGGTACAACGTCAACCAACAGCTGCTGGAATAGCCTATTGATTAGGAAGTAGAAGAATAATTGCTTCCATGTAGTGAACTCCCGGTTGAGGTTAGGTAACAAGTTTGTAGTGGATCCAAACAGCGTTTTTGTAATTTCCTCCAGTTCTGTTCAGCAACATAGAATATACGTAGAAGGATGATCAGGAGATTGAAGGGTCTGAATATCTTTCTACATAAAGTTTTTTTTGAAGGAATTGGAGTTTGTTTAGAGAAGAGAAGACCTAAGGAGGAACATCATAGCTCCACGTGGAAAAGGGATTAGATTTGTTCTGCTTGGCTCCAGAAGGGAGAACCAGGATAAATGGTTGGTTGTTGCAGAGAGAAAGATTATTGTTTCCATTAAAGGAAAATCTAATAAAAATTTAAGAATTCAGGGAAATTTATAGTTGTGGTGGGGTAGAAGTTAGAGCTAAAGTTTCTATATCCTCTGTTCCTTTTGTTCATCTCCCCCCCCCTTCCAGATCGTGTTCTCTTAAAAAAAAAACCATGAAATTAAGATGGTAAGCAAGTAATTAAAATCTTAAATGAGAGTCTCAAGGCTGTAATTATATTAACAGTTTTCTCTTCTTGCAACTTCTGCTGATTGAAAATGTGCAGTTTTGGATATGTGTAATGTAGATGTGGGAAATGGAAGTAATAAAAATTTTAATGGGCAAGTAACTAAATCTCTCTGGACCTCAGTTTCCTGATCTATAAAATGTGCAGCTTAGAATGGTTGATTTCTAAGTATCTTCTGATTAACTTACATACTCAGGCACTTATTAAGTGCCTACCATGTGCCCAGCACCACTCTAAGTGCTGGGTATACAAAGAAAGACAAAAAGCAGTTCTTGTTCTCTAGGAACTATTATCTGCATGAATGGAGAGAATTTCTCACCATGTGTTCCTAATCCTGGTGAAATTACAGGTTCAGATTTTTTAAAAAATGCTAATAAAATTAGCTTTATAACACCCTTTTAAAATTCAAGAAAAAATGAACACATATTTCATTTGAGTCTCAAAGCAATTCTGTGAGACAGATATAACAAACATTATCCTTCTCATTTTCTAGAAAATGGAGGCATATAAATGTAAAGAACTTACTTTTGATTACATGGTTAGCAACCGTTGGAAGTAAGATTTAAACTTAGGTCTTCTTGACTCCAAGTCCACCACCTATCCACTATTCCATGGTGTTAAGAGGGAATATTTCATAATGATTTATATTTAGCCATGAATCAAAAGTGGGCAAAGTGCTTCCTGACCTGGAGTCAGGAAGACCTGAGATTGAGCTTAGCCTCTGATATTAAATGTATGTCCACAAAAAATCATTTCATATCTGTCTGCCTCTGTTTCCTCATATATAAAATAGAGATAATAATAGTACCTACCTCTCAGGGTTCTTGTGAAGATGCAATGAAATTAACATTTTAGAATATTTTAAAAACCTTGAAGCACCATTGAATGTCATTTAAGATATCCCCTAAAATTCATTTAATTATTGGCTCTTTTAATTGCCACATATTAATTCTAGGTAAAACCTAGAATTCTAATGCTTGCTTAACTATTATCTTCTTAGGTAAACTATCTAATCTTTCTGAGCCTGATTATAAAACAATCAATCTTTTCATTTCCGTCAGCCTAAACACTAGATGATTCGATTAGGAAATGTCCTGACTACATGTGTTATATACCATCAGACTTGTTGAAATGGTCTGCTTTATTAGTGGTCTCCATGTTGCAAGGGCATGGCCTCAGTCTCAGTTTCCTCCTGGATGAAATAAAGATAATTTTATTACCTTATCTCTAAGGCAGTTGTGAAGAATAAGTCCTAAATATTATTGAGAAACATATGGCACATGTAGAAGTGTTATGTAAATGCTAAATAACAAACACGTGGCCCTCTATTTAAAGGTGCTCAAGGAAAAACATGTCAGTATAGTTGGTGCTTTGAAGTTTCTTCCCCATTTGTGTCACTTGCTATCATCATCATTATCTTTGATTTATGAGGCATCTTTGTCATCCTGTTTTAGTTTAAGTGCCAGCAGTTTCTGGGTCTATTTACATTTTGCTGGTACAGTCTGAAAATGAACTGAATGTGGAAAGGAAACCTTGATATAAATCTGAACTGTCCCAAATGGACAAAATTGCCCCTTGCCATAGAGATGATTTCTACTGAATTTGCTGCTTATTCACTTTTCTGACCCAAAGATATTTTTCCATTTTGTCCTTGGAGATCATCTATGTTGTCCAAATACTCCATTTAACAGGTTTGAAACTGATGCCCAGAAAGGATAGTGACTTACACAAGGTTGCACAGCAATTGACAGAGCCAAGATTTAGATCCAAGTCCTTTGACACCAAATCTATTGCTCTTTCTGCTATTTCTCATCCTTGTGTACCTAAGTTATCCCTCTCTTCAAAGATCCATTCAAATTCATGGCCTTAGTAGAGCTTCCTTTGACTATATCAGGTCTTAATAATCAGTCACTTTCCTTTAAACTT